>CM067170.1:124034923-124061680 GCA_034093135.1 Erigeron breviscapus | reverse complement strand
GACTTCGTCGTCAAGGCTACTTTCAGTATCAGTTGAATTCAGGAGAAACAACATATGAGTTTGAGTTTAATATTGATGACTTCAGAAGGATTTTAAGACTACCTGAAGCAGACTTCAATGGACATGTTATATGATGATTTTGAGTCCAATGAAGAGTGTTTGCTGCCTTGATTTCAATTGGCTATGAAGGTCCTTTATCCAGGACAAGAGATTTCAAGTTGAAAAATCTACCAAAAATCTGGTATTATGTGTACTCCATCCTAAGCAACTGCTTAACCCCTTACACAAGAGGGATGGACAATCTGACACAGCCGATGCTGCACATATTTTATGGTGTTGTTTTCAACAGACATTATGACATTGCTCAACTTCTGTGGGACCAGTTGATAGTATTAGTAAATGGCAAAGTCTCTGCTCCCAAGAAGTATATTCCATTTATAAGATTTCTAACAGCAATTGTCTACAGTGCCGTCAGACAGGAAAGAAGCATTCCAAGGCTTCTAAATAGCAGCCAAGTGACAATACATTTTTACAAATATGTCAGAGATTCAGGAGCTGTTAATTATAATTTTCTGATTCCATCATTCCTGTTAGACATGGTTTCAGATTCTGATGAAGATAAGATTGCTTATCTGGACTGGATTAGAACAGCAATGAGACCGGAAAGCCTCCCGGTTTCTTCCCAAGCTGTACATAGGACACCTGGTGAGGGGTCAAGTGTTAAAAGAAAAGAGCGTGAGGGTGAATCCAGTTCCAGTAAGCCAAAGAGAAAGAAACAAAAAGGCGAAATGTTTGTGTTAAGGCTGAGTAAACAAGTGCACCAAAAGAAGAAGAAAAAGAGTTCTTCAAAGAAACTCAAAAGCAAAGCTCAAACTGAACCTTCTTCTGAAGAGACAATATCTGCTTCTGGTTCTCCAAAACCAATCCGATCACCACCCCCCAGAACACAAACACCTCAAACACCATCATCTCCATCTTCACCAAAATTACCTCAATCACCAATTCATCAATCTTCACCACTTCCGGAAATTACAACACCTGAACCACCTATCATACCTCAATCTACCTCAACCATACCTTCATCATCTTTTGTCCGATCTCCTCCACCGACATATACTCAAGGCCGTAAGAAATCAATTCCTGTGAATATTCGCAAAACTTTTAAAAGATCTCGCTTTGAGTATGACCGATTTCAAGAACCCGAACCAGAAGAAATGATTTCTACTGATAGTGATGCATCCGATGATGATGCCAATCAATTTGCTGATGATGTTATGGACATCCCGGAGGGACAAGGAAGGACTGAGGGAGGGGTTGAAAATACCAGAGAGGTTGAGAGGTCAGGGATAGGTGAAAGGCAAAAAGAAAAAGTTGGCCTCCAATTAGTCTTAAATCAATATCAACGCCGGGTTTACCCTAGAGTAGAAGTCGAGAACTACCCATTCTCGCTTGCACCAAACTCTCCCAACCATTCTGACTCCTCACAACAGGAGTTAGTCTCAGAAATACACGGGGAACAGCCACGCTCACCACACTCTCCTCATTTGGAGGATGAGAGTGTTGAAAATAGAGAGGACCAGCCCCACCTCTCGCCTTCAGTTCATGCACTAGAGTCTAGATCTATTAGGCACACGGAATCACTAGCCCAGTTGAGTACTGGTGCCGGAACAAGCGGAGAGGAACCCACTTTGTGTGACCCTCAAGGACAGCTTGGAAATCCTGCCTTAGCTAACATCACGCCAGCTTTAGCCGCAGGTAACAGTCCTCAGACAGAGACTGGGGAGCAGTATGAACGTCGTTGTGACACTGCTGTTCCTCAGGATCAACCTGAGACTGTATTAACGGGCATTCTCAGTGACCCCGGAATTGTTAGTGGTGTTGCCCAACAACAACCTGATTCTGGTTGCAAAGCCGAATCATCAACTGTTGTTCATACTTTTGAACCAACAGGAAATCCTGAGACAGTCATGATGTCTTCAGGTCAATCAGTAGAATCACTTGAGACTACTGATATGCCAATTTCTGATATTCCATTACCACCTGAGGCTCAAAGAATAATTGCTCAATTTGTTGAAGGGATTGAAGAGGGACAAAGGAGTGAACTGCTTATATCAAGGAACACAATCACTGGTAAACTTCCTGCTTCACCATCAACTTCTCAACCACCAAGATTGTATACTGGAGGTACTTTACGCATTCGTTCTCCAGAAGAAACTTCAACACCAACACATACAACACCAACACCCCCACATATATCAACACCACCACCAATAACAACAACAACAACAACCACAACAACAACAATACCACCAACATCAAGAACCCAATCATTTCCTGATCCTAATTCACCACATCATTCTTCCAGTTCCTCATCTGATTCTGATTCGTCTGAGTATTTAAGTGATTGCTCCCCAAACCGAATTGCTACCAGTGGTTTATCTACCGATACTTTAATTGTCGCTCTTATGAATCGGTTAAGATCTGAAGAACCAAATCTGTCGTCGCATAAAAGATCTATTTTTCACTCACTTCTTACATATTTGTCAGCCAAAGGTACTCAAATTGCACAACAGGCTGAAATTGAAGCTCTTCAAAAGCGAGTTCAAGAGCTTGATCAACAATGTAGACTGGCTAATATCTCAAGGCGTCGGGATGATCAAGATCCTGATGATCAACCCGAGGGGGAGAACATTAGAGATATTAGAGAAGGTCATGAAACACAAACTACTCAAGTTGATCAAGAAAGTGTTGCTCAAGAAGTTGAAAAAGAAACTCAAAGTCAAGGAGATCAAGGAGGAACTCAAATTCAAGAAGATTCAGATGATTTACCTCCACTCATCAGAAATATCTCTCATTATTATTCTTCCACTTCAAGTTCTGATGAGTCAATTGATCCTGATCCATTTCAACCAGAAAGTGATATTGATTATGAGACTGATGCTGATTCTCAATCTCAGCATTCTACTCAAGAAGAATATGGAGAAGATATCTTTGAAGAGATAGTTCATCATTTCACAAACACTGAAAATCTTGAGACTCCAAATGAACTTGGACGAGGAGTTAGACATCCAAGGATCTCAAGAGATAAGATATGGCAGATTAATGAGGGATACTTTGCTGAGAATTATGAACAGATTTTGGATTTGAGCAAAAGACCTGAAGAAATTGTGTGTAGAGCATGATACCTTGAAGAAAGAGCCTTTCAAATTTATTGCTCACCAAGTGAAAGACTTAACATGACATTGAACCGATTGAGAGCATTCTTCCTATTCAGACATCAAGGTCAAAGAGATGCATACATGGAACTGATGAATGCTGAAAGTTCTGTAAAAGCTGAATGGTGGTACCAACAATTTAAGATTCCAATCACAAAAGTCCTTCAGTTGTTTACTCCTCTCAAGAATCACAATCTCAGACTTGTTCGATTCAGAGTTCGTCGAGCTGATGGCAATGTCTATGTTGTTCAAGAAGAATCTTTTCAACAAATGACGATCTCAGACATCCTATTCCTCTACAATCAATATGCTTATCTGATAATCAAGAATCAAGATCAACTTCTAGCTTATGAAGTATTGAAAAGCCATATTCAAGCCTTGATTAGATTCTATGAATTCAATGACTTCCAGATTGGTTTGGAAAGAATAACTAGCAGGATTAACCTTACAAGACCAAATCAAAGAGCCGAAGGTTATGAGCTAGATTCATTTCAGATTGGAGATCCAATTGAAAGCCTGGATGGATTTGTCTTCATCAATAGACTCAAGAGAAAGATCTTCATTCGTGCCTCTGATTTTGCCAAATATTCAGATGGTACCTTGAAATATTGTCAATCAATTCTGAATGCAATAGATGAAGACTCTGACAATGAAGAAGATGAGCAAATAAAGTCTCAAAGAGAAGATCATATAAGACGTATCAAAGATACTCTTGATATGAGACAGAGGATTAGAGATCTTATCATTACCAGAACTCCCAAGTCACGGGAAGGAATTATTCATACAAAGACAGGTTCATGGGTTCATTGGAATCCTAGCCATGAACGTGGTCCTCATAACATACCTCCTGTAAACTTCCAAGACAATATCAAATTACCTGATGAACGTCCTGTTGGTGATAACTGGCACTTCATTCCTAAGAAGTTTTGGAATGACTCATGGAACAGTTATAAGAAAAGAGCGTTCTGGAGTTCAAAGATTGATAAGCCATCAACTTCCTCTGCTGCACAAAGATATAAGAAAAGGAAGAACAAACAAAGACGTGCAAATAAGAGAAGGAGACAACAATGGAAAAGATGATGGACAACAAAAGCACTAAGGGGGAGAATGTTAGAAATTTAAAATAGTGCTTAGTTGTATTTAAAAACATTGTATTTTGTGTAAATATTGTTAGGTTGAGGGGGAGCTTTTGTAATATACTTAGAGTATAAATACCCCTCAAACCTTTAATCCTTGTAACCTTTTTCCCCACTTCTGATAATCAATCAAACCAGACTTTCCACACACACACCTTTCTCTCTCAAGAACACACACTAAAACACACACTATCCACCATTAATGAACATTTTACTTCCGCATTAGAACACGATTTATATTAGTTATATCAGTAAGTGTCCACTTAAGATGTCCAAGGATCCTAAGAATGAATCTTCAGTCAAGTATAAGGACACGTTTGGATCTCATAAGATTAATGGGAAAGGAAGATTTGTTGATCAAGTTAGCTCTAGCCAGTTTACGAGTGCATATAAAAGGAAATATTATGAGGATTACGCTAAGCGGCATCCAAATGATATAAATGCACAGAATTATGTCAAATTTCTTAGATCCATATCTTATGGTTGTTCTAATAGTTCTAGTCAGGTCAATGAACATAGAAAACCATCTCATAAGTTGAGGAATTTATCACCTCAATCTAGGAGTATCTCACCTAGAGAAGATCGATTTATGACCCCCAAACGACAGGGACATTCACAAAATGATACAAATTGTATTCATGAAGGTGGAAGTCCAAGTCGATCTTATACACCTCATAGGAGTAATTCACCTAGGAATAAGCAAGTTCAACAGAATCGGTCACCTCCTCGTAGAAATGGAAATGCTTCCAAGTTCTACGATCGATTAGAAACTCCTCCTAGGTTTGGTCCACATCTACCTAAGAATTCTCCTCCTAAGACTCGTTTCACTTCACCGACTAAAAGAAAATCGGCGGCACCATCTACATCCAAGGCTCCAACTGAGAGCGATGGATATTGGACCGAATTAATTTTGAGAGATGAATTCGGCAAACCTAAACCTCAAAAGGTTTGGGTACCCCTCAGAAATTAACATTAATTTGTGTTCATTGTGCAGGGAGAACCAAGGAAGCCTATCAGTCTTTGGTATGTTGACAGTGGATGCTCTCGGCACATGACAGGGGACAAGAAATTATTGTCCAACTATGTAGATATTTATGGTTCTTATGTTAGTTTCGCTGGTCCCAAGGGCGGCAATATCTCAGGCCAAGGTGATGTTGTCAATGGGAAAATTACATTGGAGAAAGTCAATTATGTGGAACAACTATCTCATAATCTCATGAGTGTTTCTCAGATTTGTGACAGAGGGAATCATGTCCATTTTACTGAGAAGGAAGCACTTATTTTGAAACCGGGGTATGTTATTCCTGAAGACTGGATCTTATTGAAAGCTCCTAAGAAGAAAGACATCTATGGCCTTATGTTAGGTGTTGATGATTCGAAGGAGCCAATTTGCTTATTAACAAAAGCAAATGAATCTGAATCTTGTTATGGCATAGAAGAATGGGACATATTCATTTCCGAAAGATGAATGATATTGTCAAACATGGTTTGGTTGAAGGTGTTCCATTGAAAAGGTTTGAGATGGAAGATAAATGTGTACCTTGTCTGAAAGGTAAGCAGCAGAAGTCTTCACATAAACCGAAGATTGAGAATTCTATTGCCAACCCATTTGAATTACTTCACATGGACTTGTTTGGTCCTGTGAATGTAAGAAGTATAGGTGGGATGTACTATTGTTTGGTGGTTACTGATGATTACTCAAGATTCTCATGGGTATTCTTTCTTCAAACGAAAGATGAAACTCCACAGATTTTGATAAATTTCTTTGTCGAAACTGAAAATATTTATGGAGTGTGTGTTAAGAGAATTAGGAGTGATAACGGAACTGAATTCAAAAATAAAATGTTGGAAGTCTTCTGTATGTCCAAGGGAATCCAACATCAATTCAGTGCACCGTATGAACCACAACAAAATGGAGTTGCTGAAAGAAAGAATAGGACTCTAATCGAAATGGCCAGAATAATGCTTGCTGATTCAGGGCTTCCTACTATGTTTTGGGCAGAAGCAGTAAATACAGCATGTTATATTCTAAATCGGGTTTTGGTAGTTAAGCATCATAATAAGACTTGTTATGAGCTTCTACATAAGAAGAAACCAAATTTACAGAATGTTGAACCATTTGGTGTTCCGTGTACCTTCTTGAAATATCTTCCTCAGTCAAAGTTTGATCCAAAGGTTGAAGAGGGATTTTTCATGGGTTATAAACTGGGTACTTCAATTCGAAGGGTTTACAATCAACAGACAGGCAAAGTTGACTTAGGTACTAATGTCAAGATTGTCAGTCATAAACCTGCTATTCATTCTGGAACTGGCAAGAATTTCGATTATGATAGTGTGTTTAGTTTGTTACACGGTCCTGCTTCTTATTCAGGTCCTGACAAAGTTGATGAAGTGATCATTTAAGAGATCATATGGATTATACTCCTACATCTCCTCCTGTTCAAAATGTTGATACTACTCCAACCAAAGTTCAGTCTACTACTGTTGTTGGAGAAAGTAGTAAGAACAATGATATGACATCAGACTTAGATGTTAACGAACCTGAGAACACTACTCCAACTACTCCTTTAAGGGTTCCATTGCCAGATGATGATCCTATTTCTGAAGAATCGGAAGATGATTTTAGTTCTCCAGAATTTCAAATTCGTTCGAATTTAGGAGATAATCTAAATGTTGATTCGGTTCCTCAATATCGAAGAAATAAGGCTCATCCTGTAGAAAATATTCTTGGTGATGCTTCAGAGCCTGTTCGAACTAGAAATCAGTTAAATAAGGAGATGACTAGTTTATTTTGTGAAGTAAAGGATTTAGGACGAATAACTGAGTGTTTGTATTCCTGTTTCATTTCACAAGAAGAACCTAAGAATGTTAAGGCTGCACTTCAAGATCCTTTTTGGGTTGCAGCTATGCAAGAAGAATTAGCTCAATTCGAGAAACTTGGAGTATGGGAGTTAGTAGATGTGCCTAGAGGTAAAGAACCGATTGGAACTCATTGGGTATTCAAATGCAAGCGAGATGACAAAGGGATTGTTACAAGGAATAAGGCACGTTTAGTTGTTCAGGGGTTTGCACAACGAGAAGGATATGACTATAATGAAACTTTTGCGCCAGTTGCCCGGATTGAAGCTATAAGGTTATTTTTAGCCTATGCAAGCTTTAAAGGTATAAAGGTGTATCAGTTAAACATTAAGAGTGCCTTCTTGTATGGTAAAAAGGAAGTGTATGTTTTTCAACCACCGGGGTTTGAAGATCCTAATTATCCAAGACGAGCATATCGACTTCATAAGGCTCTTTATGTATTGCATCAAGCACCCAAAGTGTGGTATGAAAAGTTGTCGACACATTTGTTGACAAATGGTTTTACAAGAGGATCAATAGACATCACATTGTTTATCAAATGGCGGAAGCAAGATTATTTGATTGTTCAAGTTTATGTTGATGATATCATTTTTGGTTCATCTAATGTAAAGATGTGCAAAGAATTTGAAATGAGCATGAAAAAGCAGTTTGAAATGAGTGCTATGGGGGAACTACAATTCTTCCTTGGACTGCAGGTTGATCAGAGGAAAAGTGGATTTTTCATTCACCAGTCTAAGTAGGTCGATGACATCTTGGAGAGGTTTCAAATGTTAGAATCCAAGACATATGGTACTCCTATTCAGCTAAATCATGGTTTAGGGGTTCTTGATCCTAAAGATATGCCTGTTGATGCAACTTATTATCGTGCTATCATTGGCTCATTGATGTATCTGACAGCTTCGCGACCGGATATTATGTTCGCTGTTTGTCTTTGCGCTAGATTCCAAGCTAGTCCGAAAGAGTCACATTTAGCTACAGCAAAGCGTATCCTACGTTACTTGAAAGGAAACCAAGGGCTTGGTCTATGGTATCATATGGGAGGATCGTTTGAGTTTGTTGCATATACTGATTCGGACTTTGGCGGTTGTAACAATGACAGGAAGTCTACAACTGGAGGATGTCAGTTCTTAGGAGGGAGACTTGTATCGTGGCAGTGTAAGAAGCAAACATCAGTTGCTCAGTCTTCATGTGAGGAAGAGTATATGGCTGCTGGTAGCTGTTGTTCCCAGGTATTGTGGATTCAACAACAACTACGTGACTACAGTATGGATTTCACTTGATACTCCTATTAGAATAGAAAATAAGTCAGCTATAGACATTACTAATAACCCTGTCATGCATAAAGTCACCAAGCATATTGATATTAGACATCATTTCTTACGTGACTGTGCCCAAAAGAATTAATTCATTTGGAAAAGGTTATAACTGATGATAATCTAGCTGATTTGTATACTAAAGCATTTGATAAGACTCGCTTTAAAAAGCTGATTCTTCTCAATGGTATGAAGAATGCTGATTCATATTAGATCTCTCAAAGAACTATTTTTGTATATTTTATATTGTGTCTTAGTTAAGTCTGTAAATAGCTAGAGTCATAAAAATACAAAAAGAGTGTCTAGTTTAAGTTTGTATATAATTAGTGTCATAAAAATATAAAAAGTTGAAAAATGAGAAAAACAAAATAAATAAATAAGATAGAGATTTAAGTTGATGCATTCAGATGATTAGAAGTGAGGATACTTTAGCTTTTAAGGCTGCTTAATCGTAATATAACTGCTTAGTTCAGTGATTACAATTTAGGATGTATCGGTAGACACAAAGTACCAAGGTTTCCTTCAATCTGAACTTAAATTTATACAATGTACTTGTGGGAAACGTATTCAGATATATGGCTGAGAATGCTTGTTCTTAAAAGAGACAAGTCCTTTAAATCTTATGAAAGATCTTGCATTGTAATTATGTATATTTGGTCTTTAAAAAGAAGGTCTCGGGTACATATATGTGTATGTATTGGTTTTTCGGATGTATATTTGTGATAAGATATGCAAATATCTAATAAAACTATAAATCTGTTGAAAATATGAAGCTAATGTGGCCTTTGAGATTCGAACAAGTAAGTCCTCGGGGTGTCTTTGTATACCTAGCCTACCTAAAGCTTTCAACTTGGGATAGGTTGTCAGAAAGTTCGCTACACGGGTCTCATCGAAAGTCACGGGTTTTCATAAGTGCTTTAAAATTATGTCACAAATATGCAAGTACTTGGCATTATGCAATGTTGAGTATATTTCCGTACGTGAGTCAAGTTAAGTCGCTTTGTGCGTGAGGAATCACCGACCTGTCACCGCTGACTTGATTCTAAAAGACTTTCTCACTTTACTCACCAGATGTCTTAATTTTAGTGCTTGTGTCAATTGTGAGAGTGTATCTGAATGTGGGTCACATAAGTTCGCAAACTAAAATTGTGGCATGAGTAACTTACTAGGT
Source organism: Erigeron breviscapus (assembly GCA_034093135.1). NCBI lineage: Eukaryota > Viridiplantae > Streptophyta > Magnoliopsida > Asterales > Asteraceae > Erigeron > Erigeron breviscapus. Next base: position 124,051,986 of record CM067170.1, on the reverse strand, counting down.
TACATGGTGACTGTCCTTGGCTCAAGTAATATGAAAGTGCCACAACCCAAAGGAAACTGGAAGTACTGAGTGTTTAAGAGGACAAACATACCGGTAATCGTGGTTGAGTCATTGTTCATAACTAATAATAAGAGAATTATTTCTCACCCGCAGGCTTATGTAATTGCTAATCTGATCTAATCAGCAGAAACTTAGAATTTCTTGTATATAAATAATGTAGTTTAGATTTAAAGTGTTTAATTTTATTTTTATTTTATTTTATTTTATTTTTTATTTTATTTTTGTACTAACATTTTAGTTTTGTGTCAGTTTGTAGTGTCAAACTAGTTCTTATTGCACGAGAGATTTAATAAGCATCTGATTATTCCATAAAGAAGTTATATGATCCTTAGTGGATTATATGGGTCTTGTTGCTTATGGTATATGTGTTTATAAAATGAATTTTCTAATATAGACATAAGTTGTTTAATTTAGAAAATGACTTTTGGATTGGAAATTGAAAAGTCAAAATATTTTTGAATATGTTTCAATATATGTTTGAGATTTCAATTGTTTTTGGTTGATAAGTATGCTTGACAAAGATGTGACTTGCCTTAGATCTTATTTTGATTGCTAGGTTAAGATTTTGATTGTTTTTGCATGCTTATGTTATTTGTTATGTTATTTTTGTTGATTTTGATGCATTGATGAAGTTTGTTAAGTGTGCAGGCTACAGATAATGAATTTCATTTAAAAGGAAAATGCCATCAAAATTTTAAATCGCGATCTGAATTGAGGATTTTCTGCCAAATTCGTACCACTTCGTGTGGAAATTTCGCGAAGATTTCTCAACGCGATTGAGGACAAAATCATCTCCTCTTGCTCTTAGAATTGCATTGCAACGGACAATAGTCTATGCATGTAACATGCTACAAGGGTTCATAACCTTGTAATAACCTAGAACTTGGTGTAATAGGTTATAATTGTATTATCAAGATCACAACCTAAGACTTATTGTGATAGGTTGGTGATATGATACATAATTTGTAAGGCACTATACATTGAATGTATTTCGATGTAAGTTTGCTTTTGTTAAAGTTAAACATCAATGGAAAAATGATCGATTTTATGTCAAGATTATAATGTAAGATTAAGTTTATACATTATTTTGGTGACATGAGTTAGTACGGATGATTTTTGGTAAGATTACATTTTCGAGCAGATACAAAGTTCAGGTAACGAGTATCTACAGGTTTATGTTTTATGAGATTTTTGTAATTTTTCTTTATGCATTTTTCTGGAAAAATTGACAAAATCTGAAGTGTGCAGCTCGTGTGGATTTAAATTCGAAAATTCGCTCGTGCTGACGTCAGCATGCCTCGCGCTGACGTCAGCAAGCCCACGAAGTTTGTCTTCGGCCCGGCCCACGAGTATCCGAATATATATATGGGTTTTACTATTCATTAATTACCATTAATCGAAATTAAACCCTAAGTAAATCACACGAACTCGTCTGACTTCGCGCACACTGTTCATCCGTTCCACTTTTCGATTGATTTCATCTTCTTTTTGTGTTTCTTATCCAGATTCGTTGGTAAATTCATGATCTAGGATAGTTTAAAGATGTTTTAACTTGGAATACCATTGATTTTAAGTCGTTATAATGCCCAAATCTCGACTTATTACTTCACGTGAATAGTATAGTGGACGAATTGAATTTTTGATCTTCAGTTTTTGATGATTTGACTTAAAATTGGACTTAAAATTGGATTAAGTGATGTTTGTACACCTTCAATCTAACAAAATTTTGATTTAACTGGTACAAAATCAAGATTAAATGATGTTCTTATGTCACGGTCACTATTCACACGAAGAACACGAATCACTTCGTGTTCATGAATTTGAATTCTAATTCAGATTCTGGGCATAAATTTCATGAAAACAAGTCCAAGATGATGTTTACAGTTGATTTCGATCAATTTGTTATCATATAGAGATGTTCTTCTGAATCTTGTTGATGATCAGCTCGTGCTGACGTCACACGAAGAGGAATCTCCTCGTGCTGACGACATCATGAAGTAGGTCAGATTTACTTTTAATTTTTAATTTTTCTTTTTGTTTTCTTTTCGTTTTCCTTTTGATTTGTGTACGTATGGCAAGACAAGGTGCTGCTGCTCGTGTTTTTGTTAAGGAGCATAATGCTGTTATTGATCTCAGCATTACTCAGCAAGGATGCACAGCGGAATTTCACGGTGTCTTACAGTATCTAGCAAGATCACGTATTCGTTTTGCATTGACCGAGAATCCAACTTTGGTCATAAGTCTTCTTACTCAGTTCTGGAACTCTGCAAGATTAGTGCAAGTTGGTGATCATACTTTGATTCGCACTACGGTTCAAGGACGTAACATTGAGTTTACTGCTGGAGACTTAAGGACTATTTTGGACTTAGGTAGCGTCGAAATGAAACAAGGTCTTACAGAGTTTGAAGAAAGCTTTGTTGACAGTGCTATTAGACGTATGGGGTATGTGAACGAAATCAAGCATCCATATCCTAAAAATCGCATTAGAGGCAAATGGAGATTTCTTGCCTACTACTTGTTGAGGTCCATAAGTCATTGGAGTGCAGGTCATGATCAAATGAATATACAAACTGCTTCACAGTTGGTTGCACTTGTATTGAACAAGCCATATAGCTTTTCTCAGTACATTTATGACAGTTTTGTTAGGCAGTTGAGAGCGTTTGGAAACGAGAATAAATTCTTTCTATTTCCAATATTTGTTATGATAATCATTCGGCATAGGGCAGCTGATTTACCTTTTGATGGTCCTACGTTTAATTTGGGTCGTCTTACACATCGAGTGTTTGATGATATGATGAAACATTTAAGGGGTAATGGTGTTCCGGCTGATGTTGATAATCCACCATTGTTCGGGCATTTGATTAATCCTGATTATGTAGCTCCAAGAGAAGGTTGGCAAGATGAAGAACCTGTTGCTACTGCTGCTGATGATGCTCAAGATCAAGATGATCCTCAAGAAGAGAGAGCTGATCAGTTTGAGGGATTGAATGAAGTTCCTTTGTTTACTGATGTTCCGAAAGATGATTCGGAGATGGATGCTCTAGAGGAGGATATTGATGATCCGGCAAATCTTGTGATGCTGACTACTGGGGTTTCTAATTCTACCTCTGCTCCAGTAGATGTTGTTGGTTCTTCTGACTTATATACTTATTTTTATGTCTTGACTTATATATTTTATGTTCTTTTATCTTTGTATGTTTGAATATCTTAAATTGCAGATAAGCTTCAAATAGGTGCATTGGACGACATTGATGATGACTTTGATAGTATCATTGATGAAGATCTGGAAGAAGGAGAATTTGTTTCTGAAGCTGATAGACTAAGGTTAATGGAAGAACCTTATGATTTCAATCGTGTCTTTAATGAAGATAGAGACATTCTGGTTGAACCAATAGCTGAAGAGGAACATTTCAGACTTAATCCGATCAGAGAAAGTCCAGATGATCCAAGAAATGCTGCAAAGTTAAGATTCAAAGTGTTTGCAAAGATAGTGCATGAAGAACATGAATATATTGTTGATCTAGGCTGGAAGATAAATGCTACGCGAGAGTTTAATATTAGAAATTTTATTATACCTCCGGCGGAGCAAGACCCTCAGTTTTGTATAAATAGATGGGTTCCAGTTTATGGAGGACGTACTGGTATGCCAATGGGTGAATTTAATAAACCGTCGATGTTTTGGGAGTTCATCTTAGACAAGGACGCACCTACGTATTTCTCAGTGATACAGAGTTGGCTCTATGATCATAGAATTAAGCTATTTGTTATCAAGAGAAAAGAAGGTTGCCAGTATATGTCAATCAGTGCAAGACATTTCCAAAGTCTTAGTGAATCTGATTTGATAGACTTAGGAAGGAGATGGTTCGTTAATCTTCAGAAGAATGGAAATGCTGATTATTATTGGCAGAGATTCCAAAGAGGAAGAATTTGGCATTTTAGTGAAAGAGGTTTGAAGCCTGAAGATAGGTTGATTAAACCTAGGCCAATGAAGAAGATTACAAAACCAGATGGCACAATTCATTTTATTCAAAGAAAGATTGAATGTGTTAAATAAGTTCCTGCTATCAAATGGGATCAAGATTTGCTGACAAACATGACTTATTGGCAGATAGATATCAAGTCAGGCGAAGCACTGATGTTTGTTGATGACTCAAAGAAACAGATGTTGCTACGCATGTATGATCCAATGCAAGTTGTCAATTTATCAAGAGGTGATCAAAGAAGACTAATTGAGACACCTTGTTCAGCAGTTAGATTTTGGAGAACAGAAGTTAGACGCTATCAGAATATTCTTGGCTTTTGTTTGGTCGAGAAGATTCATGCAAATAGCATAAGACTTTTGTTTGATGGTCGAGTTTGAAGTTCAAGATCAAAGAACTTGTTAAAGAAATCTAGTCGCTAATGTCAAGGGGGAGTCTGTAGATGCAGATTCGTGTGACAGTAGCAACGTAGATTTGATTAACGTTTTTGTTCTTAGGAATATGTGTGTAATCGTTTAAATAATAAGTCATTAGGACTTACGTTTGTATTTAATGATTACGTTTGAACTTTAATATAAGATCATGTTATGTTTGTGTGTTATATAGATGTTTTGCAGGTACAAGAATGTAGAGCCAAGGTTTATAAGTGTCATAGAATACTTAAACGATGGCTAAACGTTATGTACTAAGCAAAATAAGCATCCAAGATACGCACTTCGTGCTAATGTCATCAGTACGTTGTGGTGTCCTCGTGCTGACGTCAGCACGAAGGTAAGCCGTATGATGGATCTGGGCTTAATCACTTCGTGTGAAGCCCAAGCCCACACGAACACAAACCCTAGTAGTATAAATACATGTAGTTTTAAGCGATTCGCAACGAATTAAGAACTTAGAAGTCGAATTGTTGCTCGTGTGATCTCCAACACGAACTAGCACTTCGTGTGAAGCCCAAGCCCACACGAACACAAACCCTAGTAGTATAAATACATGTAGTTTTAAGCGATTCGCAACGAATTAAGAACTTAGAAGTCGAATTGTTGCTCGTGTGATCTCCAACACGAACTAGCACTTCGTGTGTGACCTTAGGTTGGTTAATTACTGATTAATCGACGAAAGGCAGTAGCAATCTAGTTATCTCAAGAGGATTCCGCACTCTTGACATAACGAATCACATCTTATTTACGATCCATTCAACGGTAGGGACTTACAATAGAGAATGACAATGGCAGCGAAGCCCAGTTGACATTCTAGTCAGTTACAAACTGGAGACCATCAGTGGAAAGCTCTTACAAAGCTTTACACTGATTACGAGGAATTGACTTTTATGCTTTATGTGCTATTACACGGATAATAAGATTTATCTATGTATAAAGTACAAAAAGGTACATAAAGCTGGTTGAGTAAAGTTGCTTTATACTGCAACTTTACACAGCATTTTAAGGAATTAAATGCTATTCCTTAAATGTTCTCAACCATATTTGTACGGCCAAAGTTAACATCCCAATGTTAACTTTGCCTATAAATACAAGTCATTGCACAACAAGAATCATACACTTCATACAACACATACTTTGCAAACCTGCAATATTCTTGGTGAACTTGTGCAATATTCTCTCAATCATAAAAAGGAACATTTCACAACTTTAAGTGTTTCGATTGTTTAGAGAAATTCCAAGTGTAGTTCATAGGTTGTTAGGATATTTACATACTTTGTATTATCTTGGTTCCGCAACAACCTTGTAATTTATTTGAAGTTAATAAATAAATTACACTTGAAAATTACATATTGTCTCACCAATTTACTTTACAAGTATTTTATATTATTGCATTGTTCTTTACTTATTGTCACTTAAATAAGTAATCTATCTAGAACTTGGTATATACTCACTATAACTGGTCGTCTCCAGTTCAGCGCTTATATTGCAAAGTAACTCCACCATCGACATAGAGGTGTCTTCAGGTAGTACCATCTATTGAGTTGGGACTTACAGCGGTTAAAACAACGTATGCTAGACCTTCTGATGTCAAGTCGCAACACAATGTTTCAGACGAAAATCAAGTTTAAAAAAAAAGAAAAATAAAACATAAATCGACATTTTATTTAATTTGTGAGCTCGTAATAGTTACCTAGTGAATGAATCTAACTTGAGTTGAATAATAAATAGTATAATTTTATAATTTTATTCGTATAATCCAATGTATCTTAAGTTCCTATATAAAGTTCCCTTAGAACTGAAATTTCATTCATTATCAAAATGACATTCTTTTTAAATATCATTCATCTATTTTCCTTTTCTTAATTCTTAATATATTTATTATTATTATTTTGATAATGGAAATAATTTTTCATTTATCTGTATCAAATAAGCAATCATGATTTCACCGTTTAAAATATACAAGAATTCATCCCCTGGTTCAAGCATCTCTCGAAAGACATTTGGTGTTGCATGTCTTTCAGATAACCAGAAGTCAACAAAGTTTGGCTTTTTTGATTATTGATAGTTGCTACCAGAGCCAGCTCAAAGATGTTGCACAGTGTGCAATAGACTTGAATCCAATTCTTCGGAAAATCTACCACTTTCAAATTTAGTAAAGGTGGTGGTGATAGCGGAGAACATAGAATTGGGCGGCAGATTTGCAAGATGAATTGAAAATGAAGATTTCATGGAAGATGCTGTGTTTTCAATCTGTATTTGGAACAAATGGCACGATATTAGTACAATAAAATTATAGATATCATCGCCATCGATATTTTACAACTAAAGTGACTGTTATTTGAGGATTCTTTGTATTGTAGAAGTTTATTGTTTTAAAAAATTTGAAAAAAGATAAATAAATTATAAAAAAAAATTCATAACTTGAAATTCTTATAAGTCTGTACATTTTTTATTTTTTATTATTAATTTCTTTTTTTAACTGCGAATATTTTTCTATTATTTTTATTATCTTTAATTTATTAAACATTTATGATACGTCCCAAAGTGTATCAATATACCAAAGTATATTGAACACATAACAGTTGTAGAGGGGGTGAATACAACCTTCCTCAATCTTTACAAACTTTTAAATAAAAACGTTTTAAGATTCAGATTATATATATTGAGTAAGTAAGTAAAGAGTAGGAATCATTAAAACAGTAAAGCAATAAAGAAACAAAAACATTCTTGAACACAGATTGTGATTTTCAATGTAATCCTTTATTAAGAAATAATCTATACAAAGAATTACAAGGTTGTTGCGGAATAAAGATAGCCTATAGATATCTAAACAACCTTTGAAATGACAAACTACAATCAATAAGTTCTAGCTCAAGAGAATCAGCCCAAGCTGATCTCGTACAGACTAAGTTGTGTATAAGAGCAGAGAAACTTGTGTGAAGAATGATTCTCAGGAAATGCCACACATATGCAATCAATGAATGAGGCTTTTATAGGCAAAATCACTCCTTCATTTGGTATCCGTTGAACCCACATATTCTTCTTTCAATGGATGACAAAGGAATAATCAATCGTGCCTTTCATAGTACTTGTGGTCCCCCATGTACTGACGCACATTCTTCATCATCCAATAAGAGTATGGACACGCATATGTAAACCAACCACCAACCTGGATCCTAGGATTCTTCCTAGTCACATCATTTGTCTTTATCTTCAATCCAGGTTGTTATCTTCACTTGATTTGTCAGACGCGGATTGGGCCGTTTGTTAAAGCACCAATCTGCCTAAGTGTTTCCAAGCTGACTGCTAATCCCAAGCTGCCTTCCACTAACAGCTTGGTCTTCTATCTTCAATCCTCCTCTTCGACTTGGATTGAATGCTATCATATTGTTGATGCAGCTTGAATAACACTTGCTTCCATAAGATCTTACAATTACAAAGTATGAAGCATGATCTGGGTCAGAGACAGATCGTAAGTTGTGTCAGCTTAGTCTGACCCAGATCAGATTACAAGAACCAAAAGACTTCTAAGTGTTTATAAGTCAGATTTGTCATCACCAAATTTACAGACCTTTATCAATGAACATTGGGACTCAACAATCTCCCCCTATTTGATGATGATATAACCCAACAACACTTCTAACTATCAGCTTACAAAGAATCAAAGTAAAATAAGACTAACAGATTGTGACCCTTTGAATCTTTTGGGTTCTTTTGAACTGATATGAAGTTTTAACAAAGAAACTGAATTTGTACAACTTTTTTGCATATATGGAGAATAAAAAAAATATTACAAGATATATAACTATTCTTCAAGCATTTCTATAGCTTCTTGTTTAACCTCAAATGATGGGGCTACTTTCACATCTAACTGCCTATCTAACCCCTCATCGATAAGGAACTTCTCATACCCATTACCTTCTTCACTAAAATTTCTACAGAATCTGTATAAGGTATAAAGGTGCAAAGCTGATAAGTGCAGCAGTTCTTTGGAAAACCAATTTCCTCTTGCATCCACAAAATACATCCCATGTTTAGGTTTAGTGATGAACATCCCACATCTTACATTATCAACACCAGCAGGAAGAGATAGATTGAGATCACTCAGAATCTTGTCAACAACATCAGAAGAAAATTGAGCAAACAACTCTGAAGGAGACAAGTTTTTGAGAAAAAATGTATGATCACCTCCAGGAGCATTAATTCTTTCAAACCTTCTCCTTTTCTTCTTGAGTGGCTCAGCTGACTCATCTTCATCATCCATATCATATGCTTTTGGTCTTGGAAGGCCAGTGATATCAATCTTGAATTTCACAATTATAGCCAACTTCTTTTCAATGGCTTCCAAGACTGTCTCTTTATGGATTCCAGTCATACCAGTTATGATATTATGTAACTCTACCCACTCAGTGTATCCTAATTCAAACAGATTGTCAAGATCATGGGTTTCCCAGCTTGTTTCATATCCTTCTCTTGTAAACCTGATGCTGGGAATGTTCTTTCCTCTTTTTCTTTTGAGTTGAACCTGGGTGATTGGCTCTGGATGCCTTCTACAATTAATATTTTCAGTCACCTTTCTTTTCTCCAGAGCCTCCCACCAATCATGGGCTTCAACACTTTTCTCCACATCTTTCACTTTCTGTGATGGTTTAGTGTGAACCACCTCCTTCTTGCCTTTTTCTTTTCCAAGTTCTTTCTTTTTGGATCCAATAGCTGCAAGGTGTTCTTCATCTTCTTTATTCAATGTTTCTTGAAGAACCTTGGCAACTTCTGGATCAGATTCAACAGCAGCCATTCTTTCTCTTTGTAATCTGTCCTCCTTGATCATTTTGTATGCCACCTCAACTGTTACCTTAAGTTCTGGAGCCTTCTTAATTGCAAGCTCCCAATCCTTTTCTTTGTCAGTTAAGATCTTCACACCATTTGACCCAGCTTCAATTGGCCTTTTCTTTAGCATAAACTGGGACAAAGTGGTTGTGTCTTCACTTGAAGAAGATTCAACAATTTGCTCTTTGGGAGCTGGGTCAGCTTGTGATGGCACAGCTTGTACAGGAACAGCTTGGAAGGACTTCTTTTTCTTTTCAGCTTTCTTAACTTTTTCAACTCCAACATCCTTCCTTATATCTCCCATTTCAACATCAACATCTCCCCCTTAGTTGTATCACTCTCCTTTTCAGCTTCTTCATTCATATTTCCAACATTTTCACCACCAGACTCAGATTCTAGTATTTTTATCTCCTCTACAGTTTCCTTCTCACCTTCCACCTTAGAACCATGCACAACCATTCTTCTATCATTGGCTGCCTCCTCAGCTCTGGCCTTATTCTGTCTTTCTTTCATTTTATCAAAATATTCTGCAATTTCCTTGTCAACCTGAGCTTGTTGTCTTTCTCTTTCTAGCTCAATTTCAGCATCACTCATAGCACTCTTCTCTTAGTAGCATTCTTCTCCCCCTTTTTGTCATCATCAGTAGGGAAAGAGCTGACTGGAGTGGCAAAGAAGCCTTTGCGATCCTGGTTGATCAAGTCAATCTTGATATTAGTGAGACAGCAGGCTCTTCTTAGCTCAACATAATCCTCATGGAGGAGTCCAATTTTAGATTTAACACCCTTAGAAACTTCAATCAGATCATTCTTGAAATCTGCTTGTGACTTGTTTGCAGATCGAAGTTCTATGGTGACTTCCCTTGTAAACTTGGTTGCTGCAGTCTCAATCTGACTCAGAGTACTCTTGTTTCTTTCCTTTTCTTCATTGATTGCCTTTGTAAGACCATCAAGAGACTCTGTCAGCTTGCTCTGGTTCTGCTGCATCAAATCAATGTAGTCTGATCTTGACTCAGCTTATCTACCTTCTTGTCCATCAATTCCTGATCCTTTTGGATCTTTTCCAAGCATTTGGTCAGCTGTAAGCTCTCAACTTTATAGGTTCATATGAACTCAGTGAGCTGACCCACCATCTGAAAATAAGATAGTGGCAGCTTGGGAAGAACTTGCAGTTGGCTTAAAAGCCACTGACTCTGGAAAGAGCAGCCTGCAATCCTTAATATCAGGGTCATTTGGCTCATATAGAAGGGGGTGGAGGCTTAAGGAGTTTTGGTGAATTTGCTCATGAGAGTGAGTCTCATGAGTAGATTTGTCAGAAATGATGATGAGTTGGTCAGCCTGAGAAAGATTAACGTTTGATTCAGGCTGAGGGCCAGTGGGAATGTGTTGATCTTGATTTTGATCAACTCCTCTAGTGGCATCTTCCATCAGAGCATCCCTTGAGGATGGATGGGCAAACTCATCATCGAATGAAGAATCACTTCCGGAGATAGTGATCATATTCTCATTGACATTGTGAGGCCATCAATGGTTCCCTTTGCTGCACAAGGGGCTGACATAACTGCCTTAAAGACAGCCATGTAACCTACAGAATCCCTCTGTCCAAGGACAGATGCAGACACAGACTCTGCAGGTGTAATGTCTTGTGTATTTGATTGCCCTTCAACAGAGGTGTGTTGTTGCACCAAAGTATCCTTAGGGAGAATTGAGGCCTGTACCCCTCCTTGTGATATAGAAGGGGCATTGACAGCCTGTTCAGACTCAGAGTGTAAGAGAAAAGGAGTCTGATCAGCTTGGGGAGGAGAAGCAGTGTCACCAATGCGTTCGATACTTCTCTCCTTTGGCTGACCATCCTCAGAGATGATGTGCATAGACTCTGACTCATTTTGGATCTGGGCTAGATCCTCTGTTATCCCTTTAATGATATCATCAACCTTTTGGGAGGCTGATGATGGCGTTTTAGGTGCAGACTCAGTATGACCTTGGGAGGAGGTCTTTCTTTCAATACCTTCACCCTGTTTGGAGGGTTGGGTAGCAGTAGGTGTTCCCTTTAACTCGTCTACACTCTTTTGGGAGAGTGCAGATGGGTGGCGATTTCGGCTTGTCAGCTTGGGTGGCAGGGACAGCTTTGGAACTTTCCTTAGGCTTCGATTGGATGTTGCATTATCAACCCCAGAAGCTGACACAGATTTCCTTTGCGTTCTTTTCTTTTTAGCACTATGAGGCACTAAGTCCTCAACAATGGGTCTTTTAGAAGCGGATTTTGAATGAGTGGATGAGGGTGTGGCTAGGGAGGCTGATGATTTGGCCAACCCTTCACCCTCTTTTGAAGGAGAAGAAGATTGAGTAGATTGAGAAGAGTTTGAGGGTTCAGAAGCATGTGTACCTAGGTCCCCCTGATTAGCAGATTGAGTGTCAGACTCAGATCGCGTCAAAGAAGGGACAGCTTCCTCAAGTGCTTCTTGTTCCCTTTCTCTTTGCCTGAAAAAATCAAGGTAAATCTGCATTGCTCGGGTCAGACCCTGCACAGTTACCTTGGGACTATTGAAAATGTTATTGTTAATGGACTTGAATTCCACAGTCTGACCAGTTGCCAGACTGTAATCATTGTCAAGTATAGCTTCAATGATAAGAGCAAGAATCCTACCATAAGGTATGGTAAGGCTCTTCTTATGAACACGTTCAACCAAGTCCTTAAAAATTAAGCCAGCAAAATCTACTCTGGTCATAGTGACCATTGCATGAAAAATCTGCAATTCTAAAACATTAGGTTGATCAAAGCTGCCTGCCTTTACTTGTAGTTTTAGAAATTGTGCTCAGTAAATAATTCCAAATGCCAGTTAAATATTTCATTTTAACCACTGAAGCCAATGGACCAGTATATCCAACCTCTTGTAAAATATTTTTGGCTTCAGTATGAGACACAACACTTGCATAATCATCTTCAGGCATATAAGACAGCTCAAATGCAGACCTAATCCTCTCATAAGAAATATATACCTTTTTCTTACCATTGAGGATTGTGCCATAGATTGCAGCATCTCCTTTCTTGTTCTGTCCCACAAAACAGCTCGCCCAAAATTCACAAAGGAGATCTTGAAACACCCAGTCTGGCTTCTCAATCATCACCTTGCGAATGGATGATACCATAAGAAAGCCACAATCTCATCATATCCTTTTTCCCATGAAGGAGGATGAATATTGGCATAAACCAGACTGCCAATCTTGATTTTACCAGTATCAAGATCAGCCGGACCACTACTACATCACTTCCCACCACATAAGGTGAAAGCTTATTAGCGCTTATTGGAGCTGGGTATTAACTTTCAGGTTCAGAAGAAGAACTAGATTGAGAATCATTAGAATGAATAGAAACAGATGATGATGCCATTTTGAAAACAATTTTTAGAAGAAATTAATTTAATAAAACAGTATTCAGACTAGAGAAAAAAAATTTGATTTAAGAAAATATGAACAAGTGATTTTGGGATTTAGGTTAAATAGATATTATATACATAATTCAAAATATCTTGTTTGAAAAAGTTGGAGAGAGAAAGATTATGATTGGAGGATGAACAAGTAGTGGAGGTACTTTTTCAGTATCCGTCTGTAACCTCTACACGTGTCACACTCCAATAGGATCAACAAGTAAACTAAATAAAATAATGAAAGTAATAAAACGCACTGAGATATTTAATAACAAAAATAACCACGAAGCTGGGTCAGACTCAGCTTACCCTCTTTTACTTGGAAATGCACCAAGTGTGAAAGGGTAGTCTGGGTCTGACACAGCTTACCCTTAAAATTTAGAATAACTCTAAGGGGTCAGATTTGTTATTACTTAGCTCACTACCTTTTACAAATTAAGCATACCTAGCTTACTTATGAGATAGTTGAACCTTGATTCATCCAATGGCTTTGTGAACAGTCAGCAAGCTGATTATCTGTTGGAATGAAGTGGAGTTCAACATCTTCTTTCATCACATGATCCCTAATGAAATGATATCTTATATCAATGTGCTTGGTCCTTGAATGAAGCACAGGATTGTTTGAAATTGCTATGGCACTGGTACTGTCACAAAAGATTGGAGTTTTTGATGCAGTGACACCATAGTCTTGAAGCTGATATTGAATCCAAAGAATTTGAGAGCAACAACTTCCTGCAGCAACATACTCAGCTTCTGCAGTAGAGATGGAAACTGAATGCTGCTTCTTGCTAAACCAGCTTACAAGTCTATTGCCAAGCTCCTGAAATACTTTTTCTGTCAATCTTACAGCCTGCAAAGTCAGAATCTGAATAGCCAATTAGATCAAATCCTGAGTCTTTGGGATACCAAAGACCCAGATTGGGACTACCTTAAGGTATCTAAAGATTCTTTTCACAGCCTTAAGATGAATTCTTTAGGACTAGCTTGATATCTTGCACAAAGACATGTAGCAAACATAATATCTGGTCTACTAGCAGTTAAGTAAAGTAATGATCCTATCATACCCCTATAAGCTGTGGTGTCAACAGATTTGCCATTTTTATCTTCACCCAGCTTATCACCAGTTCCCATAGGAGTTTTCATAGGTGAGCAATCACTAAAACCAAATTTGTTTAAGAGATCTTTAACATACTTTCCTTGGTTTATGAAAATTCCATTTTTAGTCTGTTTAACTTGTAAACCCAGAAAATAGTTTAGTTCTCCTATCATGCTCATTTCATACTTTTTAGACATTAATTCAGAAAACTTTTTGCAAAGTCTTTCACTGCTAGACCCAAATATTATATCATCTACATAAATTTGTACAAGCAGGATATCACCATTATACTTTCTCACAAACAAAGTCTTGTCAACATTACCTCTTTTGAAGTTATTAGCCAATAAGAATTTAGACAAAGTATCATACTCTGCCCTTCGAGCTTGCTTCAACCCATAAAGAGCCTTGTCAAGCTTGAACACATGGTCAGGAAACTTTGAATTTTCAAAACCAGGAGGCTGTTCAACATAGACTTCTTCTTCCAATTTTCCATTAAGAAATGCACTCTTCACATCCATTTGATAGACTTTGAAACCTTTGTGAGCAGAGAAGGCCAAGAACATTCTGATTGCCTCTAATCTTGCCACTGGTGCAAAAGTCTCATCATAATCAATTCCATCCTCTTGTCTGTAACCAAGAGCTACCAATCTTGCTTTTGTTTCTGGTCACAACTCCCCTTTCATCCATTTTGTTTCTGTAGACCCACTTGGTTCCAATCACAGTCTTGTGATGAGGTCTTGGAACAAGTTCCCAAACCTTGTTTCTTTCAAACTGTGTTAACTCATCTTGCATTGCATTTACCCAAGAAGGATCTGCCAGTGCTTCATTAACCTCAGTTGGTTCCACCTTACTTACAAAATTGACAAACATGCAGAAATTGCCTGTTGCCTTTCTTCTTGTTTTAACACCAGAGAGAGGATCAACAATGATTTGGTTAGTTGGATGACTCTTTGTCCATTTGGTTACATGAGTTGAATTATTTGCAACTGGGACAATGGGCTGATTCAGATTTGATGGTCCAGCATGATCAGCTTGAGGAATAGGCTGATCAGCTTGGACTGGAATGGAGGAATCTGAACCAGTTTGAGAGTCATTTAATGGATTCTGAATAATTTCTTCAGTAGGAGTAGGATCAGCTTGTGCATTTTCAAAGATTGGAACACCTTCTTCTTCTTCTATAAGTTGCTCCCCCTGATTTTGAGCATTATCAGCTCCAACTGGAGGATTAGTCGGAGGCTCATTCTCAGGTACAGCCAGTTCTTCAAAATTGAAATCTTCATCTTGGCTTAGAACAACCTTCATCAATGCTTACATTTACAGAGTTCTCAATTGTTTTAGTTCTCTTGTTGTACACTCTTAGGCCTTCATCATTGTTGCATATCCAAGAAGGATACCTTCATCTGCTTTCTCATCAAACTTTCCAAGATGGTCTTTCTGATTCAGAATGTAGCAAGGACTTCCAAACATTTTTAGGAAACCAATTTCAGGTTTTCTCCCCCTAAGAAGTTCATATGCAGTCTTCTGGTGTCTTTTCACAATGAGGGATCTGTTCTGGGTAAAGCAGGCTGTGTGTACTGCTTCAGCCCAGAAATGAGACTTGACATTGTTTTGAGCCATCATGGATCTGGCAGCTTCAATAAGTGTTCTGTTTCTTCTTTCTTGCAACACCATTTTGTTGAGGAGTTCTGGCAGCTGAGTAGACTTGTGAAATTCCCTTTTCACTGCAAAATGAATTAAGAGTGATATTCTTGAACTCAGTACCATTATCACTTCTTAGTTGCCTAACAGGCCTTTTGTAGAGAATTTCAGCTTGCTTGATGAAATGAATAATGCTGTCAGCAGCTTCACTCTTGTGTTTTAGAAAGAAAACCCAGGTGTCTTGAATACTCATCAACAATTACCAAGGAGTACCTCATTCTAGTGAATGATGGAGACAGTCCATATGAAGCAGATCCAAACAATTATCAATGGTTGAGCATGTTTTAGACTTAAAAGAGGCTTTGTGTTGCTTGCCTTTCTCACAAGCACCACACAGCTTGTCCTTCTCATAATTGATCACTGGAAGACCAGACACCAACTCTTTCTTACACAGCTTGTTGATGTCTTTGAAATTCATATGAGACAGCCTTTTATGCCACAACCAATTCAGCTCATCTTGAGACTTTGACATGAAACAGACTTCTCTTGTGACAGTTGGATTTCTCATGTCAAAAGAATACAAAGACTCATCCCTCTTTGCAATAAGAACCACATTGCCTTCCAAATCAAGAACAATTCCCTTATCAGACCTGAATCTCACTTCATAACCAGCATTACACAACTGACTCACACTAATCAGATTGTGCTTCAAACCATTTACATATGAGACCCTTCTGAAAGTAAGGGGACCATTTGAAAGTATACCAAATCCTTCAGTCTTTCCTTGAGAGTCATCTCCAAAAGTACATTAGGACCAGCGCGAATCCTAAAGCTACATAGCAGGGACTTACATCCGGTCATATGCTTGGAACATCCACTGTCCAAGTGCCAGTGTTATCGTCATGACTGCCCTCAGGTGGAGCAGTCTGACTGGTAGATGCCTGGTGAGCTGACTCAGATTGCTGTTGTATTTTCACCAGATCTTCAGCAAATTTTTGAGTAGCTTCTTTAGCCATGAAACACTTGGCATCTTTATATAGCTCATCATCAGATGATGTGGCACTTTCAGCCCAGTCTTTGGCTACCAGACTCTTTTCACTTTTGTTCACCTTCTCAGTCAGCTCAGCTACTTGTACTTTCAAGCTTTGTACTTAGTCTTGAGCTTTGAGTATTTTTCACCTCTTCCACCTTTGGCTGGCACAGCTTGAGTAGACTCCTTAGATCTGCAATCTCCAGCCATATGCCCAGTCTTGCCACACTTGTAACAAGTGACTTTGGACATGTCAAATGGCTTCTTGGTCTTGTCAGCTTGGCCACTTTTCCTTTTCCTTTAAACTTATTAAAGGATCTCCTTCTGATCCTTTCAGCCAACATAGCTACTTCATTAGCTAGTTCATCACCATCAGATTCATCACATTCAGATTCAGCACAAACAGAGTTAGGATTAGACATCACAGGAATATCATCAATAACACAAGGAATGATCTCATTACTAATTGAACTAGGGTGTTCGTATAAAAGTTTCTCAAACGTCTCATTTAGAGGTCGTTTATTATAATATGTGTGTTGTGATTCCTGATTAGTTCACACTCCGGTTATCC
>CM067170.1:123997298-124033923 GCA_034093135.1 Erigeron breviscapus | reverse complement strand
CGAGTGCGCGTCGGCTTTCGGATCTCACGTTTCCGTACATATTTTGAGCCGGGCTCATCGTTTTCTTGTCTCAAAACGATAATATTTCAGTACTGACTGACGACGGATGCCTGGATCTGCGATCTTCGACCCTGCTTCGAGACCTACCGATGTGACGTAAGGACCCTCGAGTGCGCGTCGGCTTTCGGATCTCACGTTGCCGTACATATTTTGAGTCGGGCTCATCGTTTTCTTGTCTCAAAACGATAATATTTCAGTACTGACTGACGACGGATGCCTGGATCTGCGATCTTCGACCCTGCTTCGAGACCTACCGATGTTACGTCAGGACCCTCGAGTGCGTGTCGGCTTTCGGATCTCACGTTGCCGTACATATTTTGAGTCGGGCTCATCGTTTTCTTGTCTCACAACGATAATATTTCAGTACTGACTGACGACGGATGCCTGGATCTGCGATCTTCGACCTTGCTTCGAGACCTACCGATGTTACGTCAGGACCCTCGAGTGCGTGTCGGCTTTCGGATCTCACGTTTCCGTACATATTTTGAGTCGGGCTCATCGTTTTCTTGTCTCAAAACGATAATATTTCAGTACTGACTGACGACGGATGCCTGGATCTGCGATCTTCGACCTTGCTTCGAGACCTACCGATGTGACGTAAGGACCCTCGAGTGCGCGTCGGCTTTCGGATCTCACGTTGCCGTACATATTTTGAGTCGGGCTCATCGTTTTCTTGTCTCAAAACGATAATATTTCAGTACTGACTGACGACGGATGCCTGGATCTGCGATCTTCGACCCTGCTTCGAGACCTACCGATGTTACGTCAGGACCCTCGAGTGCGTGTCGGCTTTCGGATCTCACGTTGCCGTACATATTTTGAGTCGGGCTCATCGTTTTCTTGTCTCAAAACGATAATATTTCAGTACTGACTGACGACGGATGCCTGGATCTGCGATCTTCGACCTTGCTTCGAGACCTACCGATGTGACGTAAGGACCCTCGAGTGCGTGTCGGCTTTCGGATCTCACGTTGCCGTACATATTTTGAGTCGGGCTCATCGTTTTCTTGTCTCAAAACGATAATATTTCAGTACTGACTGACGGCGGGTGCCTGGATCTGCGACCTTCGACCTTGCTTCGAGACCTACCGATGTGACGTAAGGACCCTCGAGTGCGTGTCGGCTTTCGGATCTCACGTTGCCGTACATATTTTGAGTCGGGCTCATCGTTTTCTTGTCTCAAAACGATAATATTTCAGTACTGACTGACGGCGGGTGCCTGGATCTGCGATCTTCGACCCTGCTTCGAGACCTACCGATGTGACGTAAGGACCCTCGAGTGCGTGTCGGCTTTCGGATCTCACGTTGCCGTACATATTTTGAGTCGGGCTCATCGTTTTCTTGTCTCAAAACGATAATATTTCAGTACTGACTGACGACGGATGCCTGGATCTGCGATCTTCGACCTTGCTTCGAGACCTACCGATGTGACGTAAGGACCCTCGAGTGCGCGTCGGCTTTCAGGTCTCACGTTGCCGTACATATTTTGAGCCGGGCTCATCGTTTTCTTGTCTCAAAACGATAATATTTCAGTACTGACTGACGACGGATGCCTGGATCTGCGATCTTCGACCTTGCTTCGAGACCTACCGATGTTACGTCAGGACCCTCGAGTGCGCGTCGGCTTTCGGATCTCACGTTTCCGTACATATTTTGAGCCGGGCTCATCGTTTTCTTGTCTCAAAACGATAATATTTCAGTACTGACTGACGACGGATGCCTGGATCTGCGATCTTCGACCCTGCTTCGAGACCTACCGATGTGACGTAAGGACCCTCGAGTGCGTGTCGGCTTTCGGATCTCACGTTTCCGTACATATTTTGAGCCGGGCTCATCGTTTTCTTGTCTCAAAACGATAATATTTCAGTACTGACTGACGGCGGGTGCCTGGATCTGCGATCTTCGACCCTGCTTCGAGACCTACCGATGTTACGTCAGGACCCTCGAGTGCGCGTCGGCTTTCGGATCTCACGTTTCCGTACATATTTTGAGTCGGGCTCATCGTTTTCTTGTCTCAAAACGATAATATGCTTCGAGACCTACCGATGTGACGTAAGGACCCTCGAGTGCGTGTCGGCTTTCGGATCTCACGTTTCCGTACATATTTTGAGTCGGGCTCATCGTTTTCTTGTCTCAAAACGATAATATTTCAGTACTGACTGACGACGGATGCCTGGATCTGCGATCTTCGACCTTGCTTCGAGACCTACCGATGTGACGTAAGGACCCTCGAGTGCGCGTCGGCTTTCAGGTCTCACGTTTCCGTACATATTTTGAGCCGGGCTCATCGTTTTCTTGTCTCAAAACGATAATATTTCAGTACTGACTGACGACGGATGCCTGGATCTGCGATCTTCGACCCTGCTTCGAGACCTACCGATGTCACGTCAGGACCCTCGAGTGCGTGTCGGCTTTCGGATCTCACGTTTCCGTACATATTTTGAGCCGGGCTCATCGTTTTCTTGTCTCAAAACGATAATATTTCAGTACTGACTGACGGCGGGTGCCTGGATCTGCGATCTTCGACCTTGCTTCGAGACCTACCGATGTGACGTAAGGACCCTCGAGTGCGCGTCGGCTTTCAGGTCTCACGTTTCCGTACATATTTTGAGCCGGGCTCATCGTTTTCTTGTCTCAAAACGATAATATTTCAGTACTGACTGACGACGGATGCCTGGATCTGCGATCTTCGACCCTGCTTCGAGACCTACCGATGTTACGTCAGGACCCTCGAGTGCGCGTCGGCTTTCGGATCTCACGTTTCCGTACATATTTTGAGCCGGGCTCATCGTTTTCTTGTCTCAAAACGATAATATTTCAGTACTGACTGACGGCGGGTGCCTGGATCTGCGACCTTCGACCTTGCTTCGAGACCTACCGATGTCACGTCAGGACCCTCGAGTGCGCGTCGGCTTCGGATCTCACGTTGCCGTACATATTTTGAGTCGGGCTCATCGTTTTCTTGTCTCAAAACGATAATATTTCAGTACTGACTGACGGCGGGTGCCTGGATCTGCGATCTTCGACCCTGCTTCGAGACCTACCGATGTGACGTAAGGACCCTCGAGTGCGTGTCGGCTTTCGGATCTCACGTTGCCGTACATATTTTGAGTCGGGCTCATCGTTTTCTTGTCTCAAAACGATAATATTTCAGTACTGACTGACGACGGATGCCTGGATCTGCGATCTTCGACCTTGCTTCGAGACCTACCGATGTGACGTAAGGACCCTCGAGTGCGCGTCGGCTTTCGGATCTCACGTTGCCGTACATATTTTGAGCCGGGCTCATCGTTTTCTTGTCTCACCACGATAATATTTCAGTACTGACTGACGACGGATGCCTGGATCTGCGATCTTCGACCTTGCTTCGAGACCTACCGATGTTACGTCAGGACCCTCGAGTGCGCGTCGGCTTTCGGATCTCACGTTTCCGTACATATTTTGAGTCGGGCTCATCGTTTTCTTGTCTCAAAACGATAATATTTCAGTACTGACTGACGACGGATGCCTGGATCTGCGATCTTCGACCTTGCTTCGAGACCTACCGATGTTACGTCAGGACCCTCGAGTGCGCGTCGGCTTTCGGATCTCACGTTTCCGTACATATTTTGAGTCGGGCTCATCGTTTTCTTGTCTCAAAACGATAATATTTCAGTACTGACTGACGACGGATGCCTGGATCTGCGATCTTCGACCTTGCTTCGAGACCTACCGATGTGACGTAAGGACCCTCGAGTGCGCGTCGGCTTCGGATCTCACGTTGCCGTACATATTTTGAGCCGGGCTCATCGTTTTCTTGTCTCAAAACGATAATATTTCAGTACTGACTGACGACGGATGCCTGGATCTGCGATCTTCGACCTTGCTTCGAGACCTACCGATGTGACGTAAGGACCCTCGAGTGCGCGTCGGCTTCGGATCTCACGTTTCCGTACATATTTTGAGTCGGGCTCATCGTTTTCTTGTCTCACAACGATAATATTTCAGTACTGACTGACGGCGGGTGCCTGGATCTGCGATCTTCGACCCTGCTTCGAGACCTACCGATGTTACGTCAGGACCCTCGAGTGCGCGTCGGCTTTCGGATCTCACGTTTCCGTACATATTTTGAGCCGGGCTCATCGTTTTCTTGTCTCACCACGATAATATTTCAGTACTGACTGACGACGGATGCCTGGATCTGCGATCTTCGACCTTGCTTCGAGACCTACCGATGTTACGTCAGGACCCTCGAGTGCGTGTCGGCTTTCGGATCTCACGTTTCCGTACATATTTTGAGCCGGGCTCATCGTTTTCTTGTCTCACCACGATAATATTTCAGTACTGACTGACGACGGATGCCTGGATCTGCGATCTTCGACCTTGCTTCGAGACCTACCGATGTCACGTCAGGACCCTCGAGTGCGCGTCGGCTTTCGGATCTCACGTTTCCGTACATATTTTGAGCCGGGCTCATCGTTTTCTTGTCTCAAAACGATAATATTTCAGTACTGACTGACGACGGATGCCTGGATCTGCGATCTTCGACCTTGCTTCGAGACCTACCGATGTGACGTAAGGACCCTCGAGTGCGTGTCGGCTTTCGGATCTCACGTTTCCGTACATATTTTGAGTCGGGCTCATCGTTTTCTTGTCTCAAAACGATAATATTTCAGTACTGACTGACGACGGATGCCTGGATCTGCGATCTTCGACCTTGCTTCGAGACCTACCGATGTGACGTAAGGACCCTCGAGTGCGCGTCGGCTTTCGGATCTCACGTTGCCGTACATATTTTGAGCCGGGCTCATCGTTTTCTTGTCTCAAAACGATAATATTTCAGTACTGACTGACGACGGATGCCTGGATCTGCGATCTTCGACCCTGCTTCGAGACCTACCGATGTTACGTCAGGACCCTCGAGTGCGTGTCGGCTTTCGGATCTCACGTTTCCGTACATATTTTGAGCCGGGCTCATCGTTTTCTTGTCTCACAACGATAATATTTCAGTACTGACTGACGGCGGGTGCCTGGATCTGCGATCTTCGACCATGCTTCGAGACCTACCGATGTCACGTCAGGACCCTCGAGTGCGCGTCGGCTTTCGGATCTCACGTTTCCGTACATATTTTGAGCCGGGCTCATCGTTTTCTTGTCTCAAAACGATAATATTTCAGTACTGACTGACGACGGATGCCTGGATCTGCGATCTTCGACCCTGCTTCGAGACCTACCGATGTTACGTCAGGACCCTCGAGTGCGTGTCGGCTTTCGGATCTCACGTTTCCGTACATATTTTGAGCCGGGCTCATCGTTTTCTTGTCTCAAAACGATAATATTTCAGTACTGACTGACGGCGGGTGCCTGGATCTGCGATCTTCGACCTTGCTTCGAGACCTACCGATGTTACGTCAGGACCCTCGAGTGCGCGTCGGCTTTCGGATCTCACGTTTCCGTACATATTTTGAGCCGGGCTCATCGTTTTCTTGTCTCAAAACGATAATATTTCAGTACTGACTGACGGCGGGTGCCTGGATCTGCGATCTTCGACCCTGCTTCGAGACCTACCGATGTTACGTCAGGACCCTCGAGTGCGTGTCGGCTTTCGGATCTCACGTTGCCGTACATATTTTGAGCCGGGCTCATCGTTTTCTTGTCTCACAACGATAATATTTCAGTACTGACTGACGACGGATGCCTGGATCTGCGATCTTCGACCTTGCTTCGAGACCTACCGATGTTACGTCAGGACCCTCGAGTGCGTGTCGGCTTTCGGATCTCACGTTGCCGTACATATTTTGAGTCGGGCTCATCGTTTTCTTGTCTCAAAACGATAATATTTCAGTACTGACTGACGACGGATGCCTGGATCTGCGATCTTCGACCCTGCTTCGAGACCTACCGATGTTACGTCAGGACCCTCGAGTGCGTGTCGGCTTTCGGATCTCACGTTGCCGTACATATTTTGAGCCGGGCTCATCGTTTTCTTGTCTCACAACGATAATATTTCAGTACTGACTGACGGCGGGTGCCTGGATCTGCGATCTTCGACCCTGCTTCGAGACCTACCGATGTTACGTCAGGACCCTCGAGTGCGTGTCGGCTTTCGGATCTCACGTTGCCGTACATATTTTGAGCCGGGCTCATCGTTTTCTTGTCTCACAACGATAATATTTCAGTACTGACTGACGGCGGGTGCCTGGATCTGCGATCTTCGACCCTGCTTCGAGACCTACCGATGTTACGTCAGGACCCTCGAGTGCGTGTCGGCTTTCGGATCTCACGTTGCCGTACATATTTTGAGCCGGGCTCATCGTTTTCTTGTCTCACAACGATAATATTTCAGTACTGACTGACGACGGATGCCTGGATCTGCGATCTTCGACCTTGCTTCGAGACCTACCGATGTTACGTCAGGACCCTCGAGTGCGTGTCGGCTTTCGGATCTCACGTTGCCGTACATATTTTGAGCCGGGCTCATCGTTTTCTTGTCTCACAACGATAATATTTCAGTACTGACTGACGACGGATGCCTGGATCTGCGATCTTCGACCTTGCTTCGAGACCTACCGATGTGACGTAAGGACCCTCGAGTGCGTGTCGGCTTTCGGATCTCACGTTGCCGTACATATTTTGAGTCGGGCTCATCGTTTTCTTGTCTCACAACGATAATATTTCAGTACTGACTGACGGCGGGTGCCTGGATCTGCGATCTTCGACCTTGCTTCGAGACCTACCGATGTGACGTAAGGACCCTCGAGTGCGCGTCGGCTTTCAGGTCTCACGTTGCCGTACATATTTTGAGCCGGGCTCATCGTTTTCTTGTCTCAAAACGATAATATTTCAGTACTGACTGACGACGGATGCCTGGATCTGCGATCTTCGACCCTGCTTCGAGACCTACCGATGTTACGTCAGGACCCTCGAGTGCGTGTCGGCTTTCGGATCTCACGTTGCCGTACATATTTTGAGTCGGGCTCATCGTTTTCTTGTCTCACAACGATAATATTTCAGTACTGACTGACGACGGATGCCTGGATCTGCGATCTTCGACCTGCTTCGAGACCTACCGATGTTACGTCAGGACCCTCGAGTGCGCGTCGGCTTTCGGATCTCACGTTGCCGTACATATTTTGAGCCGGGCTCATCGTTTTCTTGTCTCACAACGATAATATTTCAGTACTGACTGACGACGGATGCCTGGATCTGCGATCTTCGACCTTGCTTCGAGACCTACCGATGTGACGTAAGGACCCTCGAGTGCGCGTCGGCTTTCGGATCTCACGTTTCCGTACATATTTTGAGCCGGGCTCATCGTTTTCTTGTCTCACAACGATAATATTTCAGTACTGACTGACGACGGATGCCTGGATCTGCGATCTTCGACCTTGCTTCGAGACCTACCGATGTGACGTAAGGACCCTCGAGTGCGCGTCGGCTTTCGGATCTCACGTTGCCGTACATATTTTGAGTCGGGCTCATCGTTTTCTTGTCTCACAACGATAATATTTCAGTACTGACTGACGGCGGGTGCCTGGATCTGCGATCTTCGACCCTGCTTCGAGACCTACCGATGTGACGTAAGGACCCTCGAGTGCGCGTCGGCTTTCGGATCTCACGTTGCCGTACATATTTTGAGTCGGGCTCATCGTTTTCTTGTCTCACAACGATAATATTTCAGTACTGACTGACGGCGGGTGCCTGGATCTGCGATCTTCGACCCTGCTTCGAGACCTACCGATGTGACGTAAGGACCCTCGAGTGCGCGTCGGCTTTCGGATCTCACGTTGCCGTACATATTTTGAGTCGGGCTCATCGTTTTCTTGTCTCACAACGATAATATTTCAGTACTGACTGACGGCGGGTGCCTGGATCTGCGATCTTCGACCCTGCTTCGAGACCTACCGATGTCACGTCAGGACCCTCGAGTGCGCGTCGGCTTTCGGATCTCACGTTGCCGTACATATTTTGAGTCGGGCTCATCGTTTTCTTGTCTCACAACGATAATATTTCAGTACTGACTGACGGCGGGTGCCTGGATCTGCGATCTTCGACCCTGCTTCGAGACCTACCGATGTGACGTAAGGACCCTCGAGTGCGCGTCGGCTTTCGGATCTCACGTTGCCGTACATATTTTGAGTCGGGCTCATCGTTTTCTTGTCTCACAACGATAATATTTCAGTACTGACTGACGGCGGGTGCCTGGATCTGCGATCTTCGACCCTGCTTCGAGACCTACCGATGTGACGTAAGGACCCTCGAGTGCGCGTCGGCTTTCGGATCTCACGTTGCCGTACATATTTTGAGTCGGGCTCATCGTTTTCTTGTCTCACAACGATAATATTTCAGTACTGACTGACGGCGGGTGCCTGGATCTGCGATCTTCGACCCTGCTTCGAGACCTACCGATGTGACGTAAGGACCCTCGAGTGCGCGTCGGCTTTCGGATCTCACGTTGCCGTACATATTTTGAGTCGGGCTCATCGTTTTCTTGTCTCAAAACGATAATATTTCAGTACTGACTGACGGCGGGTGCCTGGATCTGCGATCTTCGACCCTGCTTCGAGACCTACCGATGTGACGTAAGGACCCTCGAGTGCGCGTCGGCTTTCGGATCTCACGTTGCCGTACATATTTTGAGTCGGGCTCATCGTTTTCTTGTCTCACAACGATAATATTTCAGTACTGACTGACGGCGGGTGCCTGGATCTGCGATCTTCGACCCTGCTTCGAGACCTACCGATGTGACGTAAGGACCCTCGAGTGCGCGTCGGCTTTCGGATCTCACGTTGCCGTACATATTTTGAGTCGGGCTCATCGTTTTCTTGTCTCACAACGATAATATTTCAGTACTGACTGACGGCGGGTGCCTGGATCTGCGATCTTCGACCCTGCTTCGAGACCTACCGATGTGACGTAAGGACCCTCGAGTGCGCGTCGGCTTTCGGATCTCACGTTGCCGTACATATTTTGAGTCGGGCTCATCGTTTTCTTGTCTCACAACGATAATATTTCAGTACTGACTGACGACGGATGCCTGGATCTGCGATCTTCGACCCTGCTTCGAGACCTACCGATGTGACGTAAGGACCCTCGAGTGCGCGTCGGCTTTCGGATCTCACGTTGCCGTACATATTTTGAGTCGGGCTCATCGTTTTCTTGTCTCACAACGATAATATTTCAGTACTGACTGACGACGGATGCCTGGATCTGCGATCTTCGACCCTGCTTCGAGACCTACCGATGTGACGTAAGGACCCTCGAGTGCGCGTCGGCTTTCGGATCTCACGTTGCCGTACATATTTTGAGTCGGGCTCATCGTTTTCTTGTCTCACAACGATAATATTTCAGTACTGACTGACGACGGATGCCTGGATCTGCGATCTTCGACCCTGCTTCGAGACCTACCGATGTGACGTAAGGACCCTCGAGTGCGCGTCGGCTTTCGGATCTCACGTTGCCGTACATATTTTGAGTCGGGCTCATCGTTTTCTTGTCTCAAAACGATAATATTTCAGTACTGACTGACGACGGATGCCTGGATCTGCGATCTTCGACCCTGCTTCGAGACCTACCGATGTGACGTAAGGACCCTCGAGTGCGCGTCGGCTTTCGGATCTCACGTTGCCGTACATATTTTGAGTCGGGCTCATCGTTTTCTTGTCTCAAAACGATAATATTTCAGTACTGACTGACGACGGATGCCTGGATCTGCGATCTTCGACCCTGCTTCGAGACCTACCGATGTGACGTAAGGACCCTCGAGTGCGCGTCGGCTTTCGGATCTCACGTTGCCGTACATATTTTGAGTCGGGCTCATCGTTTTCTTGTCTCACAACGATAATATTTCAGTACTGACTGACGACGGATGCCTGGATCTGCGATCTTCGACCCTGCTTCGAGACCTACCGATGTGACGTAAGGACCCTCGAGTGCGCGTCGGCTTTCGGATCTCACGTTGCCGTACATATTTTGAGTCGGGCTCATCGTTTTCTTGTCTCACAACGATAATATTTCAGTACTGACTGACGGCGGGTGCCTGGATCTGCGATCTTCGACCCTGCTTCGAGACCTACCGATGTCACGTCAGGACCCTCGAGTGCGCGTCGGCTTTCGGATCTCACGTTGCCGTACATATTTTGAGTCGGGCTCATCGTTTTCTTGTCTCAAAACGATAATATTTCAGTACTGACTGACGACGGATGCCTGGATCTGCGATCTTCGACCCTGCTTCGAGACCTACCGATGTGACGTAAGGACCCTCGAGTGCGCGTCGGCTTTCGGATCTCACGTTGCCGTACATATTTTGAGTCGGGCTCATCGTTTTCTTGTCTCACAACGATAATATTTCAGTACTGACTGACGACGGATGCCTGGATCTGCGATCTTCGACCTTGCTTCGAGACCTACCGATGTGACGTAAGGACCCTCGAGTGCGCGTCGGCTTTCAGGTCTCACGTTGCCGTACATATTTTGAGCCGGGCTCATCGTTTTCTTGTCTCACAACGATAATATTTCAGTACTGACTGACGGCGGGTGCCTGGATCTGCGATCTTCGACCCTGCTTCGAGACCTACCGATGTGACGTAAGGACCCTCGAGTGCGCGTCGGCTTTCAGGTCTCACGTTGCCGTACATATTTTGAGCCGGGCTCATCGTTTTCTTGTCTCAAAACGATAATATTTCAGTACTGACTGACGGCGGGTGCCTGGATCTGCGACCTTCGACCTTGCTTCGAGACCTACCGATGTGACGTAAGGACCCTCGAGTGCGCGTCGGCTTTCGGATCTCACGTTGCCGTACATATTTTGAGTCGGGCTCATCGTTTTCTTGTCTCAAAACGATAATATTTCAGTACTGACTGACGACGGATGCCTGGATCTGCGATCTTCGACCCTGCTTCGAGACCTACCGATGTGACGTAAGGACCCTCGAGTGCGCGTCGGCTTTCGGATCTCACGTTGCCGTACATATTTTGAGCCGGGCTCATCGTTTTCTTGTCTCAAAACGATAATATTTCAGTACTGACTGACGGCGGGTGCCTGGATCTGCGACCTTCGACCTTGCTTCGAGACCTACCGATGTGACGTAAGGACCCTCGAGTGCGCGTCGGCTTTCAGGTCTCACGTTGCCGTACATATTTTGAGCCGGGCTCATCGTTTTCTTGTCTCACAACGATAATATTTCAGTACTGACTGACGGCGGGTGCCTGGATCTGCGATCTTCGACCCTGCTTCGAGACCTACCGATGTGACGTAAGGACCCTCGAGTGCGCGTCGGCTTTCAGGTCTCACGTTGCCGTACATATTTTGAGCCGGGCTCATCGTTTTCTTGTCTCACAACGATAATATTTCAGTACTGACTGACGGCGGGTGCCTGGATCTGCGATCTTCGACCCTGCTTCGAGACCTACCGATGTGACGTAAGGACCCTCGAGTGCGCGTCGGCTTTCAGGTCTCACGTTGCCGTACATATTTTGAGCCGGGCTCATCGTTTTCTTGTCTCAAAACGATAATATTTCAGTACTGACTGACGGCGGGTGCCTGGATCTGCGATCTTCGACCCTGCTTCGAGACCTACCGATGTGACGTAAGGACCCTCGAGTGCGCGTCGGCTTTCAGGTCTCACGTTGCCGTACATATTTTGAGCCGGGCTCATCGTTTTCTTGTCTCACAACGATAATATTTCAGTACTGACTGACGACGGATGCCTGGATCTGCGATCTTCGACCCTGCTTCGAGACCTACCGATGTCACGTCAGGACCCTCGAGTGCGCGTCGGCTTTCGGATCTCACGTTGCCGTACATATTTTGAGCCGGGCTCATCGTTTTCTTGTCTCAAAACGATAATATTTCAGTACTGACTGACGGCGGGTGCCTGGATCTGCGATCTTCGACCCTGCTTCGAGACCTACCGATGTCACGTCAGGACCCTCGAGTGCGCGTCGGCTTTCGGATCTCACGTTGCCGTACATATTTTGAGCCGGGCTCATCGTTTTCTTGTCTCAAAACGATAATATTTCAGTACTGACTGACGGCGGGTGCCTGGATCTGCGATCTTCGACCCT
The DNA here is from genome assembly GCA_034093135.1 of Erigeron breviscapus. Lineage (NCBI taxonomy): Eukaryota > Viridiplantae > Streptophyta > Magnoliopsida > Asterales > Asteraceae > Erigeron > Erigeron breviscapus. The sequence goes on along the minus strand of CM067170.1, from coordinate 124,021,818 downwards.
GCTTCGAGACCTACCGATGTCACGTCAGGACCCTCGAGTGCGCGTCGGCTTTCGGATCTCACGTTGCCGTACATATTTTGAGCCGGGCTCATCGTTTTCTTGTCTCACAACGATAATATTTCAGTACCTCTGAGAGTTCACTGAAAAAGACAAGACCTAAAAATAAGAAAGCTGAAACTGTGACTTCATTTGTCAAACCATTGGATCCTAATAATGCTGTTTATGATGCAAATGTACTAGTAGGATCTAATTGTGTGAATCCAACTTGTCATGTTGAGAAATTATAAAATGTTTTACAATGAAAGGATGTGATACTGTATTTACGTCTACTGAAATTGATTTTGAGAAAATAGATCATGACAAGATTGATAAAGTTTGGAATAAGGATGAATCTACATCTAGTGGAATTACCTTAACACCATATTTATTTGAACCAAGGATTCAAAAGAAAGTACAGTTTTCAAATAACAATGAATCAAAGGGTCTGTCTAAAGAAGAATAAGACACAATTCAACTAAAGGAATGTTTAGGCGTGACTTCTGCAGAGTCTGATATTAAAGCTAGGAAATTGAGGGCAGGTAGATCATGCTTTTACTGTCATGAGCTAGGACATGTTTATAGCTGTTGTCCAAATAGAAAGAGACGTTATTCAGATAAAAATGCCTCTTCTACTGCATCAAGTGATTCAGATATTATGGCTCATAATGCTCGATCTAAGACCCCCAAACGACAGGGACATTCACAAAATGATACAAATTGTATTCATGAAGGTGGAAGTCCGGGTCGATCTCATACACCTCAACGGAGTAATTCACCTAGGAATAAGCAAGTTCAACATAATCGGTCACCTCCTCATAGAAATGGAAATGCTTCCAAGTTCTATGATCGATTAGAAGCTACCCCTAGGTTTGGTCCACATTCACCTAAGAATTCTCCTCCTAAGGCTCGTTTCATTTCGCCATCTAAAAGAAAATCGATGACACCATCTACATCCAAGGCTCCAACTGAGAGCGATGGATATTGGATCGAATTAATTTTGAGAGATGAATTCGGCAAACCTAAACCTCAAAAGGTTTGGGTACCCCTCAGAAATTAACATTAATTTGTGTTCATTGTGCAGGGAGAACCAAGGAAGCCTATCAGTCTTTGGTATGTTGACAGTGGATGCTCTCGGCACATGACAGGGGACAAGCAATTATTGTCCAACTATGTAGATATTAATGGTTCTTATGTTAGTTTCGCTGGTCCCAAGGGCGGCAATATCTCAGGCCAAGGTGATGTTGTTAATGGGAAAATTACATTGGAGAAAGTCAATTATGTGGAACAACTATCTCATAATCTCATGAGTGTTTCTTAGATCTGTGACAGAGGGAATCATGTCCATTTTACTGAGAAGGAAGCACTTATTTTGAAACCGGGGTATGTTATTCCTGAAGACTGGATCTTATTGAAAACTCCTAGGAAGAAAGACATCTATGGCCTTATGTTAGGTGTTGATGATTCGAAGGAGCCAATTTGCTTATTAACAAAAGCAAATGGATCTGAATCTTTGTTATGGCATAGAAAACCAAGAGGCATCTACAGTGTGGAGAGAAGGGTGGGGTGGAGTGGAAATTGTTCTTGTCTCAAAAGGATAATATTTCAGTACTGACTGACGGCGGGTGCCTGGATCTGCGATCTTCGACCCTTGCTTCGAGACCTACCGATGTGACGTAAGGACCCTCGAGTGCGCGTCGGCTTTCAGGTCTCACGTTGCCGTACATATTTTGAGCCGGGCTCATCGTTTTCTTGTCTCACAACGATAATATTTCAGTACTGACTGACGGCGGGTGCCTGGATCTGCGATCTTCGACCCTGCTTCGAGACCTACCGATGTGACGTAAGGACCCTCGAGTGCGCGTCGGCTTTCGGATCTCACGTTGCCGTACATATTTTGAGTCGGGCTCATCGTTTTCTTGTCTCAAAACGATAATATTTCAGTACTGACTGACGGCGGGTGCCTGGATCTGCGATCTTCGACCCTGCTTCGAGACCTACCGATGTGACGTAAGGACCCTCGAGTGCGCGTCGGCTTTCGGATCTCACGTTGCCGTACATATTTTGAGTCGGGCTCATCGTTTTCTTGTCTCACAACGATAATATTTCAGTACTGACTGACGGCGGGTGCCTGGATCTGCGATCTTCGACCCTGCTTCGAGACCTACCGATGTGACGTAAGGACCCTCGAGTGCGCGTCGGCTTTCGGATCTCACGTTGCCGTACATATTTTGAGTCGGGCTCATCGTTTTCTTGTCTCACAACGATAATATTTCAGTACTGACTGACGACGGATGCCTGGATCTGCGATCTTCGACCCTGCTTCGAGACCTACCGATGTGACGTAAGGACCCTCGAGTGCGCGTCGGCTTTCAGGTCTCACGTTGCCGTACATATTTTGAGCCGGGCTCATCGTTTTCTTGTCTCACAACGATAATATTTCAGTACTGACTGACGGCGGGTGCCTGGATCTGCGATCTTCGACCCTGCTTCGAGACCTACCGATGTGACGTAAGGACCCTCGAGTGCGCGTCGGCTTTCAGGTCTCACGTTGCCGTACATATTTTGAGCCGGGCTCATCGTTTTCTTGTCTCACAACGATAATATTTCAGTACTGACTGACGGCGGGTGCCTGGATCTGCGATCTTCGACCCTGCTTCGAGACCTACCGATGTGACGTAAGGACCCTCGAGTGCGCGTCGGCTTTCAGGTCTCACGTTGCCGTACATATTTTGAGCCGGGCTCATCGTTTTCTTGTCTCACAACGATAATATTTCAGTACTGACTGACGGCGGGTGCCTGGATCTGCGATCTTCGACCCTGCTTCGAGACCTACCGATGTGACGTAAGGACCCTCGAGTGCGCGTCGGCTTTCGGATCTCACGTTGCCGTACATATTTTGAGCCGGGCTCATCGTTTTCTTGTCTCAAAACGATAATATATTGTCAAACATGGTTTGGTTGAAGGTGTTCCATTGAAAAGGTTTGAGATGGAAGATAAATGTGTACTTTGTCTGAAAGGTAAGAAGCAGAAGTCTTCACATAAACCAAAGATTGAAAATTCTATTGCCAACCCATTTGAATTACTTCACATGGACTTGTTTGGCCCTGTGAATGTAAGAAGTATAGGTGGGATGTACTATTGTTTGGTGGTTACTGATGATTACTCGAGATTCTCATGGGTATTCTTTCTTCAAACGAAAGATGAAACTCCATAGATTTTGATAAATTTCTTTGTCGAAACTGAAAATATTTATGGAGTGCGTGTTAAGAGAATTAGGAGTGATAACGGAACTGAATTCAAAAATAAAATGTTGGAAGTCTTCTGTATGTCTAAGGGAATCCAACATCAATTCAGTGCACCGTATGAACCACAACAAAATGGAGTTGCTGAAAGAAAGAATAGGACTCTAATCGAAACAGCCAGAACAATGCTTGCTGATTCAGGGCTTCCTACTATGTTTTGGGCAGAAGCAGTAAATACAGCATGTCATATTCTAAATCGGGTTTTGGTAGTTAAGCATCATAATAAGACTTGTTATGAGCTTCTACATAAGAAGAAACCAAATTTACAGAATGTTGAACCATTTGGTGTTCCGTGTACCTTCTTGAAATATCTTGCTCAGTCAAAGTTTGATCCAAAGGTTGAAGAGGGATTTTTCATGGGTTATAAACCGGGTACTTCAATTCGAAGGGTTTACAATCAACAGATAGGCAAAGTTGACTTAGGTACTAATGTCAAGATTGTCAGTCATAAACCTGCTATTCATTCTGGAACTGGCAAGAATTTCGATTATGATAGTGTGTTTAGTTTGTTACGGTCCTGCTTCTTATTCAGGTCCTGACAAAGTTGATGAAGTGATCATTTTAAGAGATCATATGGATTATACTCCTACATCTCCTCCTGTTCAAAATGTTGATACTACTCCAACCAAAGTTCAGTCTACTACTGTTGTTGGCGAAAGTAGTAAGAACAATGATATGACATCAGACTTAGATGTTAATGAACCTGAGAACACTACTTCAACTACTCCTTTAAGGGTTCCATTGCCAGATGATGATCCTATTTCTGAAGAATCGGAAGATGATTTTAGTTCTCCAGAATTTCAAATTCGTTCGAATTAGGAGATAATCTAAATGTTGATTCGGTTCCTCAATATCGAATAAATAAGGCTCATGCTGTAGAAAATATTCTTGGTGATGCTTCAGAGCCTGTTCGAACTAGAAATCAGTTAAATAAGGAGATGACTAGTTTATTTTGTGAAGTAAAGGATTCAGGACTGATAACTGAGTGTTTGTATTCCTGTTTCATTTCACAAGAAGAACCTAAGAATGTTAAGGTTGCACTTCAAGATCCTTTTTGGGTTGCAGCTATGCAAGAAGAATTAGCTCAATTCGAGAAACTTGGAGTATGGGAGTTAGTAGATGTGCCTAGAGGTAAAGAACCGATTGGAACTCGTTGGGTATTCAAATGCAAGCGAGATGACAAAGGGATCGTTACAAGGAATAAGGCACGTTTAGTTGTTCAGGGGTTTGTACAACGAGAAGGATATGACTATAATGAAACTTTTGCGCCAGTTGCCCGGATTGAAGCTATAAGGTTATTTTTAGCCTATGCAAGCTTTAAAGGTATAAAGGTGTATCAGTTAGACGTTAAGAGTGCCTTATTGTATGGTGAAGTTAAAGAGGAAGTGTATGTTTTCAACCACCGGGGTTTGAAGATCCTAATTATCCAAGACGAGCATATCGACTTGATAAGGCTCTTTATGGATTGCATCAAGCACCCAGAATGTGGTATGAAAAGTTGTCGACACATTTGCTGACAAATGGTTTTACAAGAGGATCGATAGACAGCACATTGTTTATCAAATGGTGGAAGCAAGATTATTTGATTGTACAACTTTACGTTGATGATATCATTTTTGGTTCATCTAATGTAAAGATGTGCAAAGAATTTGAAATGAGCATGAAAAAGCAGTTTGAAATGAGTGCTATGGGAGAACTACAATTCTTCCTTGGACTGCAGGTTGATCAGAGGAAAGATGGATTTTTCATTCACCAATCTAAGTATGTCGATGACATCTTGGAGAGGTTTCAAATGTTAGAATCCAAGATATATGGTACTCCTATTCAGCTAAATCATGGTTTAGGGGTTCTTGATCCTAAAGATATGCCTGTTGATGCAACTTATTATCGTGCTATCATTGGCTCATTGATGTATCTAACAGCTTCGCGACCGGATATTATGTTCGTTGTTTGTCTTTGCGCTAGATTCCAAGCTAGTCCGAAAGAGTCACATTTAGCTGCAGCAAAGCATATCCTACGTTACTTAAAAGGAAACCAAGGTCTTGGTCTATGGTATCCTATGGGAGGATCGTTTGAGTTTGTTGCATATAGTGATTCGGACTTTGGCGGTTGTAACAACGACAGGAAGTCTACAACTGGAGGATGTCAGTTCTTATGTGGGAGACTTGTATCGTGGCAGTGTAAGAAGCAGACTTCTGTTGCTCAGTCTTCATGTGAGGCAGAGTATATGGCTGCTGGTAGCTGTTGTTCCCAGGTATTATGGATTCAGCAACAACTACGTGACTACGGTAAGGATTTTCTTGATACTCCTATTAGAATAGACAATATGTCAGCTATAGACATTACTAATAACCCTGTCATGCATATAGTCACCAAGCATATTGATATTAGACATCATTTCTTGCGTGATTGCGCCCAAAAGAAGCTAATTCATTTGGAAAAGGTTATAACTGATGATAATCTAGCTGATTTGTATACTAAAGCATTTGATAAGACTCGCTTTGAAAAGCTGATTCTTCTCAATGGTATGAAGAATGCTGATTTATATTAGATCTCTCAAAGAACTATTTTTTTGTATATTTTATATGGTGTCTTAGTTAAGTCTGTAAATAGCTAGAGTCATAAAAATACAAAAAAAAACGTGTCTAGTTTAAATTCTGTATATAATTAGTGTCATAAAAATATAAAAAGTTGAAAAATGAGAAAAACAAAATAAATAAATAAGATAGAGATTTAAGTTGATGCATTCAGATGATTAGAAGTGAGGATACTTTAGCTTTTAAGCCTGCTTAATCGTAATATAACTGCTTAGTTCAGTGATTACAATTTAGGATGTATCGGTAGACACAAAGTACCAAGGTTTCCTTCAATCTGAACTTAAATTTATACAATGTTCTTATGGGAAACGTATTCAGATATATGGCTGAGAATGCTTGTTCTTAAAATAGACAAGTCCTTTAAATCTTATGAAAGATCTTGCATTGTAATTATGTATATTTGGTCTTTAAAAAGAAGGTCTCGGGTACATATATGTGTATGTATTGCCTTTTCGGATGTATATTTGTGACAAGATATGCAAATATCTAATAAAACTATAAATCTGTTGAAAATATGAAGCTAATGTAGCCTACCTAAAGCTTCCAACTTGGGATAGGTTGTCAGAAAGTTCGCTACATGGGTCTCATCGAAAGTCATGGGTTTTCATAAGTGCTTAAAATTAATGTCACAAATATGCAAGTACTTGGCATTATGCAATGTTGAGTATATTTCCGTACGTGAGTCAAGTTAAGTTGCTTTGCGCGTGAAGAATCACCGACCTGTCACCGCTGACTTGATTCTTAAAGACTTTCTCACTTTACTCACCAGATGTCTTAATTTTAGTGCTTGTGTCGATTGTGAGAGTGTATCTGAATGTGGGTTACATAAGTTCGCAGACTAAAATTGTGGCATGAGTAACTTACTAGGTTACATGGTGACTGTCCTTGGCTCAAGTAATACGAAAGTGCCACAACCCAAAAGGAAACTGGAAGTACCGAGTGTTTAAGAGGACAAACATACCGGTAATCGTGGTTGAGTCATTGTTCATAACTAATAATAAGAGAATTATTTCTCACCCACAGGCTTATGTAATTGCTAATCTGATCTAATCAGCAGAAACTTAGAATTTCTTGTATATAAATAATGTAGTTTAGATTTAAAGTGTTTATATTTTATTTTATTTTATTTTATTTTATTTTATTTTTTGTGTCAGTTTGTAGTGTCAAACTAGTTCTTATTGCACGAGAGATTTAATAAGCATTTGATGATTCCATAAGAAGTTATATGATCCTTAGTGGATTATATGAGTCTTGTTGCTTATGGTATATGTGTTTAAAAGATGGATTTTTCTAATTAAGACATAAGTTGTTTAATTTAGAAAATGACTTTTGGATTGGAAATTGAAAAGTCAAAATATTTTTGAATGTGTTTCAATATATGTTTGAGATTTCAATTGTTTTTGGTTGATAAGTATGCTTGACAAAGATGTGACTTTCCTTAGATCTTATTTTGATTGATAGGTTAAGATTTTGATTGTTTTTGCATACTTATGTTACTTATTATGTTGATTTTGATGCATTAATGAAGTTTGTTAAGTGTGCAGGCTACAGATAATGAATTTCATTTAAAAGGAAAATGACATCAAAATTTCAGATCGCGATTGAGGACAAAATCGTCTCCTTTTGCTCTTAGAATTGCATTGCAACGGACAATAAGTCTATGCATGTAACATGCTACAAGGGTTCATAACCTTGTAATAACCTAGAACTTGGTGTAATAGGTTATAATTGTATTATCAAGATCACAACCTAAGACTTATTGTGATAGGTTGGTGATATGATACATAATTTGTAAGGCATTATACATTGAATGTGTTTCGATGTAAGTTTGCTTTTGTTAAAGTTAAACATCAATGGAAAATGATCGATTTTATGTCAATATAATAATGTAAGATTGTGTTTATACATTATTTTGATGACAAGATTAGTACGGATGATGTATGGTGAGATTACATTTCGAGCAGATACAAGTTTCAGGTAACGAGTATCTACAGGTTTATGTTTTCTGAGATTTTTGTAATTTTTCTTTATGCATTTTCTGGAAAAATTGACAAAATCTGAAGTGTGCAGCTCGTGTGGATTTAAATTCGAAAATTCGCTCGTGCTGACGTCAGCATGCCTCGCGCTGACGTCAGCAAGCCCACGAAGTTTGTCTTCGGCCCGGCCCACGAGTATCCGAATATATATATGGGTTTTACTATTCATTAATTACCATTAATCGAAATTAAACCCTAAGTAAATCACACGAACTTGTCTGACTTCACACGCACTGTTCATCCGCACCTTATTTCGATCTTTCAATCTACTTTGTGTGTTAATCATCAAGATTTGTTGGTATATATTCAATCTTGGATAGATTATTGATGTTTTGACTTTAAAAATTATTGAATTTAAGTTGTACTAATGCCCGATTTTTGTTTTTCTTTTCGCGTCAACAGTAGCTAGGACGAAGTGACTTTTTGATCGTTAATTTCTGATGATTTGGACTGAAATTGGACTTAAAATCAGATTAAGTGATGTTATTACACCTTAAATCTAACAAAAGTTTGAATTTCCAAGTGCAAAATCAAGATTAATTAAAGCTTTTGTGTCACGTTTACTGTTCACATGAAGAATACGAAGAACTTGACCACTTCGTGTTCATAAGATTGAATTTTAATTGGATTTCTGGGCATTTACTTCATAAAATTCATGCTAAACAAGTCCAAGATGATACTAAAATCCGATTTCGATCGATTTGGATATCATATGGAGATGTTTTTATGGGTTTTGAAGGTCAGCTCGTGCTGACGTCACACGAAGAGGATTCTCCTCGTGATGACGTCACCACGAAGCAGACTTGTAATTTTGGAAATTTTTAATTTTTCTATTTTTCTTTTCGTTTTCTTTTTGTTTTATGCAGGTATGGCAGGACAAGGTGCTAATGCTCGTGTCTTTGTTAAGGAGCATAATGCTGCTATTGATATCAGCATTACTCAGCAAGGATGCACGGCAGAGTTTCACGATGTTCTACATTATCTCGCACGCTCGCGTATTCGATTTGCTCTTACCGAGAACCCTCCATTGATCAGAGACTATATTACTCAGTTCTGGAACTCAGCCAGACAAGTGCAGATGGGTGCTCATACTGTTATTCGCACTACTGTTCAGGGACGTAATATTGAGTTTTCTGCTGGAGAGTTAAGGACTATTTTTCTTTAGTGATGTGTTAGAGCAAGGTTCTTTTTTTTTTTTTTTTTTTTTTTTTTTTTTTTTTTTTTTTTTTTTTTTTTTTTTTTTTTTTTTTTTTTTTTTTTTTTTTTTTTTTTTTTTTTTTTTTTTTTTTTTTTTTTTTTTTTTTTTTTTTTTTTTTTTTTTTTTTTTTTTTTTTTTTTTTTTTTTTTTTTTTTTTTTTTTTTTTTTTTTTTTTTTTTTTTTTTTTTTTTTTTTTTTTTTTTTTTTTTTTTTTTTTTTTTTTTTTTTTTTTTTTTTTTTTTTTTTTTTTTTTTTTTTTTTTTTTTTTTTTTTTTTTTTTTTTTTTTTTTTTTTTTTTTTTTTTTTTTTTTTTTTTTTTTTTTTTTTTTTTTTTTTTTTTTTTTTTTTTTTTTTTTTTTTTTTTTTTTTTTTTTTTTTTTTTTTTTTTTTTTTTTTTTTTTTTTTTTTTTTTTTTTTTTTTTTTTTTTTTTTTTTTTTTTTTTTTTTTTTTTTTTTTTTTTTTTTTTTTTTTTTTTTTTTTTTTTTTTTTTTTTTTTTTTTTTTTTTTTTTTTTTTTTTTTTTTTTTTTTTTTTTTTTTTTTTTTTTTTTTTTTTTTTTTTTTTTTTTTTTTTTTTTTTTTTTTTTTTTTTTTTTTTTTTTTTTTTTTTTTTTTTTTTTTTTTTTTTTTTTTTTTTTTTTTTTTTTTTTTTTTTTTTTTTTTTTTTTTTTTTTTTTTTTTTTTTTTTTTTTTTTTTTTTTTTTTTTTTTTTTTTTTTTTTTTTTTTTTTTTTTTTTTTTTTTTTTTTTTTTTTTTTTTTTTTTTTTTTTTTTTTTTTTTTTTTTTTTTTTTTTTTTTTTTTTTTTTTTTTTTTTTTTTTTTTTTTTTTTTTTTTTTTTTTTTTTTTTTTTTTTTTTTTTTTTTTTTTTTTTTTTTTTTTTTTTTTTTTTTTTTTTTTTTTTTTTTTTTTTTTTTTTTTTTTTTTTTTTTTTTTTTTTTTTTTTTTTTTTTTTTTTTTTTTTTTTTTTTTTTTTTTTTTTTTTTTTTTTTTTTTTTTTTTTTTTTTTTTTTTTTTTTTTTTTTTTTTTTTTTTTTTTTTTTTTTTTTTTTTTTTTTTTTTTTTTTTTTTTTTTTTTTTTTTTTTTTTTTTTTTTTTTTTTTTTTTTTTTTTTTTTTTTTTTTTTTTTTTTTTTTTTTTTTTTTTTTTTTTTTTTTTTTTTTTTTTTTTTTTTTTTTTTTTTTTTTTTTTTTTTTTTTTTTTTTTTTTTTTTTTTTTTTTTTTTTTTTTTTTTTTTTTTTTTTTTTTTTTTTTTTTTTTTTTTTTTTTTTTTTTTTTTTTTTTTTTTTTTTTTTTTTTTTTTTTTTTTTTTTTTTTTTTTTTTTTTTTTTTTTTTTTTTTTTTTTTTTTTTTTTTTTTTTTTTTTTTTTTTTTTTTTTTTTTTTTTTTTTTTTTTTTTTTTTTTTTTTTTTTTTTTTTTTTTTTTTTTTTTTTTTTTTTTTTTTTTTTTTTTTTTTTTTTTTTTTTTTTTTTTTTTTTTTTTTTTTTTTTTTTTTTTTTTTTTTTTTTTTTTTTTTTTTTTTTTTTTTTTTTTTTTTTTTTTTTTTTTTTTTTTTTTTTTTTTTTTTTTTTTTTTTTTTTTTTTTTTTTTAGAGGAGGATATTGATGATCTGACAAATCTTGTGATGCCAACTACTGGGGTTCCTATTTCTACCTCTGCTCCAGTAGATGTTGTTGGTCCTTCTGAACCACATATTGTTGCTATTAATGCTGATGAGGGTTCAGAAACTGAAGATGCAGATAGGCCACTAAAGAGAAGAAGAAGACAAGGGAAAGGGATTGACGCTGTTGAGAAGATTCAAGCCCTTCAGCGACCTCAGTCAGAGATTGATAGGGAGTTTGCTGAGTATCATTCTGCTATGGAGATGTCTCAAACATCCGGATCAGTTGATATACCATCAGTTGCTGCCTTAAGAGCTTCTGTTACTGAAGTTCCAGTTTCGGTGTCTACTACTTCAGTTGGTACATCTGTTGGAGAGAAAAGACCGATAACCAAGTTCACGATTCGTTTAGATGGTTCTCATGCTAGAGTTGTCACTGAGGCTACGACTGTTACGACTACTAGAGCTCCAGAGTCGTCAGTTCGTCAGGAGCCAGAGCCGATAGTTCCTGCTCCTAGGCCTCGTTCTACTCCTATTCAGGCGTTAGTTCCTATTGCTACAGCTATGGATCGTCTGTTGTTACCATTACAAAGACCAAAGATGCCTCCATCGGGAAATTTTCATGTTCGTATGCCTTCATTTGAGACTACGATGCCACCGCCTGCTTCTACATCTCACATTGCTTCTACTTCAGATTCAGCTTTGCCAATACAAGTTCAGCTGAGTCGTATTGTTTCGGAGAAGAAGTTGTTAGAGATGCGAGTCTCAGTGTTGGAGAAACAGTTGAACCTCCAAGATGCAAAACATCAGGAAGAGATGGACATTATGACCGCACTTGTTCATTCTCTTGGTGATAAAATTGACCGATTCTTGTCTCAAGGGGGAGATAAAGATGGTTGTAAGGATGATGAGCTAGCAAAGAAGCAAAGAGATGATGATCAAGATGATCAAGATCCAGCTCAAGATCCAAATCGAAGCCAACCAAAAGATGGTGAGATAGAGAATCAAGGTCAAGGTCAAGATACTGATGCTGATGCTGTGATTAATTCAGAGACTGCAGATGTTCAAGGGGAGTCGCCAAGACAGAAAGAGTCAGAGATTGCTGGTACATCTGGTGCTAGTACATCTGGGACTCAGAAAGGAAAAGCTGTGATGGCTGCTGCTCCAGATGCAGATCCTGAAGATCCAGACAACTCGTCAGATGATGAAGATTCCAATTCAGGTAACTCTAATTCTAGTAAACGTCTTGATTATCATAATCCACGGAGTGTGAGATCAGAAGAAGATAGAATAGAATGGGAGATTGCAGGGAAATTTGGAAATGATCCTCATATTCGAGTTAAGGCAGAAGCTAAAGTATGGGAAAGTCATAACTTTGAGGTTGACCAGGCTAATATTGATCTTGATAGTGATCAATGGTCAGATACATATCATCATAAGAAAGAGAGAAAACGATTAATGATTGTAAATCGTTTACCGTTTGTCTCTGGTTCTAGTTCTGATGATCCTGAAGACTCAGATTATCAACCTTAATGTTATTAATTTTTGTTGGTTAAAATAGATAAAGATTATAAGATAAATATTGATGTAATTGTTACATTATATTTATGATATAATATTATTTATTTTATCATGTTTTATGTATTTATACTTATTTTTATGTCTTGACTTATATATTTTATGTTCTTTTATCTTTGTATGTTTGAATATGTTAAATTGCAGATAAGCTTCAAATAGGTGCATTGGACGATATTGATCGTGTTGATGATGACTTTGATAGTATCATTGATGAAGATCTGGAAGAAGGAGAATTTGTTTCTAAAGCTGATAGACAAAGGTTGATGGAAGAACCTTATGATTTCAATCGTGTCTTTAATGAAGATAGAGACGTTCCGGTTGAACCAATAGCTGAAGAGGAACATTTCAGACTTAATCCGATCAGAGAAAGTCCAAATGATCCAATAAATGCTGCAAAGTTAAGATTCAAAGTATTTGCAAAGATAGTGCATGAAGAACATGAATATATTGTTGATCTAGGCTGGAAGATAAATGCTACGCGAGAGTTTAATATTAGAAATTTTATTATACCTCCGGCGGAGCAAGACCTTCAGTTTTGTATAAATAGATGGGTTCCAGTTTATAGAGGACGTACTGGTATGCCAATGGGTGGATTTAATAAACCGTCGATGTTTTGGGAGTTCATCTTAGACAAGGACGCACCTACGTATTTCTCAGTGATACAGAGTTGGTTCTATGATCATAGAATTAAGCTATTTGTTATCAAGAGAAAAGAAGGTTGCCAGCATATGTCAATCAGTGCAAGACATTTCCAAAGTCTTAGTGAATCTGATTTGATAGACTTAGGAAGGAGATGGTTCGTTAATCTTCAGAAGAATGGAAATGCTGATTATTATTGGCAGAGATTCCAAAAGGAAAGAATTTGGCATTTTAGTGAAAGAGGTTTGAGGCCTGAAGATAGGTTGATTAAACCTAGGCCAATGAAGAAGATTACAAAACCAGATGGCACAGTTCATTTTGTTCAAAGAAAGATTGAATGTGTTAAAGAAGTTCCTACTATCAAATGGGATCAAGATTTGCTGACAAAAATGACTTATTGGCAGATAGATATCAAGTCAGGCGAAGCACAGATGTTTGTTGATGACTCAAAGAAACAGATGTTGCTGCGCATGTATGATCCAATGCAAGTTGTCAATTTGTCAAGAGGTGATAAAAAAAGATTGATTGAGACACCTTGTACAGCAGTGAGATTTTGGAGAACAGAAGTTAGACGCTATCAGAATATTCTTGGTTTTTGTTTGGTCGAGAAGATTCATGCAAATAGCATAAGACTTTTGTTTGATGGTCGAGTTTGAAGTTCAAGATTAAAGAACTTGTTAAAGAAATCTAGTCGCTAATGTCAAGGGGGAGTCTGTAGATGCAGATTTGTGTGACAGTAGTCACATAGATTTGATTAACGTTTTTGTTCTTAGGAATATCTGTGTAATCGTTTAAATAATAAGTCATTAGGACTTACGTTTGTGTTTAATGATTACGTTTGAACTTGAATATAAGATCAAGTTATGGTTATTATTATGTTTGTGTGTTATATAATTGTTTTGCAGGTACAAGAATGTAGAGCCAAGGTTTATAAGTGTCGTAGAACACTTAAACGATGGCTGAACGTTATGTACAAGTAAAACAAAGGACCAAAGGGACGAACCTCGTGCTGACGTCATCAGCATGAAGGATTACCCTCATGCTGACGTCAGCACGAGACCGATTGGTTTTTTGATTAAAAGGCTTATGGACTTCAATTAAGGCCCAAGCCCACACGAACACAAACCCTATTAGTATAAATACATGCTAATTTATGCGATTAGCAACGAATTAAGAACTTAGAAGTCGAATTGTTGCTCGTGTGACCTCCTACACGAACTAGCACTTCGTGTGTGACCTTAGGTTGATTAATTATTGATTAATTGATGAAAGGCAGTAGCAATCTAGTTATCTCAAGAGGATTCCGCACTCTTGACATAACGAATCACATCTTATTTACGATCCATTCAACGGTAGGGACTTATAAAGCACCACCGGTGTACCTAGCCTCACTAGTACCATCATCTCTCTGCAGCCTCCTATTAGGTCTTTGCCCCTCAGCCAAGGCACCAATAAACACATCCCTGTTATCAACAACTACCACTAGTCCCGAGTGTCTCAAATCATCCAACCCAAAAGGAACAGTCGGGACTCTATTAACCCCTCTGTTGCACCTAGCATTCTGCAACTCTAACTTCAAGAAAATCTGGGTGATGTACTGCCCACAGAAAATAATCTGGTCCCTGTGTGTCACCATGTACCTAGCCAAAACAAATGGGGCACAAGCATACCTATAAGGTGCTCCCTCGTGAAACAATCTCATAAGCCAAACATCCAATGGCGAAACCTTATCCGTGTGATCACCTAGAACCAAGAAGCAATGGGTGATCATCTTGTGCAATACCCTCAACAACGGATCAACAATCTCAACATGTTTACTACTAGACATCTGCAAATCTCCACTGCCTCCAATCTTGTGCCAGAATTCTTCCAAACTCTTGTCATCTTCAAAACCAGAACGCTTCTTATCCAACACTCCATTACATAAAAAGTCATAAGTATCAATATCCTCCAACTCCTCTCTACTAACCATCCCTGTCAAATAAGCAAAATCTGGCACAGAACAGTGCCTCTGAACATCTCCAGCTCTAAAATGCATAATCTTCTTGTTGTTAAACTCATTTCCCTTTAAACTAGTATCAACCCTCAAAGTACTTAAAAACTGAAGACACCATTCTCTAACCGGTAATTGTGAACAATTAAAGACATTTTCCCACATTCTAAAAGTCTTAACTTGCCCATTTTCATTCCTAAATTTGCATATCAACATCCTTTGAATATCCTCAGCAATATCTATACTAGTAAAATCACGCCAATTCACGATCTTAGGTTGCATGACATTATCATACCTCATTTCTTGCAATTTGTTCAAATACGTCGTCCTTTCACGACCTGTAACACTTGGAAACTTAAGCCAATCATGGACTTCAACAGGCATACTCTGAGCACCAGCATCCAACGGCAAATCCTTATATCTATATGTATCACTTGGCTCCGGGTCCGTGAAGTCATACCCTCTAGGAATGCCCGACACAAACTCATTAGCACTTGAGCTTGCTACTGCCTTTCCTCTACGCAAAAACACATTAAACATTCATAAGAACCTACTGGAATATCAAACATACCTCACACAAACTTGAAGCGAGCTAAAAATTGAAAATGTTTCAAACAGGACAGTATATGCGGCGCATGGAATATCCATGCGGCGCATAGATTCATTTTTCAGAAATTCCAGAATTACAAACAACCCGATATGCGGCGCATGGCAAATCCATGCGGCGCACATATATCCAGTTTTAGAAAACTTTTTGTTTCAAAATTAGTTTAAACGATTTCCCACTAAACTTTGAACTTATGTCAACATCATAATCACAATTCCGGGTCAATCAAGGTCAACTTTCAACCTTTCAAGCAAATTCGAGTTCAAATCCATATAAGTGATCATGTCAAGCACAAATTAAACTCGAATTAAGTAAACCCAAACCAACAACACCTCAATTCAATCACCACAACAAAAACCCCTAATTCACTTTCATAATCATGAACCCTAATTTCAAATTCGGATCTTAAACATGCAATTAATCCTAATTGAAACAAGATATAACCAATTAAAGCACAAATAAACCACCCCCAAGCACAAACAATCAAAAGCCCCAAATTTATTTCGACTTCTTAAGAACCCTAGATCCGAAAATTCCAATTTAAACCAAAATTACTTGTTAAAATCGATTGTAATCCTCATCAAACACAAAACCCATATCATAGAATCAAGTAATTTTGTTTTAATTGAAACTTAATTGAAAAATTATGAAAAATTCGAACCTAACCTCACCATCATTGCAAGAACAATCAAATAAGAGAATAGGAAGAATACGTACCCTTGATGATCTAAACATGATGAATGCACAAGAAAAATAGAGGAAAATCGAATTTGAAGGGGGGGGTCGGTTTTGAGGGACTTGTAGTGTGTGTTTTTATGTTTTGAAAGACTTTGAATGATAAAAACTAAAGAAAGAACAATAAGAGAGGGAGAAAAGCAGATTTTCGTGGCCCCCACCTATCCAAATACAATCCCAATCCATTTAAAGGTCCGTCAACAAAAGTCAACTGCTGGAACCCTTCGATATGCGGCGCACAAGGATTCTATGCGGCGCATAGAACCATTTTCCGGAAAGTAAAGAATTTTTAAGGCCCCGATATGCGGCGCATATTTTCAATTTTTCGAAAACAGTAGCTTCCCAGACACTATATGCGACACATGAGGCATCCATGCAGCGCATATTTCACTTCCCCCACACTTAAAACTTACCTTGGCTCGTTTTGACTTACCGTAACGCGTGTGGGTGCCTCTAGACCTGCATTACTCAACAAAAAGCTATAAAAACGAAAAATAACAGAAACAAAACAAAGAAAAACAGAAATGAAACACGGGTTGCCTCCCGAGAAGCGCTTAATTTATTAACGAGTCGTTAGCTAGACTCGATCCTAAATCATTGATTGAACTCAAAGAACGGGAGCTCCTCTACTACAGCTCCCTCGGCATTCTCTTCCTCATTGAACAATTTCAATCTATGGCCATTCACTATGAACGAATCTCCATCATTCTTAAACAATTCGACATAACCCGATGGATAAACATGCTTAATGACATATGGTCCGGTCCACCTAGAAGTCAACTTAGGTTGTTTCAACTTAAATCTAGAAAGGAACAAAAGCACTTGGTCACCTACCTTAAATTCTTTCTTACGAAGTCTACGATCATGCCAAACCTTAGTGCGTTCCTTATAGAGTCTTGAACTATCATATGCTTGCAACCTAAGTTCATCTAGTTCATGCAATTGCAAAAATCTCAATTCACCACTTTCAATCAAATCCATATTGCAATTCTTAAGTGCCCAATAAGCTTTATGCTCTATCTCTAACGGCAAATGACAAGTCTTACCGTATAGCAACCTATATGGTGTAGTTCCTATGGGTTTTTGTAGGCGGTCCTAAACGCCCACAAAGCATCATCTAATTTCTTGGACCAATTCTTTGGGTTGTCTCCTATAGTTTTCTCAATAATTCTCTTTAAAGCTCTATTGGTATTCTCTACTTGGCCACTCGTTTGCGGGTGATAAGAAGTCGAGAAACGGTGGTGAACACCATATCTCTTCAACACCTTAGCAAGTTGGTGATTCGCGAAATGAGTTCCACGATCGCTTATTAAGGCCTTAGGGACTCCAAATCTACTAAACAATTGCTTCAAGAAACCTATAACTACCTCGGCATCATTAGTTGGCAAGGATTTTGCCTCGACCCATTTCGACACATAATCAACCGCCACTAAAATGTAAAGACATTTGTGTGAAGGCGGGAAAGGTCCCATGAAATCAATACCCCAAACATCGAAAACTTCGCATACCTGAATAAACTGTTGAGGCATTTCATACCTCTTACAAATATTACCTTGGCGTTGACAAATCTTGCAAGTGTCCACAAGCGTTTGAGCTTCCTTAAAGATTGTTGGCCAATAAAAACCTGCATCAAACACTTTCTTACCCATAATGGATGGTCCATAATGTCCTCCGGTGGGTCCATAGTGGCAATAATCCAAGATCTTTTGGGTTTCAGCTCCTGAAACACATCTCCTAATCATTCCATCTGCACACATTCTAAACAAAAATGGGTCATCCCAAAAATAGTTCTTCACATCAGAAAAGAATTTCTTCTTTTGTTGATGTGTCCATCCCTTAGGAATGATACCTGCAACAAGATAATTAGCAAAATCTGCATACCATGGAAGATTAGCATCATCAATACTCATTAAATACTCATCGGGGAAGGCATCATCTATACCTCCTTCCCGAAGTTCCTCACGGTGAGGATCTTCAAGTCTACTTAAATGGTCGGCCGCTAAATTTTCAGCCCCTTTCTTATCCTTTATCTCAATGTCAAACTCTTGTAAGAGCAAAATCCAACGAATGAGACGAGGTTTAGCATCTTGCTTAGAAAACAAGTACTTAAGGGCTGAATGGTCGGTAAAAACTATGGTCTTACTAAGCACTAAATATGACCTAAACTTATCAAAAGCAAAAACAACCGCTAGTAACTCTTTCTCGGTGGTGATATAGTTCTGTTGAGCACTATTAAGAGTCCTACTAGCAAAGTAAATGGTTGGAAATGGTTACCTTCTCTTTGTCCTAAAACAGCCCCTAGGACATAATCACTAGCATCACACATTAATTCAAAAGGTTGAGACCAATCGGGTGAAACCATAATGGGTGAGTGAGTCAAACAGTCCTTGAGAAGTTCAATTGCCTTAAGACAATCCGAGTTGAACTCGAACGTCACATCTTTCTCAAGTAAACGGGTCATAGGCCTAGTAATCTTAGAAAAATCCTTAATAAACCTACGGTAGAAACCGACATATCCAAGAAAACTTCTAACGGCCTTAACATTGGTGGGAGGAGGTAACTTAGCAATAACATCAATCTTGGCTCTATCAACCTCTATACCTAAACTAGACACTTTATGTCCTCAAACAATTCCTTCTCTAACCATAAAGTGACATTTCTCCCAATTAAGCACTAGGTGAGCCCGCTCGCATCTGTCTAACATCTTATCTAAATTAGTTAGACATGTATCAAAAGAATTACCAAAAACAGAAAAATCGTCCATAAAAACCTCCATCGAAGTCTCTAACATGTCTTGAAAGATGGCTATCATGCACCTTTGGAAGGTAGCGGGTGCATTATATAATCCAAAAGGCATTATACTGTAGGCATAGGTACCAAAGGGACATGTTAAAGTGGTCTTTTCTTGATCATTGGTGTCAATGGGTATTTGAAAGTACCCGGAGAAACCGTCAAGAAAACAAAAATACTCGTTACCGGCTAACCGTTCGAGCATTTGGTCAATGAAAGGTAAAAGGAAATGGTCCTTACGGGTTGCATCATTCAACTTCCTATAGTCGATACAAACTCTCCACCCGGTAACCGTCCTAGTTGGAACAAACACATTTCGGTCATTGGTCACTACTGTCATCCCCCCTTTCTTTGGTACACAGTGTACCGGACTAACCCATGGACTGTCAGAGATAGGATAAATTATACCTGCATCAAAAAGCTTAATTATCTCTTTCTTGACTACATCTTTCATATTCAGATTAAGCCTCCGTTGTCTTTGAACAACCGGTTTAAAATTTTTATTTAAATTGATTTTATGCTTGCAAAACGGTTTGTAGCTCGGGAGGTCACCGATATTATGGGTTATTCATTGATGACTTTACTGATTATTTGTGGACATTTCCTATTACCAATAAATCACATGTCTTCTCTATTTTTGCATCTTTTCTAAAATACATTAAAACCCAATTTGGTCGTGATATCAAAAACCTACAATGTGACAATGGAACCGAGTATAATAACAAACCCTTTCATGATTTTTGCAATAAAAATGGCATGACCTTTCGTTTTTCTTATCCTCACACTTCCCCTCAAAATGGTAAAGCTGAACGTACCATTCGCTCAATTAATAACATCATTCGAACCCTACTCACTCATGCTTCTTTACCCCCCCAACTTATGGCACCATGCTCTCCAAATGGCCACCTATCTCTTAAATATTTTCCCTCATAAAACCAAACATTACTCTACACCCACTAGGCTCCTCTTTAACAAAGATCCTACTTATGACCATCTCTGTGTCTTTGGATGCCTATGTTATCCGCTCATTCCCTCCGCTGCCATTCACAAACTCGCCGACCATTCTTATCCATGTGTCTTTCTTGTTTTCCGTTCTAACCATCGAGGGTATAAGTGCTAAAAAATTTCTTCCCATATAATCACAGTCAATCGACATGTCTTATTTGATGAACATGTCTTTCCGTTTGCTAATCTTAATACCTCTTCCCAATCATATGATTTTCTCCAATCCTCATCTTCATTCCATCCCTCATTTTGGCACTCGGTTGGTAAGCCTTCCTCACCCTCCACCTCATCACCTTCTCCCACACCTACATCTCCCACTTCTCCTACATCTCCAGCTTCTCCTCAACAGGACCAGAACCAACCACCACAACCGAGCTCACCACCCGCCGTTATTACTTATAATCGTCGACCAAAGCCACTGCAGCCTCAGGACCCCACGGCTTCCATCTCATCAGCTCCAAACCAACCTACAACTACTAACCAACCTACATGTCCAAACCAACCTACAACTACTACCGTACCTCAATCACAGCCACCCCCCACTCGTACTATGACCACCCGTAGCATGTCCGGTATCTCTAAACTTAAACAACCTATCAGCTTTCATTCTTCCCAATCCCCTATACCCATCCCTCGTAACCCAGTCGATGCCCTGGCTATACCCGTTTGTCACCATGCTATGATTGACGAGTTTAATGCTTTAATTGATAATAAGAAGTGGGAATTGGTACCTCGTCGTCCAGATATGAATGTTATTTAAGTGTATGTGGATTTTTAAGCACAAAACTAAGTCTGATGTGTCCTTGGAACGTTATAAGGCAAGGCTGGTATGTGATGGTCGTTCACAGGTAGGTGTTGATTGTGATGAAAATTTTAGCCCAGTGGTTAAACCAGTGATGATATACCCTATACGGAGCTTTATCTCCGTACCCGGAGCAGATACGAAGCCACCTTCGTGCATGTAAAATTACTTATCTATATACCCAGAACGGAGCTCAACCTCCGATTAAAACAATCATTCCGGAGCTCTCGAGGTAACAAATACCCAGCTTCGAGGAAACATATCAAAGAGATCGGATGAAGATCCTTTCCATGATTATCTAATCAAAACAATATGCTTAAGCCCGAAGGCCTCGGACACGGCTCATTAAGGGATTGTCACAAATCTCCCCAAAAAGGTAAAAGATATCCTCAAAAGAGGAAGAGATTTAGCCTAATTCTCTTACCCTCCTCTCCAAGTTTCCTACCCTCTATATAAAGAGGAGATATCACACGACACAAATCATCTTCAATCACCCTAACGCATCATTCATACACCACATCACCCCAGCCCGTAAGGTCCCGTGATAATCTATAACACCAACTAGGCGTAAAGCGGCCACAACCCTATTACCTGTAGGGAATCGCCTACAAAGCACCCCCAGAATCCACACACCCCTCCGGTTGTGCCATAGTGCGATTATCTGATCAAACAACTAGCAACTATCAGAATTGTTCTTAGGATTGCATTGTTTTATGGTTGGGATATTAGTCAGCTCGACGTCAAAAATGCTTTCTTGCACGACAATCTATCCGAAGTTGTTTTCATGCATCAACCTCTTGGCTTTCGGGATGCTAAATTCCCAAATCATGTATGCAGGTTAAAGAAATCACTTTATGGCCTTAAACAGGCCCCGAGGTCCTGGTATCAACGGTTTACGGATTTTGTAACTACTTTGGGGTTTCGGCATATCACCTGTGATCATTCTCTGTTTATCTACCGAAACGGTATTGACACGGCTTACTTATTACTATATGTCGATGACATCATCCTCACTACTTCATCCCCATCGCTCAAGAAATCTCTTCTTACTAGCCTAGCCGCTGAGTTTGCGATGAAAGATCTAGGCCCATTGACCAATTTTTTAGGCATTTCGGTCACTAGACACCCTCGTGGCTTATTCTTGTCTCAAGAACGGTATGCTGCCGACATCCTAACACGTGCAAAGATGACCGAATGCAACCCATGCAACACCCCCATTGACACTACTGGGAAATTGGGTGCACAATCTGGTGAGTTGCTAGATGATCCTACTACTACAATATCTAACATTTACTCGACCGGACATCTCTTACACCGTTCAACAAATTTGCATGTACATGCATGCTCCTCGCACTGGTCACTTACATGCTCTTAAACGCATTCTAAGGTACGTTAAAGGCACTTTGAGTTTGGGATTATACATGCGTTCAGGTTCCTTGTCTACATTAATCTCTTACACTGATGCCGATTGGGCGGGCTGTCCGGATACCCGTCGTTCTACTTCTAGCTACTGTGTTTATCTTGGCGACAACCTCATTTCCTAGTCTTCAAAGCGCCAGTTTACTATTTCTCGTTCAAGTACAGAAGCAGAATATAGGGGTGTTGCTAATGTAGTCGCTGAAGTTTGTTGGATTCGGAATCTTTTCTTAGAGTTGGGCCATCATCCGCGTCGAACATCCATTGTATATTGTGATAATGTGAGTGCAGTTTATTTATCACAAAATCCAGTTCAACATCAGAGAACCAAACACATTGAAGGAAGTCACGTTCGACAATACTAATTCTATTATGGTGATTGTGTAATGAAATCTTAAACACAAGTGGCAAGTTGTGACTTAAGATTCTGCTACATGTTCTTAGCATTAAGACTCTCCTCTCAGATTGAATAAAAATTTAAAAGAAGATGAACCATGAGAAAGTGTTAATATAACCTAAGATAGGTAACTATTACATTTGACAAATAACACCATTACATAGAAAAAATAAATAAATGGGATTGAAGGCCAAAGAAGCAATATCTACAATTTTGAAGTATAGATAATTAATATACATCTGCAAAGGAGAAAGATTACTGTACATAGAAAAATGTTACTAGAGTAAAATAAAAGCAAACATAAAATGGAAATGCACAACATGCATCTTTGATGCTGCTGCTTCTTCTTCTGCTAAACATCATCAAGCCATCCATTAGAATGAATATGATATATAAAATTAGGAACAAAGGTATTATAGTTTTTGCAAAATATGATGTTTACCAGCAACCAAATGCAATAACTTGGTGAATGAGTTATCACATGTCAAGTTTCTGCAAGCAAGTGCTGTAAGAATTGATGATGGGCTGATGTTTTGCTTTATTTCATCTAGTTATGGTCTATCAGCTAACAAACATTTGTTTGATCCATTATAATTAATTCACCTCCCAATTGTTGGATCAGCCAAAACCTTGATTTGTCTAATCATTATCAGATTTTCAATTGCTGAATCTTGCTGCACCTCTGCTGTGATGAATTCAAGGCTACCGGGACTTCCATAAGTGTTTCACCAATCTCTCTACCATATTTCACATAACCTCAAAATTTCTGGCCAAGAGGGAGGAGTGAACTATATATACAAAACAATCATGAACTCTTTGGGTCGGGTATTTCCCTTTATGTATATGTATAGATTTGTTAGAATTATAAATTATGTTGTTAGAATTTGTTATAACACGATTTTAACTACTGAATTCGATTCATCAATGGTGGATTTGGTGAGTGTGTGTTCTTGGTGTTTGTGTGTGTTTTGAGAGAGAATTGTTGTAAATCTGGAAAAAGTCTGAGCATAAAAACAACAACACTAAACATTAAAACAACAAACTACTAAAGAACAACCGAAATATTAAATCTGTTATAACACGATTTCTATCACTGAATTCACGTCATCAATGGCGGTTTTGGATAGTGTGTGTTCTTGGTGTTTGTGTGTGTTTTGAGAGAGAATTGTGAGACTGTGTGTAAATCTGGAATTAAAGTTATGAAGTATGTGAAAATTATGTCTCGATCTCTATCTCTAAGGTATGAGAGGGCTATTTATAGTCTAACTATTCAATTATGCTAATTGTCACAATTAGCCCCTCAACCTTAGTGATCATTTATCTATGACTTAACAACAAGAAATTCTTCTATTCTAGATTACAATTTATCACTATTTTTGGATTTCTAACATTCTCCCCCTTAGTGATATATTGTAATGAATGAAATACGTGTTATATTGTCTTGTAGGAATGAATTTGATGAGCCCGGTGGTTAAGACAATTGGTGTGTAGAAACAAGTCTTCAAAGCTTTCTCTTTTGTCTTTGGAGAACTTGATTCAGTCTTGGTCTTGGTCTTGAACTTCTTGAAGTTAAATCATGTGAGGATTCTCAATGTTCTTTTAGAACAGAGAATAATGAATGCGTGTGAGTCTTGAAGAAAGAGATAATGAAGTCGAACAAGTGTGTGACTTGAATCTTCAAGAATTGTTGAATCATGAACCAGAGTTGTCTTTTGAAATGCGGAAGGTATAAATCTTGGTTTCGACTGTATCAATCTTCGATTCTCGAGTGAGATTCAACTTTTTGAT
>CM067170.1:123970071-123996298 GCA_034093135.1 Erigeron breviscapus | reverse complement strand
AAAATCGAACGAAATCCTCTTTGATGCTACAAATCGAAGCCCGAAAATCCTCTTTGATCCTCTTTTCTGCTACAAAATCCTCTTTACTGCTACAAAATCCTCTTTGATGCTACAAATCGAAGCCCTAAAATCGATGCCCTAAAATTACTGTTGAAGACGAATCGAACCCTTGAAGACGAACGAAGCCCTAAAATAATCAAAGCCCTAAAATAATTGAAGAAGAACGAAGCCTCTTTACTGTTCAGATTGTTCAGATTGTTCAATTGGTAAATTTTAATTTCACTCTCTTTTTGTTAAAATTATTATTATTGATTATATATGTATATATGTATATATATTGATTATAGTGTATATATCTACATGTATATATATATATATTGTATCTGTGTCTATATATCTATATTGAATGCAAAAATATATCTATATGTATTCGTATCTATATATCTAATAGATTAAATCATGTTGTTTATATAGATGCTTAATAGATCAAATAATGCTGAATCAGTGCTAGAATCGTATAAGTGGGATTTGGAGTTTTGGTTGTAATGATTCTTGTGATCAACGGGCCAAGAAAGTGGAGCCCGTTTTTCCTTCTGATGCCAGTTTAAAGCCTTCTAGCAATGTCGGCCAGATGTCATATTATGGAAGTATGTTAGCTAATCCAAGTAAGTACAATATCACAAGATACTTTTAGTATGTTTTAAGTTAAAATCTGAAATTTCGTAAGTATCTTTATAGAGGTGGCAAGATGGCAGACAGGGTAGGTTGGGTAACGGGTTAAAAGAGTTCACAAGTTTGTGCAAAATGTTCAAATATGGAGGAGACGTCACCGATGATGATGTGAAGCTTAGCTTATTTTCGTCGTCTCTCACGGGAGAGGCACGTGCTTGGTTCGATGAGCTCGATGAAGGTACCATCACTACATGGAATCAACTTCGCGAACAGTTCGTCTCGCGATTCTTTTCCCCGAGTTTAGCAAGGAAAATGCTTCGAGACATCAAGGCTTTCAAGCAAGACGAGGGTGAATCACTAGTTGATGCATGGAAAAGGCTTAGGGAAATGATCAGAAACTGTCACGGGAATGGACTAGACAAGGACGAGATCATGGAAATCTTTTTATATGGTTTAACTAAGAATTCCCAAAAGGATTTAGACCTAGCCGGCGGTAGTAACTTTTTGTACAAGTCTACCATTGACGCGTACAAAATGATGGAGGATATGGTGCAAGCTAGCTTAGCTCGAGATATGGATGATAAGGATCGAGATAGAAGAACCGTGGCTAGCATCGAGAGCAGCTCCGATAATGAGGTAATTCATTAACTTAAAGCTTTATCTAAACGTTTTTCTACTTTTGAAGATAGGTTGGACACTATGGACAAAGACCTCAAGGTGATTGCACACGGGTGCAACAATTGCGGAGGAATGCACTATACCAAGGATTGTGAAGAGGAGGCTACCGAGCAAGTCAATTTTGTCCAGAACCAATACCGAGGAGGCTATCAACGAGGACTATTCCAAAGAAACCCCGGTAATTCTAACTTTAATTCTAGTTATGCTAGAAATAACTTTGGTTCTTTTCAAAATAGGTGGCAAAGGAGTAATGGTCAACCCGAGCAACCAAAAGTGGAGAATGAAGTCAAGGAGGATTTAATTGTCAAGCTCACCAACATGATGGAGAAGTATATGCACATGAATGACAAGAGACATGACTCCTTGGACAAGTATACGAAGGTTCTTGAATGAGAAGGTTGCCAATCTTGACCATAAAGTGGATATCGTGATGAGAGATCAACAATCCGCCATTAAAGGTTTGGAAAAGAAGCTGGAGAAATGGATGGAACAGGGTGCTAAGAAGGAAAATGGTCTTCTTGCAAGCAATGCACAAGCCAATCCAAAACCGAACCCTCAAGGAAGCCCGAGCACGAGTCAAAAGTACCAACCACCTATGGGACGTAACGAGAATGTGAACGCCATGTTCACCGAAGGTAATGACTCTACTGAGCTTTCTAATGATTTTTGTGAAGTGTCCGATCAGGTACAGGTCATACGGGAGCCAAACGGAGAAGAAACAAGCAAAAACGCAAAACTGGAATCTGTCCAGGTACCACCAGCGTTGCTGGCTACAAGCCAGCGCCGCTGGATCCACAGCAACCGCTCGAGAGAGCCAGCGCCGCTCCTGGCCCAGGCCCAGCGCCGCTCCAGAGCTCCGTCAGTCCAGATTCGCGCGAAACTTCGTTTTCAACTGTTTTTCAAGGAGATATCGAGACCCAATTCGCTTCAAAGTGCAAAATCAAAGATGGGGACGACTCGGACAGTAGGGATGAAGTTCAAGATCCCGAAGCACCGGATGACGGGACACAGCTACCGCAAGCATCTGAAGATCCAGGAAGTTTTCTTATCCCTTGCACTATTAATAATGAATATTTTTCAAGTGCATTAGCTGATTTAGGGTCAAGTATTAATGTTATGCCTACTGTGATTTATGAGAAACTTACCCTTTGTTTGCTAAAACCCGTTAACATGAGCATTCGATTAGCCGATCAGACTTACCGACAACCCAAGGGGATTGTCGAACGAGTCCATGTCAGGAGTTAAGGATTTAGAATTTTGGACTGAGTTTGTTGTGCTTGATTCGGTAAGTGAAGTAGTGACACCCCTAATTCTAGGCCGACCATTTTTGCATGCTGCGGATGCTATCATCCATGTTCTTAAACGTGAAATATCTTTGTCGAATGGTCAAGTAAGAGTCAATTTGCCTGTTTTAGACTCTAGGGATGTCGACTATGATAAAATGTGCTTTAATGTTGAAAATGAGCATGATGAGGAACCTTTAGATGCCTACTATTGCCTTAGGAGTTTAAGTCGTTTTTGGTATAATGAAGGCGTAGATATGAGAGCTAGGTATGAAAAAGGTTTAAGCGAGTTGCATAGAGAAACTAATCTTGAGGAACTAGAGAAGATTCTAGAAGAGACCGAAAGAAGCATAGAAAAAGGTGATAAGATACTAGTTAGGGTAAACAAATTCCTAGACAACTTAGGATGGAATGATATAAAAGACCAAACCTTAACTAAGTATAACCCTTATTTGTCTACCTCTGCCCTAGGAGACCCTACCATTTTTAAGATCCGTGGAGGAATACAAGCATATCTAGGATGTGAAGCCTTCATAGAAGCTAGGGCAACAATGAATATTCTTCCCTTAGACAATAGGGGGAATTTGTTAGGACCAGTTCACCTGGAACTGGCCAGTCACCAGTTCACACTGACCAGTTCACCAGTTGCATCTGGTGACCAAGAAGATTTGTCGAGAAATATATTGAAGTCCAGTTGCACCGTACAGTTAACGCAACTGAAGACTTCCTCCAGTTGAGAATTGACCAGTTGAAGAATCATTCCAGTTGAAGTCGAAGACAACAAATGGAAGATAGAAAATGGCAATGGCAGCGAAGCCCAGTTGACATTCTAGTCAGTTACAAACTGGAGACCATCAGTGGAAAGCCCTTACAAAGCTTTACACTGATTACGATGAATTGACTTGTATGCTTTATGTACCTTTACCCGGATAATAAGCCTTATCTTATTATTTAAGTAATAAAAGGTACATAAAGGTGGTTATGTAAAGTTGCTTTATCATGCGACTTTACACTGCTTTTTAAGGAATTAAATGTTATTCCTTAAATGCTCTCAACCACATTTGTACGGCTAAAGTTAACATCCAATGTTAACTTTGCCTATAAATACAAGTCATTGCACAACAAGAATAACAAGTTAATTCACAAAGTCGAATAACTTCACACTTTGCAAACCTGCAATATTCTTGGTGAACTTGTGCAATATTCTCTCAATCGCTAAAAGGAACATTTCACAACTTTAAGTGTTTCGATTGTCTTGAGAAATTCCGAGTGTAGATCAATTGTAATTCATAGGTTGTTAGGATATTTACATTCTTTGTATTATCTTGGTTCCGCAACAACCTTGTAATTTGTTTAACATCAATAAATAAATTACACATTGAAAATTACATATTGTCTCATCAAGTTACTTTACAAGTTATTTGTATTATTGCATTGTTCTTTACTTATTATCATTTATATAAGTAATCTATCTAGAACTTGGTATATACACACTGCAACTGGTCGTCTCCAGTTCAGTGCATATATTGCAAAGTGACTCCACCATCGACATAGAGGTGTCTTCAGGTAGTGCCATCTATTGAGTTGGGACTTACAAGTGGTATCAGAGCAGAAGGCTAATAAACTTGCCTAGATCTGCTAAGATGAACACTACTGAAGGTGGAGATGGTTCTGGTTCAGGTGAAAACCCTATGAATAATAATGCTGCCAAGGGGGAAAGAAGTGCAGTCCTTCCACCAGTTGCACCTGGAAGATCTTCATCTGGAAGACAAGCTGGTTTGGAAATGGTTGTAGCTACCAGTACTGAAGCTGGTGAGCAAGATGTTAGGGGGAATGTGTTGGATAAGGGAAAAGGTTTAGCTGGTGATGCATCTGCCCAGCCGGCCACTGATGTAATGCTTGAAACTGGTAATGCTGATATACTTCCTCCAGTTTCAGATAGTGATAGCAGAAGACTGGCCAGACTTGGTAATGATATTAAAGAAAGAAAGAAAAGATGAAACAAAGAAACCAAGCTGAAGCCAGGGCACATCTTACACAAATCAAGTTACTTGATATGAGTGATGCCAATCTGTTGGGTATCACTAAGGAGGAGTATGTTAGGATTAAGAATGATCCTAGGATAGTTGACCAGTTGAATGAAATGCTTGATGTAGAACTGGACAGACACTATCCTGAGGATGAAGCTGAATTCGATGCCAGAAGCTTGAACATTTCAGTGGAGAAGGCCAAAGGAATAAGGGCCAGTGGGATTCTTAAACGTATTGCAAATGTTAAGAAGGTTGTGAAGGATGTATTGAATCCACCAAGAAGAAGGATTCCACAACCAAGAAGACCACTGACAAGAGATGCAAGAGATGCTGACCTTAGAACATTCGTTGAACCAACTGGCGAGGTATCCAATGAAGACATCAAGTCCGCTGTACTGGCTGCTGGTGCTGGGAGTATAAAAATTACAAATGAATCTGAAGCTAGAAGCTACTA
This sequence comes from Erigeron breviscapus, assembly GCA_034093135.1. Taxonomy (NCBI): domain Eukaryota; kingdom Viridiplantae; phylum Streptophyta; class Magnoliopsida; order Asterales; family Asteraceae; genus Erigeron; species Erigeron breviscapus. The sequence goes on along the minus strand of CM067170.1, from coordinate 123,991,181 downwards.
CTCCTAGATCATGTCAACCAGAAGACATAGTGGTACTATCAATGGTGTAAATGTAACAATCAAGCCAGGCACCAAAGTCTTTCAAGTTAAAGTTAGTTATACCAGGGGGCCACTGGTTAAAACTGACAATCCTGGTGCTATGCAATATGGGTTCAGCGAATGGGTGGAGATGGTGAATGTGCTAGATGCGAAGGCACAAAAGAATAGGTTTGAGAAAGCATGGGCAAACTTTCTAAGGGGCAAAATTCAACATAAAGAAAATCTTGAGCAAAAGTTGAATATTGATCCTGAAGACTCTCAGCCTATCTCTTCAGTTGCCAAGAGAAGAAGAACTGGCGAAGGGCCATCTCATTAAGTTCTTTCTTCAGTTATCTACTTGTAATTTGTATTTACATTCTGTAACTTGTATAAATTCCATTTCCTTGTATAAATGAAGTTACAAGTTTGTAACCACAAGGTAGATAATAGATTAAAATCTAACAAACCTAAAAGAAAAACCTAAGGCATTTATTGATCTATAAAAATGCCTTGAAAACTTAGATAGATTTAAATCGAACAAGTCTCTATAGTTCATACTTGTATAGATACAAGAACTAGAAAAAGACTTAGACTATATTTCTAGACAAATAGGGGAATTTGTTAGGAATCGGGATTTTGAGCATAAAGATTCCACTGACCTGTAAAAAGTGGGCCTAATCCTTGGGGATGTGGTACCGTGATTGAATGAGAATGGATAAGAGGCTCGTGGGATTGACGTGAGGGGGCAGGGATGGCTATATTTCTGGGAGCGAACTCCGGGCGAATATGAAGCGCATGGATACAAGTTAGGCCTTGGAATGAAAGACAATTCCGAATCCACTTTGTCTACGAACAAGGAAGCTATAAGTTCACCTGGAACTGGCCAGTCACCAGTTCACACTGACCAGTCACCAGTTGCATCTGGTGACCAAGAAGATTTGTCCAGAAATATATTGAAGTCCAGTTGCACCGTACAGTCAACGCAACTGAAGACTTCCTTCAGTTGAGAACTGACCAGTTGAAGAATCATTCCAGTTGAAGTCGAAGACAACAAATGGAAGATAGAGAATGGCAATGGCAGCGAAGCCCAGTTGACATTCTAGTCAGTTACAAACTGGAGACCATCAGTGGAAAGCCCTTACAAAGCTTTACACTGATTACGAGGAATTGACTTGTATGCTTTATGTACCTTTACCCGGATAATAAGCCTTATCTTATTATTTAAGTAATAAAAGGTACATAAAGGTGGTTATGTAAAGTTGCTTTATCATGCGACTTTACACTGCTTTTTAAGGAATTAAATGTTATTCCTTAAATGCTCTCAACCACATTTGTACGGCTAAAGTTAACATCCCAATGTTAACTTTGCCTATAAATACAAGTCATTGCACAACAAGAATAACAAGTTAATTCACAAAGTCGAATAACTTCACACTTTGCAAACCTGCAATATTCTTGGTGAACTTGTGCAATATTCTCTCAATCGCTAAAAGAACATTTCACAACTTTAAGTGTTTCGATTGTCTTGAGAAATTCCGAGTGTAGATCAATTGTATTCATAGGTTGTTAGGATATTTACATTCTTTATATTATCTTGGTTCCGCAACAACCTTGTAATTTGTTTAACATCAATAAATAAATTACACATTGAAAATTACATATTGTCTCATCAATTTACTTTACAAGTTATTTGTATTATTGCATTGTTCTTTACTTATTATCATTTATATAAGTAATCTATCTAGAACTTGGTATATACACACTGCAACTGGTCGTCTCCAGTTCAGTGCATATATTGCAAAGTAACTCCACCATCGACATAGAGGTGTCTTCAGGTAGTGCCATCTATTGAGTTGGGACTTACATGTTAATAAGAAATTAGGGAAGATAGTTTGGGAGGATAAAATGATCTACCTCTTTAGAAATGTCAAGATTAGGGGTCGAGGATTTGTTAAGGATGTAGTGTTTTATATAGAAGGACTGAAATTCTCGACAGAGTTCTTTATAGTAAAAGAAAATGCGGTCACTAGGAACAATGTGATATTAGGGCAACCCTTTTTAAAGACCGCATGTGCTGATATAAATGTGGAGTTAGGAGAAGTTGATATTATAGTCTGGGATTAATATATTGAAGGTTAGTAAGAAGGACATAAGTGAGGATGATCCCTATGGTTTCGACTGTAAGACTAAGCTTTGCCAAGGGCAAGGAGAAAGTGTTAGGACCAGTTTACTGATAAACTGGCGAGTCTCCAGTTGCATCTGGAGACCAGTTGATTTGTCCAGAAATATACGAAGTCCAGTTGCAAGTGTACAGTTAATGCAACTGAAGACTTCCTCCAGTTGAGATCTGACCAAGACCTGAAGCATTCCAATTGAAGTCGAAGACAACAAGTGGAAGATAGAGAATGACAATGGCAGCGAAGCCCAGTTGGCATTCTAATCAGTTCGAAACTGGAGATTGTCAGTTTAAAGCATTTACAACGCTTTACACTGATTACGAGGAAGACCTTTTTGCTTTATGTACCTTTATCTGGATAATAGCATTTATCTATGTATAAAGTACAAAGGTACATAAAGCAGGTTGGATAAAGTGACTTTATGTCATACTTTATCAAGCATTTCAAAGGAAGTCAAATTGCTTCCTTAAATGCTCTCAACCATATTTGTACGACAAAGTTGGAATCCCAATACCAACTTTGTCTATAAATAGAGGTCTTTGCACAACCAAGAAACAACTTTGCATATTCAGACATTTGCATATTCTTGGTGACTTGTGCAATATTCTCTCAATCGCAAAAAGGAACATTTCACAACTTTAAGTGTTTCGATTGTTGAAGAGAATTTCCAAGTTTAGATCGATTGTATTTCATAGTTGTTAGGATATTTACATTATTGTATTATCTTGGTTCCGCAACAACCTTGTAATTTATTTAAAGTTAATAAATAAATTACACATTGAAAATTACATATCGTCTCACCAGATTTACTTTACAAGTATTTATTATTGCATTGTCTTTACTTATTACTTATTGTCACCTTAATAAGTAATCTAACCATTAACCTGGTATACACACACTGCAACTGGTCGTCTCCAGATCAGTGTGTATATTGCAAAGTAATCTCACTATCGATATAGAGGTGTCTTCAGTGGTACCATCTATTGAGTTAGGACTTACAAGTGGTATCAGAGCAGAAGGCTAATATACTTGCCTAGATCTGCTTAGATGACTACTACTGAAAGTGAGAATGGTTCTGGTCCAGATGAAAATGTTAATAATGCACAACCTAATCAAAATGCTAATAACAACCCTCCTCCTCCTCCTCCTCCTAATGCCCCTAGCCATGTCCATGTACACTATTCTAACACTCATGTTCCCAAATTCGATGGAAACAGTGAGGCCTTTGGTACATGGAAGGCCAGAATGCTTTTGCATTTTGGTGGGATAGAGAGGTATATGTTGAAAATCCTAAAGGATGGACCACATATACCCATGTCTCATGGGGTTAGTCCTTTTCTTGATCCAACTGGATCTAGAAGGGGTACTAGAGAAAAGCCAGAAGACCATTGGTCTGATGAGGATCGTAGACTTGTTGATCTGGACACCAGACTCAAGAATATGATCCTTGGGGCTGTTCCTGAAGACCTTATTCCAACACTTGTGTTGTTCCCCAGTGCAAAGGCAATGTGGGATGAATTGGTCCTTCAGTTTGAAGGAGGTGATGACACCATTGTCACCAGGAAAGTTGCATTAAACAAGAAGTATGAATCCTTCTTTGCCTTACCCAATGAGAGCCTGACTGGTACTTATACCAGATTCACCAGTGTGATTAATCAATTAAGAGGCTTGGGTGTAGAGAAGAATAAGAATATTCTTCTTGAGAAGTTTTGTGATATTCTTCCTTCCAAATGGGAAAACATGATTCTTGTCCTAAGACAAGGTAAGACCCTGTACAACCACACTCTTGCATCTCTGTATGGAGCCTTCAGATTCACTGAAGATAATAATGCACAGAGACTGGTGGCTGAGCAGGATGCCTTAAACCATGCTCAGAGTTCCAAGGTTGCTAGTATAACTGAGAAACCTTGTGCTGCTTTAATGTCTGCAGAGAGTGTCCAGCCACACTCAATGAAGGAGATGTTAAATGGCTTATTGAACTCTGGTCTGACCACTGAAATTAGTAATGATTGTCATGAAACTGACGATGATGATCTGGTTGCCATGATTGCTAAAACCTTTAACAGGTTTAAGCATAAATCTAATAGATTTAATGGCCCCAACAATGCTTCCAGCTCCAACTCTCTAGATAAGACCAATCTTACATGCTATAAGTGTGGTAAGAAAGGTCATTTCATGAAGGAATGCAGATCTAGTCAGTTGAACAATCAAACTGGTCCCCCTGTCCCCAATTTTAATAGGCCTGATGATAGCTATAAAGCAAAATATAAAAAGCTTAAGGCCCAATTGCCCTCTTGTCACTTGAAAGAGAAAAGGAAAAGAACAAGTGCATGATGGCTAAAACTGAAGGAAAGTGGGAATATTCTGATGACTCGTCAGTTGATGATGAAGAGGAAAGGGACATGTGTTTCATGGCCTTGGAAGAACAACAACAACATGTGGTGAAGGATGATGTTATCACTGGAAGATGGGTGGACATCATATTGAAAAAGGTATGTGATTATGATAATCAAATGGACCCAGAACTGAAACTGGACCTTGCTGAATCACTTAACAGTGATTTGATTTTTGTTGAAACTGTTAGAACTGACAGTGAAAGATATTTGGAAACAGTTCTAACAGAGTTAAATAATTAAAACCTCAACTTTCAAATCTGCAAAGTGTCCAGTTGGCTCTCAAAGAGTCAGTTTTAAAAATTGAGGCTTTGGAACTTGAAAATGAAAAGTTAAAAACGGATCTGGAAAAAGAACAAAAGGTGATCAAATCTTGGATTAGGTCATCTGGTCTAAATTATGATGCTTTTTCTAAAACCATTGATGCACAACAAACTGCCTATAAATCTGGAGATGTGCACATGGCAGGCATCATTCCAGATATCCACACTTTGCCTCCAGCTCTTAGGCCAGAAACTGTTTATGACCAGCCTAAGACTGTTAAGACTGAACCTAGTGAGACCACCCCTTCTGAGGTCAAAACTGGAGCCAATCAGGATAATGCTCCAGTTAAAAAGGCTACTGGTGATAAGCCTTTACCTCAAAAGTCAAAAGAGTCCAATACTCAAAAGACTAAGATCCCTGCTGAACCTAAGTCCAAGGTTCAGCTGCCTGTTGAAAATGATATTTTGTCTAAACTGGAAAGTCAACTCCAACTTTTGTCAAGGCAGGTTCAGAGTTGCACTGCCAGAATAAAAAATCTGGAAGGAGCCTCGTCTTCTTCAGTTGTAAAGCAAAATATCAAAACCTGTAAGTGCACGTTTTGGTGCACAATTTGTGTCCGATGCATCTCAATTAAAGGGCTGTTACTTTACAGAGATTTTCCAGACAACTGGACAAACTCGTGATTCAGTACCACGAGTTTGGACAAACTCGTGTGAACAGTACCACGAGTTTGGACAAACTCGTGTGAACAGTACCACGAGTTTGGACAAACTCGTGTGAACAGTAACACGAGTTTGGAGGCCCACGAGTTTGAAGCCCAGCCCATTTGTAGCCTATATATATTGTTCTTAGGTTTCAGTTTTAGTTGATGATTTTAGTTGCAACAGATTTCATTCACTAGGTTCTCGAGGTAGAGATCTATACCTCGAGATGCCGCCCAAAGAATCAGATGTCTACTCGTTTTATGTATTGTAATCTTATGATTAATACAAGATATGAGTTACATCTGCCAAATAAAAAATCTAGGAGCCTCGTCTTCTTCAGTTGTAAAGCAAAATATCAAAATTTGTAAGTGCACGTTTTGGTGCACAATTTGTGTCCGATGCATCTCAATTAAAGGGCTGTTACTTTACAGAGATTTTCCAGACAACTGGACAAACTCGTGATTCAGTACCACGAGTTTGGACAAACTCGTGTGAACAGTACCACGAGTTTGGACAAACTCGTGTGAACAGTAACACGAGTTTGGAGGCCCACGAGTTTGAAGCCCAGCCCATTTGTAGCCTATATATATTGTTCTTAGGTTTCAGTTTTAGTTGATGATTTTAGTTGCAACAGATTTCATTCACTAGGTTCTCGAGGTAGAGATCTATACCTCGAGATGCCGCCCAAAGAATCAGATGTCTACTCGTTTTATGTATTGTAATCTTATGATTAATACAAGATATGAGTTTTTTACATCTGAATTTATCTCCTGTTCTTATTGATTTCGTGTTTGTTTCATTCAATTACCTCAATAACGATTATGTTTGAATTCCGCACTTACATAGTCGTAGGAATCACGAATCGATCGGTCCCCGGCACTTTCAATTGGTATCAGAGCAGGAGAGGCTTTATGTCTCTGATTCGTGATTCGTTTTTGGGTTTTTGGATGAAGAACAAGATCAGATCTGCAAACACGTTTTTGGCTTTCTTTCAAAAAACGCGCGTTTACTTATAACGCGTTTGTAAATACCACGCGTTTGGAGTTTTCTCCACGTGTTTGATGCTAGACCACGTGTTACTGTTTCACGCGTTTGAAACCCCTAGTTTCACGTGTTTGGGATATGCAAGCACGCGTTTGATCCAAGCACATGTTAACACGTGTTTGGTTAAAAGCCGTGTTACTGTTTCACGCGTTTGAAACCCCTAGTTTCACGTGTTTGGGATATGCAAGCACGCGTTTGATCCAAGCACATGTTAACACGTGTTTGGTTAAAAGCCGTGTTACTGTTTCACGCGTTTGAAACCCCTAGTTTCACGTGTTTGGGATATGCAAGCACGCGTTTGATCCAAGCACATGTTAACACGTGTTTGGTTAAAAGCCGTGTTACTGTTTCACGCGTTTGAAACCCCTAGTTTCACGTGTTTGGGATATGCAAGCACGCGTTTGATCCAAGCACATGTTAACACGTGTTTGGTTAAAAGCCGTGTTACTGTTGCACGCGTTTGAAACCCCTAGTTTCACGTGTTTGGGATATGCAAGCACGCGTTTGATCCAAGCACATGTTAACACGTGTTTGGTTAAAAGCCCGTGTTACTGTTTCACGCGTTTGAAACCCCTAGTTTCACGTGTTTGGGATATGCAAGCACGCGTTTGATCCAAGCACATGTTAACACGTGTTTGGTTAAAAGCCCGTGTTACTGTTTCACGCGTTTGAAACCCCTAGTTTCACGTGTTTGGGATATGCAAGCACGCGTTTGATCCAAGCACATGTTAACACGTGTTTGGTTAAAAGCCACGTGTTACTGTTTCACGCGTTTGAAACCCCTAGTTTCACGTGTTTGGGATATGCAAGCACGCGTTTGATCCAAGCACATGTTAACACGTGTTTGGTTAAAAGCCGTGTTACTGTTTCACGCGTTTGAAACCCCTAGTTTCACGTGTTTGGGATATGCAAGCACGCGTTTGATCCAAGCACATGTTAACACGTGTTTGGTTAAAAGCCGTGTTACTGTTTCACGCGTTTGAAACCCCTAGTTTCACGTGTTTGGGATATGCAAGCACGCGTTTGATCCAAGCACATGTTAACACGTGTTTGGTTAAAAGCCGTGTTACTGTTGCACGTGTTTGACACCCCTAGTTTCACGTGTTTGGGATATGCAAGCACGCGTTTGATCCAAGCACATGTTAACACGTGTTTGGTTAAAAGCCACGTGTTACTGTTTCACGCGTTTGAAACCCCTAGTTTCACGTGTTTGGGATATGCAAGCACGCGTTTGATCCAAGCACATGTTAACACGTGTTTGGTTAAAAGCCACGTGTTACTGTTTCACGCGTTTGAAACCCCTAGTTTCACGTGTTTGGGATATGCAAGCACGCGTTTGATCCAAGCACATGTTAACACGTGTTTGGTTAAAAGCCCGTGTTACTGTTTCACGCGTTTGAAACCCCTAGTTTCACGTGTTTGGGATATGCAAGCACGCGTTTGATCCAAGCACATGTTAACACGTGTTTGGTTAAAAGCCGTGTTACTGTTGCACGCGTTTGAAACCCCTAGTTTCACGTGTTTGGGATATGCAAGCACGCGTTTGATCCAAGCACATGTTAACACGTGTTTGGTTAAAAGCCGTGTTACTGTTTCACGCGTTTGAAACCCCTAGTTTCACGTGTTTGGGATATGCAAGCACGCGTTTGATCCAAGCACATGTTAACACGTGTTTGGTTAAAAGCCGTGTTACTGTTTCACGCGTTTGAAACCCCTAGTTTCACGTGTTTGGGATATGCAAGCACGCGTTTGATCCAAGCACATGTTAACACGTGTTTGGTTAAAAGCCGTGTTACTGTTTCACGCGTTTGAAACCCCTAGTTTCACGTGTTTGGGATATGCAAGCACGCGTTTGATCCAAGCACATGTTAACACGTGTTTGGTTAAAAGCCACGTGTTACTGTTTCACGCGTTTGAAACCCCTAGTTTCACGTGTTTGGGATATGCAAGCACGCGTTTGATCCAAGCACATGTTAACACGTGTTTGGTTAAAAGCCGTGTTACTGTTTCACGCGTTTGACACCCCTAGTTTCACGTGTTTGGGATATGCAAGCACGCGTTTGATCTGGTGAACGTGTTTGAGTTGTCGAAATGGAATCGAGGTTCAAGTATGTTTCGGTGTGGAAGGATCACAGCAGAAGACAACGATACATTGAAGCATAGAAGACAGGGTTGTAAAAAAAAAAAAAGAGTATTTTGGCGGGAAAAATAATTTTTGTCCATGGTCTTAAAATGGCATGATTCATGGAGATTTGAAGTTTGGTAGCGTTCGAAAAATTTTCGGTCCGTTTTTGTGCGATTTCGGCACGTTTTGGATGAAAATTTTCGGCAATTATCAAATTTTTCCCACAGCCTTAGAAATAAAAATTTACGTGAATACCAATGTTTCACGTAAATGTGTTTTTCCTCGGAAATTTGGAGGGAAAACGAATATACCCTGTTTGGCGAAGAGTTTTAACCGTCGTGAGCTCTAAGCTTTTTGAAGAACCTCAAGAATGGGAGATATTTAAAACCTAAGATGGGCTAGATTTCAGAATTTTGCAGAGAAAAGGGGGAGATAAAAATTTCAGATTTCTGAGTAAAATTCTGTGCTACTTGAGAGACAAACCAAGATCTGTGTTTAGATGATGGTGTGCTTAATGTGAAATATGCTCAAGTATTAAATAGATAGCAGTCGTGGAAACCTTGTTGAAGTATTGGATCATTGAAGCTGGTTATTTGTTGTTCAGTATTTGAAGATCGAATCTTATCTATATTCCAAGATGTAGAGATGATTATCAGGTGATTCTTGAGGAGGAGTTGCATAGATAAAGATCTTTATAATATGGCGGCGTATACAACTGAAGAGGAGATCTGATAAGAACGATTTCGAGTGATTGGTGGATTTGTGAAGATACAAGACAAAGTCAGATGCTGCTAGTTGAGACAGGATTTATGGTACTACAGTTTGTGATTCAAGCTACAGAGTTTCTTATTTTTGTGAGAACTGATTGATTTGATGCTGATTGTTGGAAATTCAACTTCTCTATTATATGCCGGTTAAGCAAGTCGAGAAATGTCTCGAGCAAAGTTCCAAGCAGGAAGAAGATTGCATATGTTTAATTCGGAGATGGCTACTGTTGAGGGGGAGAACTACAATGAGATGTGTTAGGTTAGTTGGTTGTCACAGAGATACAGAGATTTTGGAGTTTGAAGATCAGAATGTTGTGTCAGAAGATCGAGTCTCAACAAAAGAAGACCCGGTATCATTAGTTAAGGGGGAGTTTGCTTTTGCAGGTTTTCGATTGCTAATGATTATCGGTGAATGAATTGAGTGCATCGGTCAAGGGGGAGACTGTAAGTGCACGTTTTGGTGCACAATTTGTGTCCGATGCATCTCAATTAAAGGGCTGTTACTTTACAGAGATTTTCCAGACAACTGGACAAACTCTGTAAAGTAACAGCCCTTTAATTGAGATGCATCGGACACAAATTGTGCACCAAAATGTGCACTTACAAAACCCCTTCAAAACAAAAACAAAATGTTCCATCTGGAACAAAATCTGAAAAGAAAAAGGGGAATAAACCCATCAACCAAACTGTTTTTACTCCTGAAACTGGAGCTGATAAAAAGGCTCCAGATTCAGCCTCCAGTTCAACACCACAACAATCAGCTGAGACTTCCAGAGAGAAGTCCAGTGAACCCATCAAGAAAAGATGGGTTCACAAAAATAACTAATGATTTTTGTGGGTGTGCAGGGCGATCGTAAAAAGAATACCTGGTATCTGGACAGCGCAGCTGGATGGACTATGACCGGATGTAAGCCCTGCTGGAAGAGTTCACTGTCCAAGATGGACCGGCAGTGACGTTTGGTAATGATGAGAATGGAAAGACTGAAGGATATGGTGTGCTCAACAATGGACAAGTCGAATTCAAAAGGGTTGCATTTGTAAACGGTTTGAAATATAACCTAATCAGTGTCAGCCAACTTTGTGATGATGGCTACAGAGTTTTGTTCGATGTTGCACAAGGCACCATATTTAACAATGATTGGAAAGTGGTGATGATTGCACCAAGAAAAGGAAATGTGTACATCATGGATATGGAACCAGCTCCAAAAGAGCAGTGCTTCTATACCAAGGCTGATGAGGACACCAACTGGCTATGGCATAAAAGGTTATCCCATCTTAATTTCAAAAATATCAACAAGTTGTCTAGAAAACAACTGGCTGATGGGATACCTCCAGTTTCCTTTAAAAAGGAAAAGCCATGTCCAGGGTGTGAGATGGGCAAGTAGAAAAGAGCCAGTTTCAAGACCAGGCAAAACTTTAGCATCACTGAACCTCTTCACATGCTTCATATGGATCTCTTTGGTCCAGTGAACGTTCAAACTAGAGCCGGAAAGAAGTATACTCTAGTTGTGGTTGATGAATTCACCAGATATTGTTGGGTGGTATTCCTCAGATCCAAAAGTGATGCAGCTGCTGAAATCATCTCTCTCATCAAAAGAATTGAGCTCAAGTACACTCGAAAAGTTTGTCAGTTGAGAAGTGATAATGGAACAGAATTTCAGAACAAGACTCTTGAATCCTTCTGCAATGACACTGGCATCTCCCAGAACTTCTCATCAGCACACTCTCCAGAGCAAAATGGAGTTGTGGAAAGAAAGAATCGCACACTGATAGAAGCTACCAGGAGTATGCTATCTGAATCTGGTCTTCCTACCAGTTTTTGGGCTGAAGCAATGGCAATAGCTTGTCACACCCAAAACCGGTCTGTCTATATCAAGAGACACAAGAAGACTGCCTATGAAGTCCTTAGGAATCGTAAACCAAATATTGGATATTTCCATGTATTTGGTTGTCCAGTTTATATTTTGAATGATTCCAGTCAGCTTGGAAAGTTGATGCAAAAGCTGATGAAGGTGTATTTTTAGGCTATTCAGATATTCGAAAGGCCTTTAGAGTTTATAATTATAGACTCCAAAAGGTTCATGAAACAATTCATGTCACATTTGACGAATCAAATGATGCAATTAATAAAAGACCAAGCCTTGATATTTCTCCAGTCATTCCATTGAGTTTTGGTGAAACTGACCAAGTTCATCAGTCAGTTGTTTCACCAGAAGATGTTTCCAGTCACTCCGAACTGGAACCAGTACAGATGAAGAAATCCTCCAGTGACACTCCATTTTATCCCTCCATCAGTTTCAATTTACCACAGAAACTGGTGATTGGATCAGATGTATGTGTCACTCCAATATCAGCACCAGTTCAAACTCCAACTTCTCCAGTTCTTGAAGAAATGCCTTTAACTGAATAATTTCATGATGCCAATCGTGACCTCATTGACTCTGATGAGGACATAGAAGTAGTTTGGGTTGATCCTCCTCCAGAAGCAACAACTGAAGAGGATCATCAGGTGACTTGCACTGATATTGTTGTTCACCAACCTAGTCAATACACTAAATGGACAAGAGCACATCCAATTGAACAGATTGTTGGAGATCCAAGTAGTGGGGTTCAGACTAGAAGAGCCACAAGTGATCAATGCTTGAACGTCACCTTCTTATCACTGATTGAACCGAAGAAGATTGACGAGGCTATGGCAGACCCAAGCTGGGTAGAAGCAATGCAAGAAGAGCTTATCCAGTTTGAAAGGAACAATGTATGGGAACTTGTTCCTTGTCCACCAGGGTTAAAGAAAGAACCCATTGGTACAAGATGGGTCTACCGAAACAAGATGGATGAAGATGGCAATGTTGTAACAAGGGTTATTGTCAAGCAGAGGGCGTTGACTTTGATGAGACTTTTTCTCCAGTTGCAAGACTTGAAGCCATCAGAATATTCTTGGCTTATGCAGCCCATCTGCAGTTCAAAGTCTTCCAGATGGATGTCAAAAGTGTGTTCCTTAATGGAACACTAGAAGAAGAAGTGTATGTTAAACAGACTCCAGGCTTCATTGATGAGAAGCATCCTCACTGGGTATATAGACTGAATAAAGCTTTGTATGGTCTAAGACAAGCCCCAAGAGCCTGGTATGACACTTTAACTAAACATCTTCTCAAAAATGGCTTTCAAAGAGGTGCAATAGATAATACCTTGTTTATCTTTAAAGAAAAAGGTAATATCTTATTGGTACAAATTTATGTTGATGACATTATATTTGGGTCAACTGATGATGCAATGTGTAAAAGGTTTTCTAAAATCATGTCATCTGAGTATGAAATGAGTTTAATGGGTGAATTAACATTTTTCTTGGGTCTTCAGATTAAGCAAACTGAAAATGGAATTTTTATAAACCAAGAGAAATATGTCAGAGATTTGTTGAGAAAATACAAATATGATTCTATCCCATCTAAAAACACACCTATTGCAGCACCTTTAAATTTGGACTCTGACCCAACTGGCAAACCAGTGAACACCACTGAATATCATGGTATGGTTGGTTCACTGATGTATTTAACTGCCAGTCGACCAGATATAATGTTTGCAACATGTCTATGTGCCAGATTTCAGGCTAACCCAAAAGAATCACATTTGCATGCTGTTAAGCGCATCTTCAGATACCTGAAAGGGTGTCCTAGCCTTGGTCTTTGGTATCCCAAAGGCTCAGGGTTAGATCTAATGAGTTATTCAGATTCAGATCATGCAGGTTGTAAGATAGATAGAAAATCCACAACTGGAGGTTGTCATTTCCTTGGAGGGAAACTGGTGAGTTGGACCAGCAAGAAGCAGACGTCAGTCTCTATGTCCACTGCTGAGGTAGAGTACATTTCTGCGGCCAGTTGTTGTGCCCAGATTCTCTGGATCAAGAACCAGTTACTAGATTATGGTCAGAAGTATACAAGGACCCCAATCTTTTGTGACAACACTAGTGCAATTGCTATATCTCACAACCCAGTGATGCACTCAAAGACAAAGCATATTGACATCAGGTATCATTTCATTCGTGATCATGTTATGAAAGGAGACATTGAAATTCATTTCATCCCCACTGACAAACAGCTCGCTGATGTTTTTACAAAACCTCTTGATGAGAAAACTTTTAAACATCTCATCAGTGATCTGGGAATGTTAAATCCTTAAAACTGGAGACTTTGTTATGAACGCGTCAGTGACACTGATGAAGTTCTCCAGTTGAGGAGGTCAGATAATCTTTGCTCGCCAGGCTATCGAACGCCTTTGTGATACTATCTTGGCACTAATTGATTTCTGGATCATCATTCTAGGGGGAAATACTCAAAATATTTTTCTGATTAAACTTGTTTTATTTGAAAAATTGCAACTGGAGAACTCTCAAGTTGGAAACTGGCACTGGAATAATCCTCCAGTGTACATGTTCAGTCTTGTCTTAAAACTGGTGGTCAACCAGATTTCATAACGTTGTAAAATACTTGGTCAATTTTTGTGACACGTGATGGTACTCGAGTGTTTTAACCCACTCACAACTGTCACATGACGTGTCAAAGACATTTTTGTAAATGTTACACTTTTTATGGGGATTGTGAAAAGTTAGTGGGCGCGTGGGAATACCAGCCGTCGTAGCATTTAATGTTGACAAGTTGGTATTAAATGTTTTTGAATTTCAAATTTTCAATAATTCAAAATATCTTTTGTTTTAGAAAATTTGGGGATTAAAATAATGTTTTGTATTTATAGTGGGATTTTATACCCTTATAAATACCCCCACATTTACTCCGGTTACCATTTACTTTCTTTTCACATTCTTTCATTTACTCCCAATCATCATCAAAATAGCTTCATTTCTCTCTCTGCTTCATAAATCCAAAACCCTAATTCCTAAACATTCAATTTCAATTTCATCTCATAATCAAATGGCTCCTAAATCTTCTCGTAGCAGAGATGTAAATCTGCTCACTGTCCCATATAATCCATCTGGTAACATCAAACGTGCCCATGGTGCTCCTTCAAACGCTACTCAAATAAAATTAAATCCAAATAACCCCATGGCAAGTTTGAGAGGGACTCAAGCCGCCGATACTCTTATTGGGAGAATCCAAAGTTTTCTTCGTGATTCTCCACTCGGCGAGTCTTTTTCCCTCAACCCACACAAGATGTACCATGATTACTTGTGTGAGTTCTGGTACACTGCTGAACTTTCTGACGACTGTTCATCTATCACCTTTACTCTTAAAGATGGATCAGTCGAGTGTACTTTGACAGCTGAAACCTTGAGGAATGCCCTGCACCTCAACTACTGGAGACAAGGTGAATCTCCGGTGGTAATATCCCAAAATATTAACTTTCGCCAGGTCCTCCTTGATATGGGACACAAGGAGTGCCTAGAAAATGGGGTATTGAAAACCAAGGGACCCATGACTATGAAGAGCCTGACACCATCATGGAAATATTTTTTCATCCATCTGGTGGAAAGCATGGGTGGGAGTTCTGGTGGTCTTGACCAGATTAACTCCACACAAGCAGAAATGGCTTACTGCTTGTGGAATGGACTCAGAGTGGACTTTGCCGATATTCTGTACAGAAGCCTTGTGCAGAAACTGAAGGGCTCCAGGGGATTATGCATCCCCTTCTCCAGGTATTTGTCACTTTGTTTCCTACAACTTCTGGGCAGTGAAGAATATAACAATACTCAATCACTGTACACTGTTCCAGAGTTGTTGAGGAATCTTGACTCCCTTACATCTCTAGATGGGGAGGTTGAGATTCCAAATAGAATGCGGCTGGCATTCGCAAAAACTGATGCACCAGTCCAAGGTGAGTCAGAAAGACAACTGGGCGGGCCTCAAAACAATGAGGGACCCACCGGTTCGTCTGCTGGACAAGAGACAGTTGTTGAGCCCGAACAACAATCTAACTGTAACACCCGTCATTTTAAAACCTGGATTTTCAAAAACTTTGCCAAACGGCGTTTAAACGTAGCGAAAAAGGATCACTTAAAAACTGCTTCATCCGTAACATAAGTGCCCACATTATTACAAGGTCTTAAATCATAATTATAATAGCCAAAACATAAGGCTAAGGGAAGTCTAAGCATTCAACAATCTATGCTAGTCTTCTTTATTACTTCTACCCATCTCACCGAGCTAATCCTTTCCTAGCTCAAACCTGCTTATCCTGAAGGACACAACATTTTCATAAAAGCAAGTGTTAGCTAATAAATTAGCCAAGTAAGATACACACATTTAATAAAACGTTCTCCATTTTACTTTCATAAAACTTCTTCATAATTATAATAGCCAAAACATAAGGCTAAGGGAAGTCTAAGCATTCAACAATCTATGCTAGTCTTCTTTATTACTTCTACCCATCTCACCGAGCTAATCCTTTCCTAGCTCAAACCTGCTTATCCTGAAGGACACAACATTTTCATAAAAGCAAGTGTTAGCTAATAAATTAGCCAAGTAAGATACACACATTTAATAAAACGTTCTCCATTTTACTTTCATAAAACTTCTTCATAATATACTTATCAAAACATGACCACATTACATATCAACCACAAAAATCGTAAGATAATCCCACCTTTACTTATTCCCACATCCCAACACATTTCAAATCATATCATCATATACATACAACTCAATCATCATGTCACGTCTTACATATCTCACATAAACATATCACACGTATACGTATAGCACATGTAGAGTAATTACTTCTGTGAGTCCCTTAATAACGATGGTTAACCCCGAAAGTGTAAAATACAACAAGTCTAATAATCACTAGAATGGACTAGTATTAATTGTAAATAAATGCAAGAATATATAAACAAAGTAATACAAGACTTAAAGCAATAAACAAGTAAAGTGGAACATTATGTATTTTTCAAGGTGTATTTTATTTATGATGTTAAATAAAATACAAGGTTGTGCGGAATCAAGATAATACAAATAAGTATGTATCCTAACAACCTATGAATTACAAATGATCTATATTTGTCAAATAACTCTTTTGGATCGAGATACTTAAAGTTGTGAAGTATTCCTGTTTAAGATCGAGAGTATTTAGACAAATTCACTCTAATGCAAAATGTATGCTTTTAAAAGTATTTTTCTCAAATAAATGACTTTGTATTTATAGGCAACAAAATTCACCAGTGAATTTTGTGCCGTACAAATATGGTTGTATGCATTTAATGATCCGACAAGAACATTAAATGCATTGGTTAAGGTACAAGGATAAAGTCACATCAAATGACTTATTATCCTTTTAACAACCACCTTTACACACGTATAAACTTTGGTAAAGAACAAGTGGAATGTCCTTTGAAAAGTGTGTAAAGGCAAAAGTCAATTACTCGATATCAGTGTTCAGACTTGTAAGGTCTAGAACACTGACAATCCTCCAGTGTACAGATCTGGCAAGACTTCCAGTGGACTCCGCCATTTGTCAGTCTTCTTTCTTCAGACTTCAGTCTTTGACTTTAGTGAGAATGTCTTCAGTAGAGTAGATCTGGACTGGGGTGAAGTCCAGTGAGCTAATCTGGAGAATACTCCAGATTTCCTATACAAGTATTTGCTCACTGGTCTTCCATTATTTCTGGACAAATCTTCAGAGGGACTCCAGATTCCAAGTCTGGAGTAGGTCCAGTAGAATACGTTTCTGGACAGATCTTCAGTAAGGCTCCAGTAGTCGAGTCTGGAGCGAGTCCAGGAAATCTGGACCTAACAAATTCCCCCTATTTGTTTAGAAATAATGCAAGTGTTTTCAAGCTTAAATCTATACAATTTTGTATGCTTGAAAAACACAAGTTTTGATTTTAGTCTAAAAAATTTAAGTTACTGGAAAACACTTTATAGATCATGAGTGTTTTCAGTTTCATCTTTTAAGTTCTAACTTAGACTAAATCTGATCATTTACTTTTATGAATAAAAAATTGCAACTAATTTATTACATACATCAACTGATAAATAGTTACAATTTTCATCAAACAATAAAATTACAATAAGTAAATGATAAGAGTCAGGCCCTTCTCTTTGATGTCTGTCCTGGAGCATCTTCAGAAGCCTTTCTCTTTGGTGATGGAGAAGATGGTACTGATTCTGGCGATTTCATGCCCATTGCAACTTCCATCTGTTGCTTTCTTCTCCATACCTTCTCAACCCTCTTCAGAAATGCTTTAACATCAGTCGACACATTTGTCTTCCCCCTGAATGTTAAGGCAATCTCCTTCAGTTCACTCCATCCAAACGCTTGGACTGAAGTACTCTTTCTTTCATCAGTAAAGTTACCTTCCCTGGTCAACTTTACTTCAAACTTTGACATACCTTCATGATTACCAGCAAGCTTAATTTCTGCACCAGTGATCCGTCTAGCATCAGCCCTGAAATTTAACATTTCATTATACTTGTCTTTCAATTTGGCTGTCTGGATCAATGCTTCAGTTTCCTTTGACATCATTCTCTTTTGTTCTACAGCAGACTGGAGTTGTTGATGATTGATTTTCAGAGAAGTGTCCAGGGGAATGAATCTGCTTACATCAGCATCTTTAATTGCTTTGATCTGTTTGGCAGTCAGTTTTGGTAAGCCAGTCACTTTCTTTCTGTACTCTAACTCCAAAGCACTAGCATTCTTCCTTATCTTCCTCTGGAGCATCACCAGTTCCTCCTTCCTCTGCCTGATGAGTTCTGGTACACTAACGCCATAAATTATTGAGTCATAAATCTGTTCTTCTTCAGCGTAAAAGGAGCGTACATGAACATCATTCAATGCATTCAAACATTGATGAACTCTGGGGTCTTCCTTCATCTTTTTGTAAACATCAATATTTATGCCTAACTTGCCAGCATTATAAGAGTCCAGAGTCCCCATAGTTGCCATCTCCCTTTGATGGGCCAGCAGTTCATCTTTTTGATTTCTTTTGAAGATTTCAATCATTATGCATTCTTGTTCCAGCTTCTTAGAGGTTTCATCATCAGCAGTGGGATACTCTGATGATTCTTCAGCAGTTTGCTCTTCTTCTCCAGATACCATTTGTTCTTTTCCTTTAACAAACTTCAGAGTAGTTGGTATATCTGGGAAAGATTCAAACTGGGGCTCACTGGCTTCAGTACCAGCAGCCTCTTCAGTCAGCATAGTGGCTTCAGTGCCAAATGCTCTTTGTGCTAATCGTGCACTGGCATCAGTACCAGTCACTTGTTTTTCTTGCACAATGCTTTCAGTAGCAAAGGCCCTTTCAACAGCACTGGCAACAACATCCTTCTTCCTTATCAAACCTTCTTGGTCACCAGACGACTTTTCCCCCTTGGAATGATCACCAGTTCTGGACTTGAGATCATTCCATAATTGTTCTAGCATATGTCTGTCCAGTGCACCAAAGGTTCTTCCAGCCACTGGAGTTGTATTAGTCATAATTTTCTTAAGTGCCTGCACTTCCTTTTTAACAGTTTCAACTTCTTTAGGCAAGTGTTTTGGCAATTTTTCTTCCATCAACTTCTCCACTTGGGGTAACAGCCCATCTTGAAGAGTTCGAAGAACAGTCTCAGAAATTTCTTCAGATAATTCTTTCAGCATACTGATTCTGAACTTCTTTGTACATTCATCACTAATTGTGCTAACAACATCAGCCTGATCAAGTGTGGACCTGCTCTCCAGAGAACTTATCCTGGTAACCAACTTCTGAACCTCTTCTTTCAGACCTGCCAGTGGTTGAACAAGTTCACCAGTCACTGCAGTCTGAACAGAGTTCACCAGCCTTGTCTTCAATCCCTGGACTGCCACTTTGAAATTTTCAGTATTGTTGTTTGTGGCCAGTACCAGTTCATCAAGCTTCTCATAAACAAGCTTCTCATTCCCAACAAACACATTCATCTCAGATGCAAGGTTATTTGATAATAAAGATTTAAAGTCTGAAATAACCTGCAATGAAGTCTGGAGTGATCTCTCCAGGTCCGCCACCTTACTTAAAAGGCCTTGGACCTCGGCAGAAGATGAAGTGGAGAGACCACTGGGAGGTTCAAGAGTGGAAGGCAATCTGGTCATAAGAGGTACTTGTGCCCAGTCCTCTTCAGTTGCAGCTTGTTCAGATACGTTGACTGGAGTTACAAGTGGTGGAGGTTGAGATTGTGAAGTTTGAATGGTTGCAGGAGTGAAGTATTGAGTATTTTCTGGAATTGAAGGTGGTGGTGGTGGTGGCATGTTTGATTCTGGTGGAGGTGGTGGCATTTCTGATTCTGGTGGAGGAATATTTGTTTCTGGTGGAGGTGGTGGCATTTCTGGTAGACTTTCAACTTGTACAACATCCTCACCCAGAAAGTTCATATTCACATCAAAATTCTGATCTTCTGACATGGGAGAATCAGCCTCATCCCAAAACATTTCACCAGCCTGAGCACTTGCTTCAACATTCAAATCGATTTGAGCCTCTTGCTCACCAGATACTTGTTCATCAGTCTGAACATCTTGTTCGACCTGCTCAACAACCTGCTCAATAATCTGAGCCACATTTTCTATTTGTTCATCAGTCACCTGCCCAATAACTTGTACATTCTCTTGCTCAATAACCTGCTCAACATTCTCTTCAGGTTCAAAAATCGGAGACCCATCCAAATTCATTACATCACCAGGATGTCTTTCTGGATTCACCTGAACTCCAGCTCTCATCAGACGCCTGTTTGATCTAGGTCGTCTGGAAGGTTCAACATTTTTTGGTCCTTGACCTTCAGGAGCCACTTGTCTAATAGGTTGTACAGCTTCTATAATCTGTACATCTTGGTCACCAGAGAGTCCTTCACCAGCTTGACCTCTACCTGGAGCCACTTCAACTTCTTCCCTTTGAAAGGAGAGCATGGACTGAGGAATATCTACCTCATTCAGTGGAGATCTGAGGTTGGTCAGATCCCTCATATAATCACTCACAGAAAAGTGAGTAGTTTCATAATCATACTGGTCTCCAAGAGCTCTTTTAAACATTAGTGAAAGAAAACGGATATAAGGAACGAAGGCTTTTCTACCTTTCACTCTAAGACGCTCTACCAGATCATCAAATAGGATCTGAGCGAAATCCACTCTAAGTCCAAACCAGAGGCAGTAGGCAATCTGGAGATGAGTTTGATTTATCTGGTCTAACCCTCCAGAACTGCCTCCCAAACATTCAACAATGTGCGTGAAGAAGTATCTCCATGAGTCTGTCAGTTTGCTCATGTATACTGTACCCTTCCTGGATAGCTGGCCATGCTCATCCACAATATCTGTGTGCCCCATCAGTCTGCACACTTCCCTTGTATTGATACCAGAGGGAAGTTCAATGGGCAACTCATTCTGTTCAAAATAATTCAACTGTAGAACAGACCTGAGTAAACTAACAGTGAAACCCAAGGATCTGGTACCTTGCTTTCAGAGAATAAGTGATTGAAGAAGTTGTATCATCATATTGTGCAGTGTACCAGAATTCACAAAGGTAATCGTGGTACATCCTTCCTGGATTTAATGTCAACGCACCATATAAAGGACATGAGAGAAAAAATGTATTTAATCTCCCAATAACAGATTGGGCATCATGAACACTGGAAAGTGAAAGTCTGGCCATCCAGTTATTCATGTTTTAT
>CM067170.1:123929457-123969071 GCA_034093135.1 Erigeron breviscapus | reverse complement strand
TTTTGAACATATTTAGTAAAACCCGGATTTTGAACACATTTTCTGAAACCCGGATTTAGTACTCCTTTTCTGAATACCGGATTTAGTACATATTTACTGAAAACCGGTTTTTCATCACACTTTAGCAGAATGTCGATTTCTGATTCATTGATTCTCGGTTCCGATTCAAGACCTCCTGTTTTATATCGTGGGTCATATCCACAATGGAAAAAACGGTTTTTGGATTGGATTGAAAGACAACCTCTTGGAGATGACATCAAAGCGTCTTATGAAGAAGGCCCAGCTGTTCATACAAATTCTGTCACCAAAGAACTTATTCCAAAAGAAAGTTGGAGCACAGCACAAAAGAACCGCACTCAGGCTGATAATCTTGCACGATCTCATCTCTACATGGCTCTTCCTAACGATATTTATTCCAATGTTGACTCTCATTTTGTACTGTTTGACCGAGCAAAAAGCTCTGCAAACAGTTGATTTTAAAAACTTTGAGAAAATTCTCATTTTGTACTGTTTGCCGAGCAAAAAGCTCTGCAAACAGTTGATTTGAAGAATTGGTTGAAGTCTAGTCTTTGAAATTCCAATTTGAACTGTTTGCCGAGCAAAATGCTCTGCAAACAGTTGTTTTTAAGACTTGAAAGACTTGGAAATCAAAAACTGTTTGCCGAGCTCAAACGCTCTGCAAACAGTTGAATTTAAGACTTGGATCCATTTTGAACAAAATGCACTGTTTGCCGAGCAAATTGCTCTGCAAACAGTTGTTTTCATACTTGGAAAAAAATTTTGGAAATCAAAATGGCATGAATGCCGAGCAAAATGCTCTGCATTATGTTGTTTTAGGACTTGGTGGAAAAACAAATTTTGTTTGATAAAAACAAGTATTTGCCGAGCAAAAAGCTCTGCAAATGGTACTTTTGATCCAAAAATTTGTTTGAGATTACCAAGTACATGTTAAACAAACTTTATGATGATTTGAAGATGATCAAGAACAAAGTACCCATTTGCCGAGCAAAATGCTCTGCAAATGGTACTTTTCATCAAAAACATAATATATACCCAGCCCTTGTTCAAATCCCACCCAGAAAATATTAAACTCAAGCAGATTAAGGCATCTAATCATTTAAACAACAAGTATAATACCTAATCATGCATCTATCATCCTCAAAACATGAATCGAAACATCATTTGAAGCATAAGAAATCGAAAATATCAACTTGGCATTTAATCAAACAGTTGGTGATTAAAAATGAACAAGAAATCTTACATCAAAAACCGATGATTTGATCGATGTAATTGATGAAATACTACTTAAAATCTATCACACGAATGTATTCTCTTGAATTATTATGAACAGAATTGAAATCTTGATATATTGATGTGACTTTTGATCGGTTTTAGAGAGAAAAAGAATAAGATATTTTGTTTGAAATTTCAAAGTGAATAACTTGACCCGCCCATTTTCCTTTTAAACTCACTTTCGGGTCGCGGGTCTGGGTGTGACCCGCGTGTCAACCCGAATCTAATCAAGTTTTGGGCTACCCATTCAATTGGGCTCACATGAAAATTTGGGTTTGTTTTGAGGTTTGGGCTCAAAAATTTGTTTTGGGCTTAAACTAATAAACAAAAAAAATAAAAATAAAAAATAAAAAATTAAAAAAACATAGAAATAAAAAAAAAAACCAAAATAACACAGATTAAAAAAAATAAAGCAACACAAAAAAATCTTTTTATTATTTTAGAATTTTCTAATTTTGTATTTGATTTTCCAGATTTCAACAACAAACACACATACAAAATAAAGAAGAAAAAAATTAAACAAATAAAACAAACAATTAACAAATAAGCAAACATTTATTCACATGCATTTGCACACTCCCCCTCAAATTAAGCATCTGAATTCGAGCTTTAGTGTGTTAATGGAGGTTTCTAGTGAGAGAAAGTAGAGAGAGAGTAGTGAGATGTCAGGGAAAGATTAGCTTGTATTATGTGTTCAAAAGGTTACAAATTACATAAGAGTGGGGGTTTATATACATAAGAGCTATTTACACTATGCCCCCTTCCATATTAACAAGTTTACATTCTAAGTACAAAATGACATAAGGTATACAAATCAACTACTACATTTATATTTCACACATACAAATAAAGAAAAAAAAATTTAAACACATAAAACAAAACAATTATTCACATGTATTGCACACTCCCCCTCAAATTAAGCATAAAATACTGTACTAAATTTACAAACTCCCCCTAAAATCATGCATTCTACCCTTTTTCTCCCCCTCAAACATTGCATGTAATAATAAGTAAAACACATCAATGTTTGAAACAGAAAAATAATATATAACACATGGCATGAAAACATTTAAGTTTGTAAATCAAGCATTCCCAACTTGGTTTTCAGAAAATTGAACCTGTTTTCATCCAAAGGCTTGGTAAAAAGGTCTGCAAGTTGGTAGTCTGTTGGGACAAATAGAGTTCGATGTTACCTTTCTCGACATGATCTTTAAGAAAATGGTACCGAACATCTATGTGCTTGGTCTTGTGTGTTGTACAGGATTGCAAGAAATAGCAATAGCACTTTTAGAGTCACAGTAGATGGGAATCCTGTTAAACTGAAATCCATAATCAGTCAACTGTGTCTTCATCCAAAGAACTTGTGAACAACAGCTTGCTGCAGCTACGTATTCAGCTTCTGTAGTAGATGTGGATACACAATTCTGTTTCTTTGAAGACCAACTGACCAATCTGTCCCCTAGAAACTGTACACTCCCAGAAGTACTCTTTCGATCAAGCTTACAACCTGCATGGTCAGCATCCGAATATGCAATTACTGAAACCCGGTATCCCTTGGATACCAGAGACCAAGGTTCACTGTGCCTTTCAGGTATCGGAAGATCCGTTTAACGGCCTGGAAATGACTTTCCTTGGGATTGGCCTGGTACCTGGCACACATGCATGTGGCGAACATAATATCCGGGCGACTTGCAGTCAAGTACATGAGTGACCCTATCATACTGCGATATTTCTTTGATCAAAAGATTTTCCATTCAAGTCAGCATTTATCTTTGTTCGAGCTTCCATGGGTGTTCCAATTGTTTGACAATCCATCATATCAAACTTTTTCAACATGTCAAGAATGTACTTAGATTGACAAATAAAAGTACCATTTGACAACTGTTTTACTTGTAGACCAAGGAAAAAAGTTAATTCACCCATCATGCTCATTTCAAATTTCTTGATCATTAAAGCAGAGAAATTCTTGCAGTATTTAGGATTAGTTGACCCGAAGATTATGTCGTCAACATAAATCTGGATTAGTATAATGTCACTCCCTTGTCGTTTGATAAACAAGGTAGTATCAATCGAACCTTTGCTAAAACCAGATTTCACAAGATAAGAGGATAGAGCATCATACCATGCACGAGGCGCTTGTTTCAGACCATATAATGCCTTGTCTAACCTGTAAACATATTCTGGATGTTTGGAACTCAGAAAACCTTCTGGTTGTTCAACGTACGCTTCTTCTTTGAGAATTCCATTCAAGAAGGCAGTTTTAACATCCATCTGGTAGACTGTAAAGTTCTTGTAGGCAGCATAGGCAAGAAACATCCGAATAGCCTCAATTCGTGCAACTGGTGCGAATGTCTCATCGTAGTCAATTCCATCTTGTTGGCAATATCCCTTTGCAACCAATCGTGCTTTGTTGCGTACAACTACTCCATTTTCATCCTTTTTATTCTTGAGATCCACTTGGTTTTAATTGGCTCCTTGTTCTTGTAAGGATTTGGAACCAATTTCCACACCTCAAGTCTTTCAAATTGATTCAGTTCCTCTTGCATCGCTTTCACCCAATCTGGACAACTTAGAGCTTCATTCATGTCTTTGGTTCAACAATGCTTAGAAAATTCACAAACAGACATTCATTCGCGGAAGCAGATCTTGTCTGAACTCCAGTTGTTGGATTTCCAATGACTTGAGAAATCGGATGAGCTCTAGTCCATTTGGTTGTGTGAGGAATTGGGTCAATTGGATCACCAGATTCTTCAGAATCAATAAAATCAGGAGTATGTTGTTCTGTGAATTGTTCATGTGAAGTAGCAATTGGTTCAACAAAGTTATCTTGATCATAATCTGCTGGATTGGTTGATGGATTTGTCAGTTAAGAGATAACATGAGGTTGAGTATGCAACTCTGAATAATCAGTAGGTGGAGGAGAATCAGATGATGAACTAACATCTGATGATTGTGCTGGTGAAGACTCATTGGGATCCATCACTTTCGGATTTGAATTCTCATCAGATTCAGACACTTTCTTAGAAACGTGGAAAAATTCTTCAAACAAGATATCCAAATCTTGTGAAGTCGGAGTAGAGAATGATTTGACATTTGATGCAGTCTTAGTTGTGGAAGCTTGTGGACATTAAAGTTCGGGTCTTGAACTGTGTTGTTCAAGAACCATTCCTGAGAGTTCATCAAATTTGACATTCATACTCTCTTCGATTCTCTTGGTTCTTCGGTTATATACACGATATGCAATGGATTCTCTTGAATAACCGATGAAATATGCCTCATCGCCTTTTGGTTCAAATTTGCCCAGATTTTCTCGATCATTGAGAACATAACATATACATCCAAAAATGTGTAAAAAGTTCACATTGGGCTTTCTTTTGTTGATCACCTCATACGGAGTTTTATCAAACCTCTTGTTTATGATGGATCTATTTTGTGTAAAACAAGCAGTAGCAATAGCTTCAGCCCATAGATTTGGTGGCAACTTCGAATAGGCAAGCATTGTTCTAGCTGCTTCAACAAGTGTTCGATTTCGACGTTCAACTACTCCATTCTGTTGAGGTGTTCTGACAGCAGAAAATTGGTCTGAAATACCCATGGACTTGAAGAAAGAATCAATTGTTGAATTCTTGAATTCAGTGCCATTGTCTGAGCGAACAATTCTGACAGATGATTTAAGATTGACTTGGGTCTTCTTGATGAAATCAATAATCACTTGTGGAGTTTCACTCTTTGCATGAATAAAGAATACCCAAGTGTAACGAGAATAATCATCTACAATCACTAGAATGTATCACTTCCCATGGATACTTTGAACTTTCATTGGGCCACACAAATCCATATGAATAAGGTGCAAAGGACCTTCTGTACTTAAGTGCTTCTTTGGTTTATGTGAAGCTTTCTTCATCTTTCCAATTGCACAAGCTGGACAAACATGTTCACTTTCATACTTGTAGTCCGGAAGACCTTCAACAAGTTGTTTATCCACGAGTGTATTAATTGTTTGAAAGTTAAGATGAGAAAGTCGGCGATGCCATAACCAAGAGTTTTGTGCAGTTGCTTTCGAAAGAAGACAAATTTCTGAAGAATTGGATGTGATGTTGTTGAGATCAATCGTGAACAAATTATTGTCTCTTGTTCCAGTCAGAATATCCACACCATCTTCAGTCTGCACTTTGCATTCATATCTCCTAAATAATACTTGAAGATCATTGTCACAAAATTGACCAACACTAAAGAGATTGTGTCCAAGTCCTACAACATAGGAAACTCTCTTGATAGTAACTCCATTTTTGACAATGTCTCCATAACCAAGAATAGGAGCGATATGATCATTTCCGAATCTGACGGTTCCCATAAACTTTTCAACAAAGTTCGAAAGAATTGACTTGGTTCCAGTCATATGGCGAGAACATCCCGAGTCGACATACCATACACAAATGAGAAATTCCTGCAAGGACAGGGAATATGGTTTAGGTACCCATGTAGATTGGGTCCTTGCAGGTTAGGTGGATAACATGCAAGTACACATAAAAAAAAATAAAACAAAATAAACATCAAGCATATGACAAACAAACAAACATTTTATTGAAATAACACACAAGCACACAGAATTGTTCAAAACACAAATACGAATTACAAGCATGGGAATGTAAAAGTTTATACACATGATTTGGTACAAGCAGGACTAGTCCTAGATTCAGATGCATAATCTAATGTAGATGATCTACGGACAATCCACACTTGTTTGACATGGGTAGTGTGTCCATCAAGTTTAACTTTTCTAGTAGCATGCAAGAATTTATCTTTTGGAATCCATTTACTGCTACTTTTCATGCACAAGTCACCTGAAACACGAACATTCTTAGAATTAGCAACTAATTTTGCATTTATGTTCTGAACAGGTTTCTTCTTGATGGGTTCTGTGGTCTTATTCACTTTCTTAATGTTATTAGGTGACAACCATCCATACTGGTCTTTGTATTTAGTCATGCCTGTAACAGTATCTCTAACCCTATGTAAAGTGCACTTAGGATTCTTCTGAGAGTACCTAGGAAAACTAGAATACCTAACCTGCTGAGGTTGTTTGTTACCTAATGAGAAAGTTTCAATCTTAACAATCTTCGGACCACTGCTTGTTTTGACTTCTTTCTGTGATTTAGGTTCAGATTTGACCTTGTACATCTGTGTTTGCCTAGAGGTCACATTGGGACCTTTCTTTGGTTTTGGTCTTGAAATAGTCTCAGGTGATTGGTTAGTCTTGGGTTTTGCAACAGTCTTTGGTATTGGTTTTGAAGCAGTCTTTGGTAATGGGTTGGACTTTGATTGTTGGGTGGTCTTTGGTCTTTGGAACTTATTGATTGATGAAGATTGTGAAGAGTGTGACTTTGAAATCTTCTTTAGATGAAAATCAAGTTTTTCTTCCTTTTTAACAAAATGTTTTTCAAATTCAGAATCAAAATCATGATTGTCTTCCAAATATGTTGACATTTCATCAGTTTCCAACTTCACACTGACGTCACTTTTCTTCATTGGACATGGACTTTGCTTGAGTGAAATTGATGCTTTTTCATTTTCTTTATGAAATTGAAGTGCTATTTTCTGAAGTTGGGATTCAACTTTTAAATCATTAAGTTCCTTTAGCACATTTAATCTCTGTTCTCTTTCTTTTTCAAACTTTAGTTTGAAAGCATCAATTTCATTCAAGTAAGATTGAGTTCCTTCAGAAAATTTGGTGAAAGTCTCAATTTCAGAGGTGATTGGGAAAAAATAATCATCAATATCATGAACATCATCTAAATCACCATCAGTTTGAACAGAAACATGGATAACTTGACTCTCAGTTTCCACAGATGCATTCATGATTTCACTTATAGAACATGTATTTTGTGAAGTTTTCTCATTTTGACAGACAGATTTGGTTGATGGAGATGGAGTGGCCATAACTTCACAAACAGGACAATTTGGGTGGTCACACTCATTTTCATGATTCTTGGGTGAGTCAATGACATAATGATTTTGAGTCCTCAAATTTTCTATCAAAGATTGCTTTTTCTCAAGAGACTTTTCCAGATCTTCAATTACCTTTTCCAAAACTTTTTGTGGCACATAACGTCTCAAATTTTCAGGTTTTGGAATAGGATTAGAATTTTCCAAAGGTTTTTCAGTAAAACACTCTAGAATTTCGGGTATTACAGCCTCATGATTGTCTTTGATTGTGTTGCGTGTTGAGTTAGCGAAAAAATCATATGACTCATCCATTAACTCATAGTTAAAGTAGACTTTTGCACCCTTTTCTAGAAAATCATCAGCCTCATAATCACTATTGGTCACAAATTGGTCTGTCATCCCACATCTCAGATAAGATTCGTTGTATAACGATGGGACTTCTTTTGTGCTTCGAGCAAACATTTTGGATTATTATAACCCAACCCTGATGTGAAAATTGTTTCTGAGTTTCTGGGCCTGTTTAAATAGACTTGTTGATATGAACGATTTATCTTATACAACTTTTCTTGATAGGACTTGATTTCAGCTTTCAACTCATCATTTTCTTTATCAAGTTTTTGTTTAAGAGAATCTTTTATACAACATTCATATTTTAGGTTAGAAATTTTATTTTCAAATTCCGTCACATCAGGGATAGATTCTTTCATCTTGACATTCAAAGACTCAATGTCTTCAGCCAAAGCATTTGCTCGAAACATCTCATTGGTCTTCTCAACTTGAAGTTATCGTACAATCTTGCTCAGTTCAAGAACTTTGGTCTCAAGTTCTTGTTTCTTAAGATGCAGTTTGGAGTTTTGAGTAAAAGAGACTGCTGCTTTTTCAGATTTCAAATTTTCAAATTCTTTTTGAAATGTATCAATTTTAATTTGAAAATCTTTTTCTGTGTCCTCCAAATCTTTCTTTAATTTTAGATTCTTTTTACTCAACTCCCTGCAGTCTTTCCTTGCTGTTTCAGCCATATCCATATAATATTTCAACATAGATTTGGGAAAAGAGATTACCTCATCCTCGACTTCAGAAACACTTTCATCTTCTTCCTCCAACTCCTTTGACTTCTTGATCTTTGTCATGAAGCACACATTTGCTGCAAGTTTGTCTGTCTCCTCGTCAGAAAGATGTAACCACTTGTCATCCTCAGCTAGAAGAGCAATTCCGCTTTCCTCTTTTCTTGCCAGCAAAAGTTTGTACTTGTAGTACTCGGAGTTCTTCTGTCGAGGTTTGGTGCAGTTGATTGCAAAATGTCCAGTCAAGCCACAGTTATAGCACTTCTTTTCTTCATTCCTCCTCTCCATTACCTTCTTCTCAAACTTCCTCTGATTTTCATATTTCTTCTCACCTCCAACAAACTCTTTCTTCTGATCAAACTTAGGAGCATTTGCATTTTTAGCATAAGAAGAAACTGACGAAGTCCTAAGCTGATTGTTTGTTGGTTTCTTTTTGAAGAATTTATTCTTGAAAGCCTTGGTGAAATAAGCGAGTTCTTTGTACATCTGTTTTTGGTTGTCATCCAGATCAGAATCACTCATATCACTCGAATCAGAATCAGTTTGAACTTCAACAAAACTGTGTCTTGACATTCTAGGAGTCTTCTTTTCAGCAACCAAAGCCAATGGATCTGAATGTACACTCTAACCTTTCTTCTTCTGAATTCTTTTAACATCTTCAACATTCAGTTGTAGCTTTTCAAACAGAGTATGAATTGTGAGCTTTGCAAAATCTGATTGTTGGTTGAGTTGAGTTCCATATACTTGCCATTCTTCTTCCAAATTCTTGATGAATTTGATGTTCAGTTCCATATTGGTTCTTTTAACATCATTCTTTCTCAGCTCATTGATGACATTACAGAATCTGATGTATACCTCATTCAGTGGTTCACCTTTTTGCTGTCTGAATGTTTCATACATGTTCAGAACAGTTGACAACCTAATGGTGTTTGATACATCTGATCCTTCCATCTGCTTCTCCACTTCATCCCAAATGTCTTTTCCTGTTTCATAGGAATCCACATTGCAGTAAATGTCATCAGGAAGTGCTTGGTAAAGAAAGGCAATTGCACTTTGGTCAACCTCAACTCTGCTTCTTTGATCTGTGTTCCAACTCTCCTCAGGTAACACTTCTCCATTAATTGGGTTCTTTGGTATTTCAGGACCTTCTTTATAAGATTTTCTCAGCAGTTTTCCATTCTTCTGCCTGTCTATCCAGTTCAGAAATCTTTTCTTCCATTGAGGATAAGATCCTCTAAACAAGACAAGTGGTCATCCTTCAGAACCAAGTGCTAAAGCTTCCCTTGAAGCCATTGCAAGCAATAAAGGTCTTAAAAAAATTTGAGATTTTTCAATTTCAACTAAATGCAGAGCTTAAACCTCTGCAAATAGTGTAAGTGACCAAGTTCTTAAAAACAACTAAGTGCCGAGCTTAGTTCTCTGCAAATAGTGTAAGTAACCAAGTTCTTAAAAACAACTAAATGCCGAGCTTAGTTCTCTGCAAATAGTGTAAGTGACCAAATTCTTAAAAACAACTAAATGCCGAGCTTAATTCTCTGTAAATAGTGTACGTAATCAAGTCGCAACTCAAGAACACAAAAACAACTGAATGCCGAGCAAATATCTCTGCAAACAGCACAATTTAGCAAGTCGCTTGGTCGTTGATTCAATTTCAACTATTTGCCGAGCAAATAACTCTGCAAACAGTACAAATAGAACTTGTACTTAGTCACTCCACCCAAAACCACTTGTTTGCCGAGCTAAAATTCTGCAAACAATGCAATTAGCACTAGTCTCAAATCAAGAATTCTCAATTCTCAAAAACAACTATTTGCCGAGCAAGATGCTCTGCAAATAGAACAAGTGAAGTTCCAGTACTTAGCCAACTTTCTGAAACACGTATTTGCCGAGCAAGGAGCTCTGCAAATAGTACAAGTAAGAACACCACTTAGCCAACGACTTCTGCAAATGCGAGTAACCACAACACGACAAAATAGTCGGTTAGGTTATCTTCTTCGTTCAACTAACCCCTTATTTGCAGAGAAGATTGTAAATCTTTGATATCTTCTTCATTTTTGCGAATTAGAACTCGAACTTTATATCAAAATGTTCAGAAAATCAATGCGCACAAATCCTCAAACAAATTATATGCTAATTTCAACTGGAACTCAAACCCTCACGAACATGCGATTTGTAGAGCTCGATCGAAAACACTTCAAATGATGAAATTAGCCTCTGAAATTGATAGCGAAGGAAGATATAATGATATGAAATCGATCGGTGAACAAAATTAGAACAGAAACACACTTAATTTGCAGGAATCACTGAAACAGTGAGCTCTGCAAATGAACCTTTCAGAAAAAATGCTCAAATTCTGAAATTAAGCACAAATTAAGCTTGTATAAAGCTTGTGGATCGTTCAGCAACTCTGATTGTTCTCTGATACCAATTGTAGAGAATAGAATTTGAGCTTTAGTGTGTTTTAATGGAGGTTTCTAGTGAGAGAAAGTAGAGAGAGAGTAGAGAGATGTCAGGGAAAGATTAGTTTGTATTATGTGGTTCAAAGGTTACAAATTACATAAGAGAGGGGGTTTATATACATAAGAGCCATTTACACTATGCCCCCTTCCATATTAACAAGTTTACATTCTAAGTACAAAATGACATAAGGTATACAAATAAACTACTACATTTATATTTCTAACACAAATAAAGAAAAAAAAAATTTAAACACATAAAACAAAACAATTATTCACATGTATTGCACACTCCCCCTCAAATTAAGCATAAAATACTGTACTAAATTTACAAACTCCCCCTAAAATCATGCATTCTACCCTTTTTCTCCCCCTCAAACATTGCATGTAATAATAAGTAAAACACATCAATGTTTGAAACAGAAAAATAATATATAACACATGGCATGAAAACATTTAAGTTTGTAAATCAAGCATTCCCAACTTGGTTTTCAGAAAATTGAACCTGTTTTCATCCAAAGGCTTGGTAAAAAGGTCTGCAAGTTGGTAGTCTGTTGGACAAAATAGAGTTCGATGTTACCTTTCTCGACATGATCTTTAAGAAAATGGTACCGAACATCTATGTGCTTGGTCTTGGTGTGTTGTACAGGATTGCAAGAAATAGCAATAGCACTTTTAGAGTCACAGTAGATGGGAATCCTGTTAAACTAAAATCCATAATCAGTCAACTGTGTCTTCATCCAAAGAACTTGTGAACAACAGCTTGCTGCAGCTACGTATTCAGCTTCTGTAGTAGATGTGGATACATAATTCTGTTTCTTTGAAGACCAACTGACCAATCTGTCCCCTAGAAACTGTACACTCCCAGAAGTACTCTTTCGATCAAGCTTACAACCTGCATGGTCAGCATCCGAATATGCAATTAACTGAAATCCGGTATCCCTTGGATACAAGATACCAAGGTTCACAGTGCCTTTCAGGTATCGGAAGATCCGTTTAACGGTCTGGAAATGACTTTCCTTGGGATTGGCCTGGTACCTGGCACACATGCATGTGGCGAACATAATATCCGGGCGACTAGCAGTCAAATACATGAGTGACCCTATCAAACTGCGATATTTCTTTTGATCAAAAGATTTTCCATTTAAGTCAGCATTAATCTTAGTTCGAGCTTCCATGGGTGTCCCAACTGTTTGACAATCCATCATATCAAACTTTTTCAACATGTCAAGAATGTACTTAGATTGACAAATAAAAGTACCATTTGACAACTGTTTTACTTGTAGACCAAGGAAAAAGTTTAATTCACCCATCATGCTCATTTCAAATTTCTTGATCATTAAAGCAGAGAAATTCTTGCAGTATTTAGGATTAGTTGACCCGAAAATTATGTCGTCAACATAAATCTGGATTAGTATAATGTCACTCCCTTGTCGTTTCATAAACAAGGTAGTGTCAATCGAACCTTTGCTAAAACCAGATTTCACAAGATAAGAGGATAGAGCATCATACCATGCATGAGGCGCTTGTTTCAGACCATATAATGCCTTGTCTAACCTGTAAACGTATTCTGGATGTTTGGAACTCACAAAACCTTCTGGTTGTTCAACGTACACTTCTTCTTTGAGAATTCCATTCAAAAAGGCAGTTTTAACATCCATCTGGTAGACTGTGAAGTTCTTGTAGGCAGCATAGGCAAGAAACATCCGAATAGCCTCAATTCGTGCAACTGGTGCGAATGTCTCATCGTAGTCAATTCCATCTTGTTGGCAATATCCCTTTGCAACCAATCGTGCTTTGTTGCGTACAACTACTCCATTTTCATCCTTTTTATTCTTGAATATCCACTTGGTTTTAATTGGCTCCTTGTTCTTGTAAGGATTTGGAACCAATTTCCACACCTCAAGTCTTTCAAATTGATTCAGTTCCTCTTGCATCACTTTCACCCAATCTGGACAACTTAGAGCTTCATTCACTGTCTTTGGTTCAACAATTCTTAGAAAATTCACAAACAGACATTCATTCGCGGAAGCGGATCTTGTCTGAACTCCAGTTGTTGGATTTCCAATGACTTGAGAAATCGGATGAGCTCTAGTCCATTTGGTTGTGTGAGGAATTGTGTCAATTGGATCACCAGATTCTTCAGAATCAATAAAATTAGGAGTATGTTGTTCTGTTAATTGTTCAAGTGAAGTAGCAATTGGTTCAACAAAGTTATCTTGATCATAATCTTCTGGATTGGTTGATGGATTTGTCACTTGAGAGATAACATGAGGTTGAGTATGCAACTCTGAATAATCAGTAGGTGGAGGAGAATCAGATGATGAACTAACATCTGATGATTGTGCTGGTGAAGACTCATTGGGATCCATCTCTTTCGGATTTGAATTCTCATCTGATTCAGAAACTTTCTTCGAAACTTGGAAAAATTCTTCAAACAAGATATCCAAATCTTGTGAAGTCGGAGTTGAGAATGATTTGACATTTGATGCAGTCTTAGTTGCGGAAGCTTGTGGACTTTGAAGTTCGGGTCTTGAACTGTGTTGTTCAAGAACCATCCCCAAGAGTTCATCAAATCTCACATTCATACTCTCGTCAATTCTCTTGGTTCGTTGGTTATATACACGATATGCAATCGATTCTCTCGAATAACCGATGAAATATGCCTCATCGCCTTTTGGTTCAAATTTTCCCAGATTGTCTCGATCATTGAGAACATAACATACACATCCAAAAATGTGCAAAAAGTTCACATTGGGCTTTCTTTTATTGATCACCTCATACGGAGTTTTATCAAACCTCTTGTTTATTATGGATCTGTTTTGAGTAAAACAAGCAGTAGCAACAGCTTCAGCCCATAGATTTGGAGGC
This sequence comes from Erigeron breviscapus, assembly GCA_034093135.1. NCBI lineage: Eukaryota > Viridiplantae > Streptophyta > Magnoliopsida > Asterales > Asteraceae > Erigeron > Erigeron breviscapus. The sequence continues at coordinate 123,955,441 of CM067170.1, read as the reverse complement.
AACTTTGAATAAGCAAGCATTGTTCTAGCTGCTTCAACAAGAGTTCGATTTCGCCGTTCAACTACTCCATTCTGTTGAGGTGTCCTGACAGCAGAAAATTGATGAGTAATACCCATGGACTTGAAAAAAGAATCAATCGTTGAATTCTTGAATTCAGTTCCATTGTCTGAGCGAACAATTCTAACTGACGATTTAAGATTTACTTGGGTCTTCTTTATGAAATCAATAATTTCAGTCGGAGTGTCACTCTTTGCATGAAGAAAGAATACCCAAGTGTAACGAGAATAATCATCAACAATCACAAGAATGTATCGCTTGCCATGGATACTTTGAACCTTCATTGGACCACACAAATCCATATGTATAAGGTGCAAAGGACCTTCAGAACTCAGATGCTGCTTTGGTTTGTGTGAAGCTTTCTTCATCTTACCAATTGCACACGCTGGACAAACATGTTCACTTTCATACTTGTAGTCTTGAAGGCCTTCAACAAGTTGTTTATCCACGAGCGCATTAATCGTTTGAAAATTTAGATGAGAAAGACGGCGATGCCATAACCAAGAATTTTGAGCAGTTGCTTTCGAAAGAAGACAAATCTCTGAAGAAGTAGATGGGATGTTGTTGAGATCAATAGTGAACAAGTTATTGTCTCTTGTTACAGTAAGAATATCCACACCATCTTCAGTTTGTACTTTGCATTCATATCTCCTGAATAACACTTGAAGATCATTGTCACAGAATTGTCCAACACTGAAAAGATTGTGTCTTAATCCTTCAACATATGAATCTCTCTTGATAGTGACACCATTGTTAACAATGTCTCCATAACCGAGAATAGGAGCAATATGATCATTTCCGAATCTGACGGTTCCCATAAACTTTTCAACAAAGTTCGAAAGAATGGATTTGTTTCCAGTCATATGACGAGAACATCCCGAGTCAACATACCAAACACAAATTAGATATTCCTGCAAGGACAAGAAATATGTTTTAGGTACCCATGAAGATTGGGTCCTTGCAGGTTAGAGGGATAACATGCAAGTACACATTAAAAATAAACATCAAACAAAATGACACACAAGCAAACTTTTTATTCAGACAGTAAACAAACACACATAATTGTTCAAAACACAAATACGAATTACAGACAAAGAAATGTAATTGGTTATACACAAGTTTTGATACAAGCAGGACTAGTCCTAGATGTAGAAGCATTATCTAATGTATTTGATCTACGGATAATCCACACTTGTTTGACATGGGTAGTGTTTCCATCAAGTTTGAGTGTTTTAGTAGCATGTAAAAATCTAACTTTTGGGATCCATTTACTGCTACTTTTCATGCACAAGTCACCTGAAACACGAACATTCTTATCGTTAGAAATCAATTTAGCATCTATGTTCTGAACAGGTTTCTTCTTGATGGGTTCTGTGATCTTATTCACTTTCTTTATGTTATTAGGTGACAACCAACCATACTGGTCTTTGTATTTAGTCATGCCTGTAAAAGTATCTCTAACCCTCTTTAAAGTGCACTTAGGATTCTTCTGAGAATACCTAGGGAAACTAGAATACCTAACCTGTTGTGAATGTTTGTTACCTAATGAGAAAGTTTCAATCTTGACAATCTTTGGACCACAGCTTGTTTTGACTTCTTTTTGTGATTGAGGTACAGATATGACCTTGTACTTCTTTGATTGCATAGAAGTCTTTTGAACTATGGAACTTTTCTTTGATGGTTTGGTCTTTGGTTTTGATTCAGTCTTGGGTGATGGGTTGGTCTTTGGTTTTGATTCAGTCTTTGGTGATGTGTTGGTCTTTGGTCTTGATTCAGTCTTTGGTGATGGTTGGTCTTTGGTTTTGATTCAGTCTTGGGTGATGGTTGGTCTTTGGTTTTGATTCAGTCTTGGGTGATGGTTGGTCTTTGGTTTTGATTCAGTCTTTGGTGATGTGTTGGTCTTTGGTTTTGATTCAGTCTTGGGTGATGGTTGGTCTTTGGTTTTGATTCAGTCTTTGGTGATGTGTTGGTCTTTGGTTTTGATTCAGTCTTGGGTGATGGTTGGTCTTTGGTTTTGATTCAGTCTTGGGTGATGGTTGGTCTTTGGTTTTGATTCAGTCTTGGGTGATGGTTGGTCTTTGGTTTTGATTCAGTCTTTGGTGATGTGTTGGTCTTTGGTTTTGATTCAGTCTTTGGTGATGGTTGGTCTTTGGTTTTGATTCAGTCTTTGGGTGATGGTTGGTCTTTGGTTTTGATTCAGTCTTGGGTGATGGTTGGTCTTTGGTTTTGATTCAGTCTTTGGTGATGTGTTGGTCTTTGGTTTTGATTCAGTCTTGGGTGATGGTTGGTCTTTGGTTTTGATTCAGTCTTTGGTGATGGTTGGTCTTTGGTTTTGATTCAGTCTTGGGTGATGGTTGGTCTTTGGTTTTGATTCAGTCTTGGGTGATGGTTGGTCTTTGGTTTTGATTCAGTCTTTGGTGATGTGTTGGTCTTTGGTTTTGATTCAGTCTTGGGTGATGGTTGGTCTTTGGTTTTGATTCAGTCTTTGGTGATGTGTTGGTCTTTGGTTTTGATTCAGTCTTTGGGTGATGGTTGGTCTTTGGTTTTGATTCAGTCTTGGGTGATGGTTGGTCTTTGGTTTTGATTCAGTCTTGGGTGATGGTTGGTCTTTGGTTTTGATTCAGTCTTTGGTGATGTGTTGGTCTTTGGTTTTGATTCAGTCTTTGGGTGATGGTTGGTCTTTGGTTTTGATTCAGTCTTTGGTGATGGTTGGTCTTTGGTTTTGATTCAGTCTTGGGTGATGGTTGGTCTTTGGTTTTGATTCAGTCTTTGGTGATGTGTTGGTCTTTGGTTTTGATTCAGTCTTGGGTGATGGTTGGTCTTTGGTTTTGATTCAGTCTTTGGTGATGTGTTGGTCTTTGGTTTTGATTCAGTCTTGGGTGATGGGTTGGTCTTTGGTTTTGATTCAGTCTTTGGTGATGTGTTGGTCTTTGGTCTTTGGAACTTATCGCATGAAGATTGTGAAGAGTGTGACTTTGGAATCTTCTTTAGATTGAAATCAAGTTTTTCCTCCTTTTGAACAAAAAGTTTTTCAAATTCAGGTTCAAAATCATGATTTTCTTCCAAAAATGTTGACATTTCATCAGTTTCCAACTTCACACTGACGTCACTTTTCTTCATTGGACATAGACTTCTCTTGAGTGGAATTGATGCTTTTTCTTTTTCTTTGGGAAATTGAAGTGCTATTTTCTGAAATTCGAATTCAACTTTTCTTGATAAGACTTGATTTCAGCTTTCAGTTCATCATTTTCTTTATCAAGTTTTTGTTTAAGAGAATCTTTTATACAACATTCATATTTTAGGTCAGAAATTTTGTTTTCAAATTTCGTCACATCAGGGATAGATTCTTTTATCTTGACATTCAAAGACTCAATGTCTTCAGCCAAAGCATTTGCTCGAAACATCTCATTTGTCTTTTCAACTTGAAGTTGTCTGACAGTTTTGCTCAGTTCAAGAACTTTGGTCTCAAGTTCTTGTTTCTCAAGATGCAGTTTGGAGTTTGGAGTAAAAGAGACTGCTGCTTTTTCAGATTTCAAATTTTCAACATCTTTTTGAAGTGAATCAATTTTAATTTGAAAACCTTTTTCTTTGTTCTCCAAATCTTTATTTAATTTTAAATTCTTTTTACTCAACTCCCTGCAATCTTTTCTTGCTGTTTCACTCATGTCCATGTAGTGTTTTAACACTGATTTGGGAAAAGAGATTACCTCATCCTCGATTTCAGAAGAACTTTCTTCATTTTCCTCCAACTCCTTTGACTTCTTGATCTTTGTCATGAAGCATACATTTGCTGCAAGTTCGTCTGTTTCCTCGTCAGAAAGATGTAACCACTTGTCATCCTCAGCGAGAAGAGCAATTCCGCTTTCCTCTTGTCTTGCCAGCAAAAGTTTGTACTTGTAGTACTCGGAGTTCTTTTGTCGAGGTTTCGTGCAGTTGATTGCAAAATGTCCAGTAAGGCCACAGTTATAGCACTTCTTGTCTTCATTCCTTCTCTCCATTACCTTTTTCTCAAACTTCTTCTGATTTTCATATTTCTTCTGACCTCCAACAAACTATATCTTCTGATCAAGCTTAGGAGCATTCGCATTTTTGGCATATGAAGAGACTGATGAAGTCCTAAGCTGATTGTTTGTTGGTTTCTTTTTGAAGAATTTCTTCTTGAAAGTCTTTGTGAAATAAGCGAGTTCTTTGTACATCTCTTTTTGCCTTTCATCAAGATCACAATCACTCATTTCACTTGAATCAGAATCAGTTTGAACTTCAACAAAACTGTGTCTTGACAATCTTGAAGTTTTCCTTTCAGCAACCAATGCCAATGGATCTGAATGTACACTCTCTTCTTTCTTCTTCTGAATTCTCTGAACATCCTCAACATTAAGTTGTAGTTTTTCAAACAGGGTGTGAATGGTGAGTTTTCCGAAGTCTGATTGTTGGTTGAGTTGAGTTCCATACACTTGCCATTCCTCTTCTAGATTTTTGATGAATTTGATGTTCAGTTCCATATTGGTTCTCTTCACATCATTCTTTCTCAGCTCATTGATGACATTGCAGAATCTGATGTATACCTCATTCAATGGTTCACCTTTTTGTTGTTTGAATGTTTCATACATGTTCAGAACAGTCGACAACCTTATGGTGTTTGACACATCAGATCCTTCCATCTGCTTCTCCACTTCATCCCAAATGTCTTTTCCTGTTTCATAGGAATCCACATTGCAGTAGATATCATCAGGAAGTGCTTGGTAAAGAAAGGCAATTGCACTTTGATCAGCCTCAACTTTGTTTCTCTGATCTGTGTTCCAACTCTCTTCAGGTAAAACTTCTTCATTAACTGGGTTCTTTGGAATTTCAGGACCATCTTTGTAAGATTTTCTCAGCAGTTTTCCATTCTTCTGCCTGTCTATCCAGTTCAGAAACCTTTTCTTCCATTGAGGATAAGATTCTCTAAACAAGACAGGTGGTCTTCCTTCAGAACCAAGTGCTAAAGCTTCCCTTGAAGCCATTGCTAGCAATAGAAGACTTAGAAAAAATTTGAGATTTTTCAATTTCAACTAAATGCAGAGCTTAAACCTCTGCAAATAGAACAAGTAAGAAATTTCAAAATTTCAAAAATTTTGATTTTTCAACCCACTCGAAGAATATTGATGGAAAATGGTTTTGAGAAATTTTCTTGAAAAATTTTGATTTGAAATTCTTAAAAACTACTAAGTGCCGAGCTTAATTCTCTGCAGATAGTGTAAGTGACCAAGTTCTTAAAAACAACTAAGTGCCGAGCTTAATTCTCTGCAAATAGTGTAAGTGACCAAGTTCTTAAAAACAACTAAGTGCCGAGCTTAATTCTCTGCAAATAGTGTAAGTGACCAAGTTCTTAAAAACAACTAAGTACCGAGCTTAATTCTCTGCAAATAGCACAAATAGAACTTGTACTTAGTCATACCATTCAAAAACACTTGTTTGCCGAGCTTAAACTTCTGCAAACAATGCAAGTAGCACCAGTCTCAAATCAAGAATTGTCAAGAACAACTATTTGCCGAGCAAAGAGCTCTTCAAATAGAACAAGTAACCAAAACACTTAACCAAATTTCTTGAAATAACTATTTGCCGAGCAAAAAGCTCTGCAAATAGAACAAGTGAAATTCCAGTACTTAGCCAAATTTCTGAAACACGTATTTGCCGAGCAAGGAGCTCTGCAAATAGTACAAGTAAGAACACCACTTAGCCAACGACTTCTGCAAATGCGAGTAACCACAACACGACAAAATAGTCGGTTAGGTTATCTTCTATGTTCAGCCAACCCCTTATTTGTAGAGAAGACTGAAAATCTTCGATATCTTCTTCATTTTTGCGAGTTAGAACTCGAATTTTATATCAAAATGTTCAGAAAATCAATGCGCACAAATCCTCAAACAAATTAGATGCTAATTTCAACTGGAAATCAAACCCTCACGAACATGCGATTTGTAGAGCTCGATCAAAAACACCTCAAATGATGAAATTAGCCTCTGAGATTGATAGCGAAGGAAGATATACTGATATGAAATCGATCGGTGAACAAAATTAGACCAGAAACACACTTAATTTGCAGGAATCACTGAAACAGTGAGCTCTACAAATGAACCTTTCAGAAAAATTACTCAAATTCTGAAATTAAGCACAATTTAAGCTTGTAATAAGCTTTTGGATCGTTCAGCAACTCTGATTGTGCTCTGATACCAATTGTAGAGTTTAGAATTCGAGCTTTAGTGTGTGTTTTAGTGTGTTTTAATGGAGGTTTCTAGTGAGAGAAAGTAGAGAGAGAGTAGAGAGATGTCAGGGAAAGATTAGTTTGTATTATGTGGTAAAAGGTTACAATTAACATAATGGAGGGGGTTTATATACATATGAGCTATTTACACTATGCCCCCTTCCATTGTAACAAGTTTACAATATAGGTACAAAATTACATAAGGTACACAAATCAACTACTACATTTATATTTCTAACAACATAATACACCCAAACTTAACCTTCACCTCCCACACAATCAATTCTTCTCTTTCCAACACACATACACCCAATACTCTCTCAAAAACTCTTCTTTCTCCCCCTCCCAACACCATTTTCGGCCAGCCACCAACACCCAAGGAAAACAAGAACAAACCATAACTAAACTATAATAATAATAAGGGTTTAAGGTAGATAAATCAAGGGTTGATTGAAGATAGGTTTAAGGGTTGTTTCAAGGCAAGAATAAGGGTTATTAGAGGCATAAAGGGTCACGAATTTTCTGCATCTTTTTCATCTTCAAAACCAAGTTCTTCAAGGGTATAAATCTTCATCTCTTTACTAGATCTATATTGTTCTTGTTTATGTTCAAAGGTTTTATCAAAAGTTTATGTTTTCTTCTTGTTTTCTTTGTAATATACACTTGATGAAGGCAAAGTTGATAGGATCTTTCTCCTCATGCATATGCATGTCGAAATCTATGAGAAAGATCCAAGGATTCAACAAGTTTAAGACCCAAAAGTGTTGTTATAGATTAGTAGCTTTTAAAGTGATTTTCCTTTTGATAGATCTATATGTTTTTGTATATTTTGAAGAATATATTTCTGAGATTTTTCATTAAAAAGATGTTTTTATGTTGTAGATAATAGATCTATAAAGATTGGTATTGAAAAGTGTTGATTTGAATGAATGCATGTTAGATCTAAGAAAGTTGAATCTTGTTGTTAGATTATGAGATGAATATGGACTTGTATTGAGTGAAAAATATGTTAAAAGAGGTATAATAATCTGGAAATTTGATGTTAAGAGGTATAAAAATAAAGTATTAATCTTGTAAATGATGAACTCAAGTGTTAATAAAGCAAGAATGGTCATTGGTGAGTTGTTTGGACCCAAATACTTTCTGACAGAATTATTCTTCTGTCTTTGAACGGATGAACTGAACATATGAGGGCCGTTTCAAGAAAACTTTCAAAATAAATATTGTAGATAAAAGAGTTAAGTTTAACCTCCAACTGGAATCACTCAAAAATACTAAACCAAACCAAAGATATGATTTTTCTACCAAAAGTGGTCAAAACTGGACTTTTGTCTTAATGTTGAGTCAACTTTGACGATTTTTAATTTCTTAACTAATAGGTTTCAGAAGTTTAAACTTGGTGTGAACTGAGTTCAAAGTGTCCCTAACTTAAAATAAAATTGGGAGATTTTTCTTAAATGTTCATCATTGAAATCTTTTATAAAATATTTCGGGTCGCATAGCAGCAAGCATTCTGACCAACTTTAGTTTTGTAATTTTTAGAGGTATTAAACAATGTCTAAAAATTTAGTAAAAATTCAAATAAATATAGGACACATATATGTCTCTGTATAAAAATCACCATCGTCCAAATAATTCAACTTAACCAAAAATGACTACTCAACATTTTATGAAAATAAGTGTTAAAACAGAAAATTCCATGTAAAAGTTCTCCACAACAAAATAAGCTAAAAGTCACTAGATTGCAACTTTAATCAACTCCAACAATCTCGTAACAAAAAGTATCATGAACCTACTGAGAATATGTCAAATAAAAGTTATAAAACTTAACTTGGTTATTAAATGGCAAGGACAAGCCTACAAATCACTAATTCGGTTCATACAAGCACTAACCGAAAGCTGTAATTTGCACTTATCACACCACCACCACTATCACGACTTAAGACACCAAAATATAATGAACATTCTGGAAATAATGAAATAAGGATGAAAATCCATTTTGACGCATTTGAATTGCTCGAAAAATGAGCCTTAAATCACTATTTCGGTAAACGATTTATAAGCTTAGAATCCTCAAAATGAGCGAGACACAAGAGATGTTGAATTGATATGATTTTTCCCATGATAAAAGTTGCCTAAAAGGCCTGGGATTTTTAGCCAAAAAGTTGTGTGGTGATTTCTAAGAATTTCCATTAATTATTAAATTTAAATGATAATTAAAAAGGTAAATAAATAAATAAATAAATAAAGTATATAAATCATGAAATTGGTTAAATAATCACAACCAATGATGAAAGTGACTAAAACCTACTGGAGTAAAATCATTTCAAGTCAAAGAACAAATGTCATATAATTTAGAAATAATTAAGTAAGTGAAAATCACCAATTAATAACTATTTTTAAATTAATAGAAAAATTTCATAAATAAATATATATATCACAATATTTTAAGTTAAAAAGCATAATAATCAGAATATAACCCAAATATAATTAGCCACACATTATAAAGGCAAGTGAGGTACTTAAAAGTATTTTTAAAGAATTATCTGGTTAATAAATCAAGAAAATGAATAAATAATTAATAAAATGATATTAAATTAAATAAATAGTTATAAATCAGAAAGTATTCATAAATATTAATATTATGAAGTTACTAATGTCAAATATTATAATCAAGCAAAGCACACAATGGGAACCATGATAATCAAAGGCAAGCTACCGAAATTCTAACAACTTATAACTACATGTATAATGAAAGTGACCCTTTTACACCAACACTCTCTACAACCAAAAAGATGCAAATAGTAACAATATACTTGGATCCCAAAATTTATGACAACACAACTAAAGTGGCATTTCATAGTGATGGCTTAAGATAGGAACTTACGTATATTAGTCCTATCGTAGGGATAGTCTTGGCTTGGAATGTGATTGAGGAATATGACAGATATATGATCAAGGAAGCGATAGATGGGAAGTACCCATTTTGGATAAGTGAATATAATATGCGGCATATCAAGGTGAGTCATAGCCCTTTTTCAAACTCTTTTATATGTTTTACTTACGGGGTGAAAAGCATGATTAATTAAAATGACTTTCTCTTATGAGATGGTTCTTTGAAATAATGATAATGATATGGGAGTTATATTGTATGTTCAACGTGTTATATGTTATATGATGAGCTTGAGTACTGTCAAACGGTGGTCCCCTGTACACTACTATTAACTCATTTGAGGCCTGTAGTTAGAGGGTTGCGCAACTAGGATTTGTCCCCTCATCCACTATTATAGGTAACGGTGGGATGTTTGGTCTGCCTTTGTGGCCACCTTCATCGCCAGTCTGGCCTCGCGGTGCTCTAACTACTATATATTTATGGGCGTCTCCATGGCACGACCCTTGGTTATCTTTATGCACGTGATTGACAGCATGTGCTTATCATTATCTTATCATTTGGGACTATATATTGATTATTGGGACATAACCGGTCTTAGTAGTGGCTCAAGAACAATCTCATCAAATTATGTCATGGTAGTCTTACCATTGACCAAGAGGTATTGATATTATGTTATGGATGGAAATTGTGGATTGAACATACGGTTTGGGTATTGAACCTTATATGAAACCTTGAAAGCTGTTGAAATTGGCGATATTGAAGTATTGATAACCGAATGGTTTTGGTATAATGAATGATTAATCGATTGATATATTTTTCTGTCACGATAAATTGACAAATGAGAACTTTATAATTTACCATGGATTTCTCAACTATTTTGAAATGGATAGGTAATGAGATTTACTTGCAAACCTATGCACTCACCAACTACGTTTTCGTAGTTGACACTTTTTCTTCATGCTTTTCAGGAATTAGCGTAAGCTTTGAGGAATTATATGCATCATGATTATTCGTATTGCACTCTGGAGTCAAAGATCAAACCTTGTGACGGGCAATGGAATCCGCCCTGATCATTGTAATATACCATCTCATGTATTTGTTATTTGTTTCGTGGACTTAATATCCAAGTATGGTAGACGTATTGTACTTGGGAATTGGTTCACATGCTTGTGCATTGTAAAATTATTTTAATCACTGGAAGCTATGGTGAATGTTATTTATAATCCTTTGCTTTGAATACTCGACTTTCTGTACATCTCACCGTTCCGCCTTAGTTGGGGTGTTACACCGGGCTCATCGTTTTCTTGTCTCACAACGATAATATTTCAATACTGATTGATGAGGGAAGCCTGGATCTTCGATCTTCGACCTTGCTTCGAGACCTACCGATGTGACGTAAGGACCCTCGAGTGCGCATCGGCTTTCGGATCTCACTTTGTCGTACATATTTTGATCCGGGCTCATCGTTTTCTTGTCTCACCACGATAATATTTCAGTACTGACTGACGACGGATGCCTGGATCTGCGATCTTCGACCTTGCTTCGAGACCTACCGATGTGACGTAAGGACCCTCGAGTGCGCGTCGACTTTCAGGTCTCACGTTGCCGTACATATTTTGAGTCGGGCTCATCGTTTTCTTGTCTCAAAACGATAATATTTCAGTACTGACTGACGACGGATGCCTGGATCTGCGATCTTCGACCCTGCTTCGAGACCTACCGATGTTACGTAAGGACCCTCGAGTGCGTGTCGGCTTTCGGATCTCACGTTGCCGTACATATTTTGAGTCGGGCTCATCGTTTTCTTGTCTCAAAACGATAATATTTCAGTACTGACTGACGACGGATGCCTGGATCTGCGATCTTCGACCTTGCTTCGAGACCTACCGATGTGACGTAAGGACCCTCGAGTGCGCGTCGACTTTCAGGTCTCACGTTGCCGTACATATTTTGAGTCGGGCTCATCGTTTTCTTGTCTCACAATGATAATATTTCAGTACTGACTAACGACGGATGCCTGGATCTGCGATCTTCGACCTTGCTTCGAGATCTACCGATGTGACGTAAGGACCCTCGAGTGCGCATCGGCTTTCAGGTCTCACGTTGCCGTACATATTTTGAGCTGGGCTCATCGCTTTCTTGTCTCAAAACGATAATATTTCAGTACTGACTGACGGCGGGTGCCTGGATCTGCGACCTTCGACCTTGCTTCGAGACCTACCGATGTGACGTAAGGACCCTCGAGTGCGCGTCGGCTTTCAGGTCTCACGTTTCCGTACATATTTTGAGCCGGGCTCATCGTTTTCTTGTCTCAAAACGATAATATTTCAGTTTGACTGACGACGGATGCCTGGATCTGCGATCTTCGACCCTGCTTCGAGACCTACCGATGTTACGTCAGGACCCTCGAGTGCGTGTCGGCTTTCGGATCTCACGTTGCCGTACATATTTTGAGCTGGGCTCATCGTTTTCTTGTCTCAAAACGATAATATTTCAGTACTGACTGACGACGGATGCCTGGATCTGCGATCTTCGACCTTGCTTCGAGACCTACCGATGTGACGTAAGGACCCTCGAGTGCGCGTCGACTTTCAGGTCTCACGTTTCCGTACATATTTTGAGCCGGGCTCATCGTTTTCTTGTCTCAAAACGATAATATTTCAGTACTGACTGACGGCGGGTGCCTGGATCTGCGACCTTCGACCTTGCTTCGAGACCTACCGATGTGACGTAAGGACCCTCGAGTGCGTGTCGGCTTTCGGATCTCACGTTGCCGTACATATTTTGAGCCGGGCTCATCATTTTCTTTCTGTCTCACAACGATAATATTTCAGTACTGACTGACGACGGATGCCTGGATCTGCGATCTTCGACCTTGCTTCGAGACCTACCGATGTGACGTGAGGACCCTCGAGTGCGCGTCGACTTTCAGGTCTCACGTTTCCGTACATATTTTGAGCTGGGCTCATCGTTTTCTTGTCTCAAAACGATAATATTTCAGTACTGACTGACGACAGGTGCCTGGTCTCTGCGATCTTCGACCCTGCTTCGAGACCTACCGATGTTACGTCAGGACCCTCGAGTGCGTGTCGGATTTCGGATCTCACGTTGCCGTACATATTTTGAGCCGGGATCATCGTTTTCTTGTCTCACAACGATAATATTTCAGTACTGACTGACGACGGATGCCTGGATCTGCGATCTTCGACCTTGCTTCGAGACCTACCGATGTGACGTAAGGACCCTCGAGTGCGCGTCGGCTTTCAGGTCTCACGTTGCCGTACATATTTTGAGTCGGGCTCATCGTTTTCTTGTCTCAAAACGATAATATTTCAGTACTGACTGACGACGGATGCCTGGATCTGTGATCTTCGACCCTGCTTCGAGACCTACCGATGTCACGTCAGGACCCTCGAGTGCGCGTCGGCTTTCGGATCTCACGTTGCCGTACATATTTTGAGTCGGGCTCATCGTTTTCTTGTCTCAAAACGATAATATTTCAGTACTGACTGACGACGGATGCCTGGATCTGCGATCTTCGACCTTGCTTCGAGACCTACCGATGTGACGTAAGGACCCTCGAGTGCGCGTCGGCTTTCGGATCTCACTTTGCCGTACATATTTTGATCCGGGCTCATCGTTTTCTTGTCTCACAACGATAATATTTCAGTACTGACTGACGGCGGGTGCCTGAAACTGAGATCGTCGACCCTGTTCGAGACCTACCGATGTCACGTCGGGACCCTCGAGTGCGCGTCGGCTTTCAGGTCTCACGTTGCCGTACATATTTTGAGTCGGGATCATCGTTTTCTTGTCTCAAAACGATAATATTTCAGTACTGACTGACGATGGATGCCTGGATCTGTGATCTTCGACCCTGCTTCGAGACCTACCGATGTTACGTCAGGACCCTCGAGTGCACGTCGGCTTTCGGATCTCACGTTGTCGTACATATTTTGAGTCGGGCGCATCGTTTTATTGTCTCAAAACGATAATATTTCAGTACTGACTGATGACGGAATCCTGGATCTTGGATCTTCGACCTTGCTTCGAGACCTATCGATGTGACGTTAGGACCCTCGAGTGCGCGTCGGCTTTCGGATCTCACTTTGCCGTACATATTTTGATCCGGGCTCATCGTTTTCTTGTCTCACAACGATAATATTTCAGTACTGACTGACGGCGGGTGCCTGAAACTGAGATCGTCGACCCTGTTCGAGACCTACCGATGTGACGTAAGGACCCTCGAGTGCGCGTCGGCTTTCGGATCTCACGTTTCCGTACATATTTTGAGTCGGGCTCATCGTTTTCTTGTCTCAAAACGATAATATTTCAGTACTGACTGACGACGGATGCCTGGATCTGCGATCTTCGACCTTGCTTCGAGACCTACCGATGTTACGTCAGGACCCTCGAGTGCGCGTCGGCTTTCGGATCTCACGTTTCCGTACATATTTTGAGTCGGGCTCATCGTTTTCTTATCTCAAAACGATAATATTTCAGTCCTGACTGACGGCGGGTGCCTGGATCTGCGATATTCGACCCTACTTCGAGACCTACCGATGTCACGTCAGGACCCTCGAGTGCGTACCGGCTTTCGTATATTACCTTGCCGTACATATTTTGAGCCGGGCTCATCGTTTTCTTGTCTCACCACGATAATATTTCAGTACTGACTGACGTCGGATGCCTGGATCTGCGATTTTTGACCTTGCTTCGAGACCTACCGATGTGACGTTAGGACCCTCGAATGCGCGTCGGCTTTCAGGTCTCACGTTGCCGTACATATTTTGAGTCGGGCTCATCGTTTTCTTGTCTCAAAACGATAATATTTTAGTACTGACTGACGACGGATGCCTGGATCTGTGATCTTCGACCCTGCTTCGAGACCTACCGATGTCACGTCAAGGACCCTCGAGTGCGTGTCGACTTTCGGATCTCACGTTGCCGTACATTTTGAGCCGGGCTTATCTTTTTCTTGTCTCAGAACGATAATATTTCAGTACTGACTGATGACGGAAGCCTGGATCTTCGATCTTCGACCTTGCTTCGAGACCTACCGATGTGACGTAAGGACCCTCGAGTGCGCGTCGGCTTTCGGATCTCACTTTTCCGTACATATTTTTAGTACTGACTGACGCGGATGCCTGGTCTGCGATTTTCGACCTTGCTTCGAGACCTACCGATGTTACGTAGGACCCTCGAGTGCGCATCGGCTTTCGTTATTACCTTGCCGTACATATTTTGAGTCGGGCTCATCATTTTCTTGTCTCACCACGATAATATTTCAGTACTGACTGACGTCGGATGCCTGGATCTGCGATTTTTGACCTTGCTTCGAGACCTACCGATGTGACGTTAGGACCCTCGAATGCGCGTCGGCTTTCAGGTCTCACGTTGCCGTACATATTTTGAGTCGGGCTCATCGTTTTCTTGTCTCAAAACGATAATATTTCAGTACTGACTGACGACGGATGCCTGGATCTGTGATCTTCGACCCTGCTTCGAGACCTACCGATGTCACGTCAGGACCCTCGAGTGCGTGTCGACTTTCGGATCTCACGTTGCCGTACATTTTGAGCCGGGCTCATCGTTTTCTTGTCTCACAACGATAATATTTCAGTACTGACTGATGACGGAAGCCTGGATCTTCGATCTTCGACCTTGCTTCGAGACCTACCGATGTGACGTAAGGACCCTCGAGTGCGCGTCGGCTTTCGGATCTCACTTTGCCGTACATATTTTGATCCGGGCTCATCGTTTTCTTGTCTCACAACGATAATATTTCAGTACTGACTGACGGCGGGTGCCTGAAACTGAGATCGTCGACCCTGTTCGAGACCTACCGATGTCACGTCGGGACCCCCGAGTGCGCATCGGCTTTCAGGTCTCACGTTTCCGTACATATTTTGAGCCGGGCTCATCGTTTTCTTATCTCAAAACGATAATATTTCAGTCCTGACTGACGGCGGGTGCCTGGATCTGCGATCTTCGACCCTGCTTCGAGACCTACCGATGTCACGCCAGGACCCTCGAGTGCGCGCCGACTTTCGTATATTACCTTGCCGTACATATTTTGAGCCGGGCTCATCGTTTTCTTGTCTCACCACGATAATATTTCAGTACTGACTGACGTCGGATGCCTGGATCTGCGATCTTCGACCTTGCTTCGAGACCTACCGATGTGACGATAAGGACCCTCGAGTGTGCGTCGGCTTTCAGGTCTCACGTTGCCGTACATATTTTGAGTCGGGCTCATCGTTTTCTTGTCTCAAAACGATAATATTTTAGTACTGACTGACGACGGATGCCTGGATCTGTGATCTTCGACCCTGCTTCGAGACCTACCGATGTCACGTCAGGACCCTCGAGTGCGTGTCGACTTTCGGATCTCACGTTGCCGTACATTTTGAGTCGGGCTCATCGTTTTCTTGTCTCACAACGATAATATTTCAGTACTGACTGACGACGGAAGCCTGGATCTTCGATCTTCGACCTTGCTTCGAGACCTACCGATGTGACGTAAGGACCCTCGAGTGCGCGTCGGCTTTCGGATCTCACTTTGCCGTACATATTTTGATCCGGGCTCATCGTTTTCTTGTCTCACAACGATAATATTTCAGTACTGACTGACGACGGATGCCTGGATCTGTGATCTTCGACCCTGCTTCGAGACCTACCGATGTCACGTCAGGACCCTCGAGTGCGTGTCGACTTTCGGATCTCACGTTGCCGTACATATTTTGAGTCGGGCTCATCGTTTTCTTGTCTCAAAACGATAATATTTCAGTACTGACTGACGACGGAAGCCTGGATCTTCGATCTTCGACCTTGCTTCGAGACCTACCGATGTGACGTAAGGACCGTCGAGTGCGCGTCGGCTTTTGGATCTCACTTTGCCGTACATATTTTGATCCGGGCTCATCGTTTTCTTGTCTCACAACGATAATATTTCAGTACTGACTGACGGCGGGTGCCTGAAACTGAGATCGTCGACCCTGTTCGAGACCTACCGATGTCACGTCGGGACCCCCGAGTGCGCATCGGCTTTCAGGTCTCACGTTTCCGTACATATTTTGAGCCGGGCTCATCGTTTTCTTGTCTCACAACGATAATATTTCAGTACTGACTGACGGCGGGTGCCTGAAACTGAGATCGTCGACCCTGTTCGAGACCTACCGATGTTACGTAAGGACCCTCGAGTGCGTGTCGACTTTCGGATCTCACGTTGCCGTACATATTTTGAGCCGGGCTCATCATTTTCTTGTCTCACAACGATAATATTTCAGTACTGACTGACGACGGATGCCTGGATCTGCGATCTTCGACCTTGCTTCGAGACCTACCGATGTGACATAAGGACCCTCGAGTGCGTGTCGGCTTTCGGATCTCACGTTGCCGTACATATTTTGAGTCGGGCTCATCATTTTCTTGTCTCACCACGATAATATTTCAGTACTGACTGACGACGGATGCCTGGATCTGCGATCTTCGACCCTGCTTCGAGACCTACCGATGTCACGTCACGACCCTCGAGTGCGTGTCGACTTTCGGATCTCACGTTGCCGTACATTTTGAGCCGGGCTCATCGTTTTCTTGTCTCACAACGATAATATTTCAGTATTGACTGACGACGGAAGCCTGGATCTTCGATCTTCGACCTTGCTTCGAGACCTACCGATGTGACGTAAGGACCGTCGAGTGCGCGTCGGCTTTTGGATCTCACTTTGCCGTACATATTTTGATCCGGGCTCATCGTTTTCTTGTCTCAAAACGATAATATTTCAGTACTGACTGACGACGGATGCCTGGATCTGTGATCTTCGACCCTGCTTCGAGACCTACCGATGTCACGTCAGGACCCTCGAGTGCGTGTCGACTTTCGGATCTCACGTTTCCGTACATATTTTGAGTCGGGCTCATCGTTTTCTTGTCTCAAAACGATAATATTTCAGTACTGACTGACGGCGGGTGCCTGGATCTGCGATCTTCGACCCTGCTTCGAGACCTACCGATGTCACGTCAGGACCCTCGAGTGCGCGTCGGCTTTCAGGTCTCACGTTTCCGTACATATTTTGAGCCGGGCTCATCGTTTTCTTGTCTCAAAACGATAATATTTCAGTACTGACTGACGGCGGGTGCCTGGATCTGCGATCTTCGACCCTGATTCGAGACCTACCGATGTGACATAAGGACCCTCGAGTGCGCGTCGGCTTTCAGGTCTCACGTTGCCGTACATATTTTGAGTCGGGCTCATCGTTTTCTTGTCTCAAAACGATAATATTTCAGTACTGACTGACGACGGATGCCTGGATCTGTGATCTTCGACCCTGCCTCGAGACCTACCGATGTCACGTCACGACCCTCGAGTGCGTGTCGACTTTCGGATCTCACGTTGCCGTACATATTTTGAGCCGGGCTCATCGTTTTCTTGTCTCACCACGATAATATTTCAGTACTGACTGACGTCGGATGCGTGGATCTGCGATCTTCGACCTTGCTTCGAGACCTACCGATGTCACGCCAGGACCCTCGAGTGCGCGCCGGCTTTCGTATATTACCTTTCGGTACATATTTTGAGCCGGGCTCATCTTTTTCTTGTCTCACCACGATAATATTTCAGTACTGACTGACGTCGGATGCGTGGATCTGCGATCTTCGACCTTGCTTCGAGACCTACCGATGTCACGCCAGGACCCTCGAGTGCGCGCCGGCTTTCGTATATTACCTTTCGGTACATATTTTGAGCCGGGCTCATCGTTTTCTTGTCTCAAAACGATAATATTTCAGTACTGACTGACGACGGATGCCTGGATCTGTGATCTTCGACCCTGCTTCGAGACCTACTGTTAGAAATATAAATGGTGTTAAATTGTAATATTTCTAGTTATATAAGGGGTATTAGTGTTAATTAGATGATAGGTATAAATACCCCTTCCTTAATAACTTTGTAAGGAGCCTTAATCATAATTCCATACATCCTTCTCTCTAAATTACTTTCTCTCTCCTCCCTATCATCTTCAACCTCCATTTCACACACAAACACACTTTTCACACACTATCCATAATTCCACCATTAAACCTCAATTAAGCTCATTTCTATTCTAACAATTGGTATCAGAGCATAATCGGTGTATCCGAACGATCCGTAATCATTTTCTTAACCGATTTTGTTCATAATTTTGAGAATTTGAGCTTAATTTCTGGATTTTCTGAAAATTTTCTGTTTTATGCTGAATTCGAAGCTTAATTTTGATTCTGATCATTGATTAAGAGTGGATTAGTGTTTGATTTGATAAATCAGTAGTTAATTTCGATTTACAGGTCGTAAATGGTTGTTGTCATGATTTTCTGTTTTACCTCTGCAAACAGTTATAATAAGAAAGTCAATTTTTTTTGTTGTTTTCTGCTACAGTACTACACGTGAAATAATCACATTGTATATATCGAAAATTACATTTTTTTTCATTTTTTTTTTCTTGGATAAATAGAAAAAGAAATTACAAAAGGAGAAAACCAGAAAAGAAAAATATAAAAACTTCTTCCATCTTCTCTCTTCGATTTAGCTTTCATTGTTCAGCAAATCGACCTGAAAATCACGAGGTTTTATTCGCGGTCGAATTCTGATCATTTTCACCTTTTAAATTTTTCGATTCGTCAAGGTTGAATTTTCCGGCGAGATTTTGATTTTTCCGGCGAGGCTCAAAATTGATTTTTGTTGCTGAGGGTTTGTTCGCGAGTTAATTTGGAATGTATTGGTGTTAATTTTGTGTTCTAATTCGGTGTATTGAGGAAGTAGTTGAGTTTTGAAGTTTTCCGGCGAGGTGATTAGTTTTCCGATACCGTTTTTCTGCAAAACACTCTTTCCGGCCGTCGTGGTGGTTGTTGAAATCGTTGTTCCTGAAAAACATTAAATAAACATTCATTATCCGAGCTCGGCAAATCAACAAATCACTTGGTCAAGTTTTTTTTTAATTACCTCATTTGCAGAAGTCACAAGTCTACCATTTGCCGAAGTCGTTCACGAGTCATTGATGCCATTTGCAGAAGAGAAGTCACGAATCCTCGTGTTTGCCGAAGTGAATTCTCGACCAGCAACATTTTCTCGTGTTTGCCGACTTACCTGATCTTGAATACTCGTGTTGCCGAGCTCGGCAAACCCCATACATTTGTTCTTGTCACCGGATTCTTCGACCAAAACAACAAACATCCATTTGCCGAGTTAACACTTAGTATTTTTCAGTAGAATCACTCATTTGCCGAGCTAATTGCTCTGCAAATCACCATTTCGAGCATTACTTAACCAATTCT
The DNA here is from genome assembly GCA_034093135.1 of Erigeron breviscapus. Classification (NCBI taxonomy): domain Eukaryota; kingdom Viridiplantae; phylum Streptophyta; class Magnoliopsida; order Asterales; family Asteraceae; genus Erigeron; species Erigeron breviscapus. The sequence goes on along the minus strand of CM067170.1, from coordinate 123,935,936 downwards.
CAACCCGAACCCCCCATTTGCAGACTAAACTGCTCGGCATCCTTTACTTTTGTCACTTGGAAACTTTTTCGACCAAGATTTTCTATTTCAACTAGACGCCGAGATTTTTGCTCGGCATACCATTCAAACAGAAAATTTTTCATTTTAACCATTTGCCGAGCAATAAGCTCGGCAAACAGTTCAAATAGACCAAAATTACAAAAATATTTTTTCAAGTCTTTCAACTCATTTTTTTCTTACCCATCTTTTGTGAAAAAGTTTGAGAAATTTGTTTTTGAACACTCCATTTGCCGAGCACTGAGCTCGGCATCCAAGGCAAATAGCATTTTTGTTCTTCATCTCTTGAATCTTGGCTATGCTGTGTGATGTGTTGACTTGTAATTTTTTTTCTTCTTTTCTGTTCTAAGCTGTTTTGTGGTGAATCTGTTGAGTAAGAACTTTTGAGGGTGAATGAGAGTTTAGTTCTTCTTTTTGGAGAAATAGAAAAGTGGTCGTACAAGAGAAATCAATTTGCTAAAACGTGTATCTTTGTTGACTGATAAAAGTGATGCAGGATTGTAATGTGTATCTTTTGAGCTGTCATCTGGGTGTGTCACGGGTTAGTTTACTCGTTTTATGTGTCAAGCTAAAAGCATCATTTTTTTCTTCACGTGAAGCCTTTTGAGTGTAAGTTGGATTGTTGAACTGTCAAGATTAAAAGTGTGTGAATGTATCTGGACAAAGGTATGTCCACATTTAGTAGTTCAATTTTGAATTGAATTCATATTTCAAGAAAAGGAGTGTTGGTTTTGTCAAAAAGTAAAACGTGTGTCAGTGAGCTTCTTCACGCGTTTTTTTTTATTCAAATTGAGTTGTCATATTATATGATAAGTGTTCACGTGAGTTTATAATAAAAAAAAGGGGGCAGTGTGTAGTCAATTCTCGCGTGCACTGTGTGGGATAAAAAGGTTCATCTTGTGAACTACATCCATCTGGATGTTCAAAGGATTTAATGCTTCATTCTTTCAATAAATATTTTAATTTTTGTTGAGTAGTCATCGAGTATTTTTTTTTATCGTGATATAGTGAACCATTTTGTCTAATTGGGCTAATATTTTATTTTTAATTAGGCTAGAATTTTAATTGGGCGTGCATTTTAAAACGGTTGGGTTAAGGTGTATTTGAGCTGAGTTCAAATTTGGTAATTGTTGGCTGTCTTCTCATTCAAACTTTATTAGTTTAAATTGGGATAATCTTATTGGGCTAAGAGTGTGATTGGGCCAGATTTTGTACTAGATATTAGTTGGGCTTGTAATTTTTTTTAAATTGTTGGGCTAAATTTTTTAGTTCTTGTCTTGAATTTTTTTTGGGCCGAAAATTTTAAGAAGCATTTGGGCTAATCAATTGTAATTGGGCTTGAGATTTCAATTTGGACTAAACCTTTTAGTACAATTGGGCTAACCTTTGAGGTTGATTTTGTTGGGCTAAATTTTTGTGTTCTTGTCTTAGATTGTTCGTTTTATTAGGCTTTCAAAAAGTTTTTGATCCAAAATGGCTCTTAAAATACCAGACAAGTTTGTTGCGAGGGTAGTAGATTTTTTAATGGGTGAAGAACCAAGTTGGGAAGAAATACGTCGTCATGATAATCATATTTGTTGGTGTGTCAAGTCGTATCCATGTGCAGTGGTTGTTTTTGAAGAAAACAAAGTCGATGTGAATACTTTTAAAACCATTGTGAGAGAACACAAAAGTTTTCAACTTGAAATTGACCAACTCAAGTCCGAAAATAAAGAGCTCAAATCTGCTAATGATCTCATTTTGTCCAACGTGGAAAGTCTTCAACAAGAAAATGATCTTTCAAAGTCAAAGATTAGTAAGTTGTGTGCTCAATTGCGAAAGGCTTACACACAAGTTACTGATGCATACTCATCCAAACAGTCAAATGAACTTGTTTTGCAACAAAAGATTTCTAAGCTTGACCATGAGTTGCAAAATAAGTTCACTATTTTTGAGAGCAAAGTTGAAGAAGAAAGAACAAAATTGTGTGCTCAAATCAAGTGTCATGAAGACAAGTGTTTGCAACTTCAGTCACACGAAACATCTTTGACAAAGAAAATTTCTGACCTTGAGATTGAATTGCAAACACAAACCAAATCTGTGAAGTCTGACCTTCCCAAAGTCATGATTGATGTTTGTACTCAAACTAACTGTCCTATGTTTGTGAATTCTTCTGTGCAGACTGATTGTGATAAGGTTGAGATTGTTGAAACTTCTATTCAGACTGATCATGATGTTCCAAAGAAGATTTATACGGGTAAATTTTCAAAACCTTTTGAAAGAAAAGTCTCTCAGTTTACTAATTACTCCTTGCAAAAGGGTAAGAAGTACACTAAGAAACCAAATTTTGATGGAACTACTACTTTTGTCTCTTTTCTATCATTCGAGGATAATTCTGAACATATTTCTCAAGCAAAATCTCAATTGACTAAATCTAAATGGAAACCGATTTCAAAAGATAAGTCAGTTGAGTCAAAATCATTCAAATATTCTTTTTCGGAACTTTTTGATCTTGCACCAAAACCAGTGAAAGCAGTTGTGGAAAAAGTGAATGATTTTGTTTCGAAAAATCATTTCTCAAATCAATCTACCAAGATTGGAAGCTTTTCAAAGAAATCAAATGATTTTTCACCGTTGCTTCCACGAAAAATCTTTTCAACTAAAACACCGGGTTTTAGATCTCCGTGGAATGCAACATCCATTCATCAAATCGATGAGACTTACATTTGGTCATTCAAGAATTCAAAAACCATTGGACCCAATCTCAAATGGGTTCCAAAAGTGATTTCCAAATGATTTGATGAAAAGTGGCTTATGCACACTTCAGTGTATAACCCGTTCTAAAACCGTTCTCGTAATTTCATTCATTTTTAGAAAAATCCAAAAAGATTTTCATTTTCTTATTTTGAAAAATCCAAAAAGATTTTCTCTTTTCATCTTTTTGTTTATTTACTTTGTCTTTGAGTTTCTCACAATGTTTTGAATGAGATGCAAGGCATCGAACGCCTTTGTGTACTGCCTTTGTTGTCTCATTTTTAATGTTTGTGAGCAACTTTCAAACACTTTACTCACCCTTTATATGCAAAAACTTTGTTTATATCATGCATATATTTAGGGGGAGTTTGTTTATAAAATCAAAACTTCCAAGTGTTTAAACTCATTTTCCATTTTAAAACACTTTGGAAGATTTTCAAACCATTTTCGATCAAATTCAAAGAAGTTCGGTGTTAGATTTGCACATGAGAGTTTAGGCCACTCATAAAAACTCCATGATCTTGTCATCGCCGATGAGATCTAACCTCGGAGTTATATTCTCAATCTTAGATTGTGAGGGTTTATGAGCGTGGTGATGATGTTTGTGCAAATAGGACATGAGGGAGTAGTCGAAAAGTGAGAGGTTACGGTGAAATGATGTGAAAAAGGGCTAAAAGAAATGAAAGCCCTCCCCAAAATTCTCAAAAAGCCGGGTCAACACGTTCCTATCGGATTTCATTTGTTGATTTCTCGATATTGAAGAAGACTTCATGGACACAGTGAAGCAATGCACATCTTTACCTAACCACTCAAGTATTTCTTAACAAATGCTTGTTTTATTCTCACTGAGATTTTCACATTTCTATCGATTCTTCATTTGGAAGATGTTGATATTGAAAAAGGGAGACACTCTGCTCCGGTCCCCGACTTCATTTGATCACTTATTGAGTCTAGAGCGTACTTGAAATATTCTTTCATTTGTCTAGGTCACAATGAGTCTTTATATGTCTTTGTGACATCGCATATCTTTGTGATATTGCCGGAACATTCGTAGTGATATCATATTATTGATATTCCACGATGATCGAATGGAAATCCTACCAATGCTAACATCTTTTCCAACGTTGAACGTAGGTATCACATTTTCATTTTATGAATTTGTTGAGTAAACGAGAAGTCTATGTGACCTCGGATTTATTTTCCCAAAAGTCTTTGAGGATAGTAAGACATGGTTATTGAACGCCTTTATGACACTGACCATGAATTACATTCTTTAAAACAAACTATCGGTTGAAAAGCCATAGACCGAACCATTTAGAGATAAGCTTTGTACATTTCTCGATGATAATGGGAAGTCCTAAAAATAGTAATCGTATTTTTAGGCCACACCATTAATCCTTTTGATTTTTGGTTGTGTTAACGGATCATTATTATCCGGTTTTCATTTCTCTTCACACAAACACAAAGAACACAAACACCCTATTAAAATCCTTTTCCAAAACCGCAACCTTACATTCTAGTTCACCAATAGGTTCATTGGGAATTGGGATTTGGGTTGGGTTAATTTGCGTGCTTGTTGTTTGTTGGCATCTACCGTTTATGCTATCAATCATTATTGTATGATGAAACCGTTTCACATTTTCATCATAAGGGGGAGAAATGATTATATGATTGATAGATAGAGTTCAAGGATTGATTGGTAGAATTTGATTGGTAGAATTTGTTCGAGGATGATTGTTGTGTTTGGATGTTCAAAGGATCGTTAGTTTAGGTGAAGAGAGTGAATAATTATCGTGCTAAGTTGAGAGATTGTTTTGAGAAAGTTAAAGGATTGATTCGAGATCGAGTATATTCAAGATGAAGTAAATGGTCGATAATTGAAAGATTTATTGATAAAAATGACCATTGTTTGATGATTAGAAGAGTTTAAGATTGAATGGAGATTGTTCGTTTGTTGATACTTGTGATAGCTAAGTTTGTTTAATGTCTTGAGAAGATTCATAGTTTGAAGAGATTGTTAATTTGAGGGGGAGCAAGAGTAAACTCATGATTTGTTAAATATGCTCCGAAATGATTGTTTCTTCAAGGGGGAGCAAGAGATTAAAGATTTGTTATTGAATAATTTGCTCCGAGATAGTTGTTTGATTGAGAGGGAGCAAATGTTAATTGATCAAAGAATCAAATGCTACAAGATGTTTATTGATTCAGAGACAAGTTAGATCAAGAATTGAAGTTTTAAAGTCAAATCAAATTTCCGCATTCCAAAACCAAGCTTCCGAAATGCCAAGAGATTTCAAAGTCAAAACCAAGCTTCCGCAAAGCCAAAAGAATTCAAAGTTAAATCAAGCTTCCGCAATACCAAAAAAATCCAAAAGAATCCAAAGTCAAATCCAAGCTTCCGCATGCTACTTAAAGATTCAAGTTACTTCTCAAAGCAACATCAAGTTGAAATCAACATTCAAAAGTTCAAGTTGTGAAAGCTCAAAAGCTACAAAGATTTCAAAGATGCTTCCAAAGTATTCTAAGTTGCAAGAGAAGATCAAGTTGTAGAAAGTCATCGTCAAGAATATTTGTTTGTTGAGAAGATTCAAAGTCAAGGTTGATACAAGACATTGAAGACAATGAGAAAGCTTCAAAGTCCAACCAACATTGAAGATTTTCAACAAATGGGCTCATCATGTTATTTAAAGACCGAAAACGATGCAACATTTACAATTCAACACCAAGGGGGAGATTGTTAGAAATATAAATGGTGTTAAATTGTAATATTTCTAGTTATATAAGGGGTATTAGTGTTAATTAGATGATAGGTATAAATACCCCTTCCTTAATAACTTTGTAAGGAGCCTTAATCATAATTCCATACATCCTTCTCTCTAAATTACTTTCTCTCTCCTCCCTATCATCTTCAACCTCCATTTCACACACAAACACACTTTTCACACACTATCCATAATTCCACCATTAAACCTCAATTAAGCTCATTTCTATTCTAACACCTACCGATGTGACGTAGGACCCTCGAGTGCGCGTCGGCTTTCGGATCTCACTTTTCCGTACATATTTTGATCCGGGCTCATCGTTTTCTTGTCTCACAACGATAATATTTCAGTACTGACTGACGACGGAAGCCTGGATCTTCGATCTTCGACCTTGCTTCGAGACCTACCGATGTGACGTAAGGACCCTCGAGTGCGCGTCGGCTTTCGGATCTCACTTTGCCGTACATATTTTGATCCGGGCTCATCGTTTTCTTGTCTCACAACGATAATATTTCAGTACTGACTGACGGCGGGTGCCTGAAACTGAGATCGTCGACCCTGTTCGAGACCTACCGATGTCACGTCAGGACCCTCGAGTGCGCGTCGGCTTTCGGATCTCACTTTGCCGTACATATTTTGATCCGGGCTCATCGTTTTCTTGTCTCACAACGATAATATTTCAGTACTGACTGACGGCGGGTGCCTGAAACTGAGATCGTCGACCCTGTTCGAGACCTACCGATGTCACGTCGGGACCCCCGAGTGCGCGTCGGCTTTCGGATCTCACGTTTCCGTACATATTTTGAGTCGGGCTCATCGTTTTCTTGTCTCAAAACGATAATATTTCAGTACTGACTGACGGCGGGTGCCTGGATCCGCGATCTTCGACCCTGCTTTGAGACCTACCGATGTTACGTCAGAACGCTT
>CM067170.1:123857494-123928457 GCA_034093135.1 Erigeron breviscapus | reverse complement strand
AAAACAGTAATCAGATTAGAGAGAAAAATTGATTTTAAGAAAATATGAACAAGTAATTTGGGATTTAGGTTAAATTGATGTTTTATTCAAAATCCAAAATATCTTATTTGAAAAAGTTGGAGAGAGAAAGATTTTGATTGGACGATCAACAAGTAGTGGTGGTACTTTTACAGTAACCGGTATGGACCACTACACGTGTCACGCTCCAATAGGATCAGCAAATACACTTAATTAAAATAATGAACATAATAAAATGCACTGAGATATATAATAACAAAAATAACCACGAAGCTGGGTCAGACTCAGCTTACCCTCTTTCACTAGTAAAGCACCAAGTGTGAAAGGGTAGTCTGGATCTGACACAGCTTACCCTCAAAATTTTAGTATAACTCTAAGGGGTCAGATTTTCTATCACTTAGCTCACTACATTTTACAAATTAAGCATACCTAGCTTACTTATGAGGTAGTTGAACCTTGATTCATCCAATGGCTTTGTGAACAAGTCAGCAAGCTGATTGTCTGTTGGAATGAAATGAAGTTCAACATCTTCTTTCATCACATGATCCCTGATGAAATGATATCTTATATCAATGTGCTTGGTCCTTGAATGAAGTACAGGATTGTTTAAGATTGCTATGGCACTGGTACTGTCACAAAAGATTGGAGTTTTGTTGCAGTGACACCATAGTCTTGAAGCTGATATTGCATCCAAAGAATTTGGGAGCAACAACTTCCTGCAGCAACATATTCAGCTTCTGCAGTGGAGATAGAAACTGAATGCTGCTTCTTGCTGGACCAGCTTACAAGTCTATTGCCAAGCAATTGACAAGCTCCTGAAGTACTTTTTCTGTCAATCTTGCAGCCTGCAAAGTCAGAATCTGAATAGCCAATTAGATCAAATCCTGAGTCTTTGGGATACCAAAGACCCAGATTGGGACTACCTTTAAGGTATCTAAAGATTCTTTTCACAGCCTTAAGATGAGATTCCTTAGGACTGGCTTGATATCTTGCACAAAGACATGTAGTAAACATAAATTTGTACAAGCAGAATATCACCATTATACTTTCTCACAAATAAAGTCTTGTCAACATTACCTCTTTTGAATTTATTAGCCAATAAGAATTTAGACAAAGTATCATACCATGCCCTTGGAGCTTGCTTCAACCCATAAAGAGCCTTGTCAAGCTTGAACACATGGTCAGAAACTTTGAATTTTCAAAACCTGGAGGTTGTTCAACATAGACTTCTTCTTCCAGCTTTCCATTAAGAAATGCACTCTTCACATCCATTTGATAAACCTTGAAACCCTTGTGAGCAGAGAAGGCCAAGAACATTCTGATTGCCTCTAATCTTACCACTGGTGCAAAGGTCTCATCATAATCAATTCCATCCTCTTGTCTGTAACCAAGAGCTACCAATCTAGCTTTGTTTCTGGTCACAACTCCCCTTTCATCCATTTTGTTTCTGTAGACCCACTTGGTTCCAATCACAGTCTTGTGATAACGTCTTGGAACAAGTTCCCAAACCTTGTTTCTTTCAAACTGTGTTAGCTCATCTTGTATTGCATTAACCCAAGAGAGATCTTCCAGAGCTTCATCAACCTTAGTTGGTTCCATCTTGCTTACAAAATTGACAAACATGCAGAAGTTGCCTGTTGCCTTTCTTCTTGTTTTCACACCAGAGAGTGGATCACCAATTATTTGGTTGATTGGATGACTCTTTGTCCATCTAGTAACTGGGACAATGGACTGATTCAGATTAGATGGTTCAGCATGATCAGCTTGAGGAAGAGGCTAATCAGCTTGGACAGGAATGGAGGAGTCTGAACCAGTTGGAGAGTCATTTAATGGATTCTGAACAATAACTTCAGGAGGAGTAGGATCAGCTTGTGCATCTTCAAAGATTGGAACTTCTTATTCTTCATCAATGAGTTGCTCCCCCTGAGTTTGAGCATTATTAGCTTCCCTTGAGTTTGAGCATTATTAGCTCCAACTGGAGGATTTGTTGGAGGCTCATTCTCAGGTACAGCCAGTTCTTCAAAATTGAAGTCTTCATCTTCAGGAGGAGAGCAGTCTGGCTTAGAACAACCTTCATCAATGCTTACATTTACAGAGTTCTCAATTGTTTTAGTTCTCTTGTTGTACACTCTGTAGGCCTTCATCATTGTTGCATATCCAAGTAGGATACCTTCATCTAATTTCTCATCAAACTTTCCAAGGTGGTCTTTCTGATTTAGAATATAGCAAGGACTTCCAAACATTCTTAGGAAACCAATCTCAGGTTTTCTCCCCCTAAGAAGTTCATATGCAGTCTTCTGGTGTCTTTTTACAATGAGGGATCTATTCTGGGTAAAGCAAGCTGTGTGTACTGCTTCAGCCCAGAAATGAGACTTAACATTGTTTTGAGCCATCATGGATCTGGAAGCTTCAATGAGAGTTCTGTTTCTTCTTTCTGCAACACCATTTTGTTGAGGAGTTCTGGCAGCTGAGTAGACTTGTGAGATTCCCTTTTCACTGCAGAATGAATTAAGAGTGATATTCTTAAATTCAGTACCATTATCACTTCTTAATTGCCTAACAGGCCTTTTGTAGAGAATCTCAGCTTGCTTGATGAAATGTATAATGCTGTCAGCAGCTTCACTCTTGTGTCTTAGAAAGAAAACCCAGGTGTATCTTGAATACTCATCAACAATTACCAAGGAGTACCTCATTCCAGCGAATGCGGGAGTACTGATTGGTCCAAATAAGTCCATATGAAGCAGATCCAAACAATTATCAATGGTTGAGCATGTTTTAGACTTAAAGGTAGCTTTATGTTGCTTGCCTTTCTCACAAGCGCCACACAACTTGTCCTTCTCATAATTTATCACTGGAAGCCCAGACACTAACTCTTTCTTACACAGCTTGTTGATATCTTTGAAATTCATATGAGACAGCCTTTTATGCCACAACCAATTCAGCTCATCTTGAGGCTTTGACATGAAGCATACTTCTCTTGTGACAGTTGGATTTCTCATGTCAAAAGAATACAAAGACTCATCCCTCTTTGCAATTAGAACCACATTGCCTTCTAAATCAAGAACAATCCCCTTATCAGACCTGAATCTCACCTCATAACCAGCATCACACAACTGACTCACACTGATCAGATTGTGCTTCAAACCATTAACATATGAGACTCTTCTGAAAGTAAGAGGACCATTTGAAAGAACACCAAAACCTTCAGTCTTTCCTTGTGAATCATCTCCAAAAGTAACATTAGGACCAGCGTGAATCCTAAAGCTACATAGCAGGGACTTACATCCGGTCATATGCTTGGAACAACCACTGTCTAAGTGCCAGGTATTATCGTCGTGACCGCCCTGCAATTATGATAAGAGATTAGTTCATTTTGGGAACCCATCCAAGGATGGGTTCACCAGAGCTGACCTTCTGGTCTGACTCAGATTGGGGAACTAAACACAGACTCTTATCACTTTTTGAAACCCATTGTTGCTTGGTCTGTCCTTTACCAGATTCAAAGTTCTTTTTAGCAACATTTAAAGTTTCCTTCTTAACAAAACCTTTGCCTATTCCAGCTTTCTTAGATTCAGCTCTCAATTTTCTTTGATCAACAATTTTTGGATCAGACACATCCTTAAGAAAATTGGTTTTCATAGACACCTTATCAGTTCTGGACTCAACATAGTTTAATATCATCTTTTCAGAATCAGATTTGGTGTTACTTAAAAACAGATTCAGATTTTGCTAGTGACTCATTTCCTAGAGAACCAGACTTCTTACTCTTTAAAAGCTTAATTTTCTCCTTAGGAACACTGTGATCTCTAACCTTTCTTTTATTTCTCTTAGAACTATTCTTGTTTGTTTTATTCTTTGAATCTGACACAGATTGGGTAATGGTCAGCTTGGATAAGTCAAGACTTTCCTCAGGTTTTAACTCAACAACCTGATCAGCTTCAGACACAGCTTCAGCAATGGTCTGGCCCATGGTATCAGGATCCTTAAACCCAATACCAGATTTCTGAACCAACTTAATTAGTTTAGAAATAGTCTGTTTGGTTGGGACTTTGGGTGGTAAAGGAGGCTGATAACAAGGCTCCATAGCACATACTTCAGCAATGGCTATGGCCCTATCATAATCACCATCAAAGATAGCTTGGATCTGATGAGGTATTTGTTCATTTACACATTTTGCAACTCTTTTAGAACTGACACACCATGTTTCAGTGATCTGTTTGACCTTTAAAAATCTTTCTTCTGCAGTTTTAGCTTCCTTAATCAAAATGGAATTTAATTGCTTTTGAACTTTAACTTCAGATTCTAGTTTTTCAATGATGTGACTCTTAGAGCTGTTATCAAGTTTCAAAAGATGTATTTCCTTTTTAAGTTCTTGATTAAAATGTTTTTGTAACAAAACCTCATCACCAAGTTTGTTCAGTCTGGACAGCTTCTCATTATCAGACAGATTGGAAAAAGAAGTTACCTCAGGTGGAGCAGTCTGACTGGTGGATGCCTGGTGAGCTGACTCTGATTGCTGTTGTATTCATGCCAGATCTTCAGCAAATCTTTGAGTAGCTTCTTTAGCCATGAAACACTTGGCATCCTTGTACAGCTCATCATCAGATGATGTGGCACTTTCAGCCCAGTCTTTGGCTACTAGACTCTTCTCATTTCTGTTCATCTTCTTAGTCAACTCAGCTACTTGTGCTTTCAAGGCTTTGTACTTAGTCTTGAGCTTAGAGTATTTTTCACCTCTTCCACCTTTGGCTGGCACAGCTTGAGCAGTTTCTTTAGATCTACAATCTCCAGCCATATGTCCAGTCTTGCCACACTTGTAACAAGTGACTTTGGACATATCAAATGGCTTCTTGGTCATATCAGCTTGGCCACCTCTTCCTTTTCCTTTAAACTTGTTAAAGGATCTCCTTCTAATCCTTTCAGCTAACATAGCAACCTCATTTGCTAGTTCATCACCATCAGATTCATCACGCTCAGATTCATTACAAACAGAGTTAGGATTAGACATCACAGGAATACCATCATTAACATAAGGAATGATCTCATTACTAATTGAACTAGGGTGTTCAGTCATGGAAGCAACAAGTGCAGCAGCAGGCTGACTATAAGAATCACCCATAGCAATTAGTTTTCAGCCTCTGAACATTCTTGGTTATGAAGCAAACCAAAAAGTCCAGGGAGATCAAGATCATGATACACAGAACTTAATTTAACAGATGAAATATAATTGTTCCATTTGGGTGGTAATGAATCAAGAAATTTGCTCTTTAAAACCTCATTTTTCTTATTAATGCCAACAGCAGCTAAATCATTTACCAAAGCATTAAAGCGGGTATGAGTGTCAGTTAAGGATTCATTTCTCAAGGAGAAAAATCTCTCATACCTCCTGGTCAATGTAGTAATTGTGGATTCCATGGAGGTAGAGCAACCCTCAAACATAACAGTCAATGTACCCCACATTTTTTTTGCTGTTGAACACATTTTAATTGAATGGTAAAGGTCTTTGGGCACAGCTTGGACAATGAAATTTCTAGCCTTCACATCCAAGTTTGCCAACCTCCTATCCTCATCCCCCCAATCTGCCTTATCCTTAACTATAGATTTGACCGTGGCAGGAATGGTTGGTTGACCTTCCCTGACCACAGCTTCTACCACAATGGTTTGTGTAGGAACATAAGGACCATCCGTAAGGATGTCAGGCATATTGTTATCGATGGATTCAAGGAATAAAGACATTCTACCTTTCCACCCACTGAAATCATCTTTGTCAAACATGGGTGGTCGGGTTGAAGAACCATTATCAATATAAGATGACATTGCTTTACTATAAATGAAAATATGCAAGGATCAAGTCATGTTAATTCTCAACCTGGCTCTGATACCAATTGAAACGTCCCACGGTGTATCAATATACCAAAGTATATTGAACACAGAACAGTTGTAGAGGGGGGTGAATACAACTTTCCTCAATCTTATACAAACTTTTAAACACAAAACGTTTTAAGATTCAGACAAGGAATATTAAGCAAGTAAGTAAAGTGCAGGAATCATTAAAACAATAAAGCATTAAAATATTCTTGAACACAGATTGTTATTTTCAAATGTAATCCTTTATAAGAAATAATCTATACAAAGAATTACAGGGTTGTTGCGGAATAAAGATAGCCTATAGATATCTAAACAACCCTATGAAATGACAAACAACAATCAATTAGTTTCAGCTCAAGAGAATCAGCCCAAGCTGATCTCATACAGACTAAGCTGTGTGTAAGAGCAGAGAAACTTGTGTGAAGAATGATTCTCAGGAAAAAATGCCACTTATATGCAATCCATGAATGAGGCTTTTATAGGCACAAGCGCTCCTTCATTAGGTGTCCGTTGCAGCTACGTGTTCTTCAATCAGTGGTTGATGAAGGAATAATCAATCGTGCCTTTCATGGTACTTGTGGTCCCCCACGTACTGACGCACATTCTTTCATCTACCAATAGGAGTATGGACACGCATATGTAAACAACCACCAACCTGGATACTAGGAATATTCCTAGTCACGTCATTTGTCCTTATCTACAATCCAGGTTGTTATCTTCACTTGATTGTCAGACACAGATTGGGCCGTTTATCAAGGCACCAATCTGCGTAAGTGTTTCCAAGTGACTACTAATCCCAAGTTGTCTTCCACTAACATCTTGGTCTTCTATCTTCAATCCTCCTCTTCGACTTGGACAGAATGCTAATACATTGTTGATGCAGCTTGAATAACACTTGCTTCCATAAGATATTACAATTACAAGTATGAAGCGTGATCTGGGTCTGAGACAGATCGTAAGCTGTGTCAGCTTAGTCTGACCCAGATCAGAGTACAAGAACCAAAAGATTACTAAGTGTTTATAGGTCAGATTTGTCATCATTAAATTTACAATTAACATTGGGACTCAACAGATTCCTAGCCGGTGGAGTAGTCGGGTATGGAACCGGTGGTGTTTGCCATCCGGGTGTGGGGTTCCATGATTGCCAAGGTTGTTGATAGTAATATGATTGCTGGTAATAACCGACGCGACCGCGACCACAGCCTCGACCGCGTCCACCACGTCCTCTGCTATGATCAGAAGTGTCCGACTGCCCACGATAGGAGGACTGGCGAGAGGCAGACGGAAGGGCAGAAGACGAGTCAGTAGCACCGTTGTTGTTCAGAGAAAAGGTTGCTTGTGATGATGTAGCAGTTGCGGCCTGAAGAGCTGTTGGAGAGGGAGCATGGGCAGCTTTCCGGGTTTCTTCTACTATAAGTCTGGATCTGGCAGTGTAGTAATCTGGCAGAGGAGTTGTTTGCTGAAGGTGTGTAGCAATACCATCATATTCAGCGGAGAGACCCGTGATAAGTTGTAGCACCAGACTTTGATTGTCAACTGGGGCCTCAACATTAGCCAGTTGATCAGAGAGGGACTTGATCTCCTGGCAATATGCACTCATATTTGAAAACTTTTCCAACTTGGTGTTTGCAAACTTCTGTTTCAAGTATATAGCCCGAGATGGTTTGCTATCAATAAAGATGTGTTCTAGTGCCTTCCACGCATTAGCAGCAGTGCCGTTTGTAGAGGGAATAGTAACAAGAAGATCTTTCGAGATCGTACCATAAATCCACTGTAGGACTATGGCATATAACCGGGCCCATTCTTTCGTATCAACCACTTTATCTTTTGGTTTGTCTCCTGGTTTGTCTGCAGTCGATGTTGATGCAGCATCTGGATTTGGAGGAGGAGGGATTATATGATCGAGTACCTGAAAGGCACGGCAATGTATCTTGAAAAGTTCGACCCATGAGATATATTGACCGTTTTTAGATTCAAGAGTGATAGGAATATAGTTGCGGATGTTAGTAACAGTGATTGCAGGGTGAAAAGAGGCCATTATATCAAAGATAGAAGGAGCTAGAACAGAATGTAGAATGGGGATTTAGGGCCTGCTGGAATTGATATCGAAGAGTAGGGTTTTGGTAATTAGAGAAGGATTAGTAGGGTTCTCTGATACCATAATAGAATTAGTATTGTCGAACGTGACTTCCTTCTCATTATCAGCATATATTTATACAATTACAAGTTACACAAAGCCTCCTTAACTATGCGATAATTACAATATTAATATAAAGTATATCCTAGTCTAATACACCATTTCAACTTCATTGCCTAGCGATATTAATATTCCATAGTGGTATTGGATTAACTTATCGAATTATTGATATTAATATATAGTTAATCCAGTTAGGTGATGCAGGAGTGCGGACTCGATTGTGTATATTAAGATGGTTGCGTATTGAAGGTTTGGTTTAATATTAATGAAATAACATTATAAGTCTACCTATAATGTTATGAATTTAATATTAATGTTGTATATATATATATGTTGAATTGGATTTTTCAAGTCGTGACATATATATGTTGGAACCGTCAATTCTATATGGACATACACACACAAACTTTTAAGTTTGGAAGGAACCGTCTCATTTTTTGAGAGAACGGACGCATACACACAAAACTTTAGTGTGTAAAAAACTTTGTTACGTTTTTGTTCATACGCGTAAAAGCATCATTCATATACTTGGTACAAGATTCTCAATGAATCAAAAGTCTAGTTCTTGTTTGGGAAACCAGTCTTATCCGTTCAAACATTTGGGTGTACCGCCAAATAGTTTGTTCTGAAAGTGATTACACGATTCTGGTTCCAATCCAAGTTATTTATTTATTTTGTTGATCGGGTTACGTGAGTCACATGAACAGGCTTGTATACGGCGTTTACGGAATCAAATCGGTACGTATTTCTAACATTTCCCCAACAAAGAACAAACTATATTATCTAGGATTTGATTACCGTAAAGTTAGTGTTCGATGGATTTTGTTTGTGTTGCGCATGGAAATAAATTGAAAGAGGTGTAACTGTTATCGATTGAAACAACGATATATATGTCTTTAAATATATATGTTCAAATTCGATGGTTATCTTTGTATTTGTTTTGCGTATGAAAGAAAACAAAAAAATGATCGGACATTTGGGTGCGGGACTGAATGGTTTAATTCATTAAGTCGCATGGACAATATTAAGATTTTACAAAATATATATTTCTCCTAAATGATCGACGTATCAAGATATTGGTGATGGGATTTCTTTACTACTCTTAAATGTTAATGAAAAGGTATGTATGTATGTAATCTTTCATTGGTTAAGAGTGATCACATACCTTTCCAGGGATTGTTAGTAGAAATTGCAATTTTTTGTGTGACTGATAACATGATGATGTGAAAATGCAATTTACGCGAGTTGAACAATTTTTAAATCGGTCTTAATGCATGTAATTTTATATGATTGCGTTAATATCATGTAAAAGGAAAACTATTCGACAATTTCAAATTTTGGAAATTGTTTTACATCAATCTGTTTAGCATTTCATACGGTTGTGTGCAGAAAAACTTGAACGGATTTGATTTTGGTTTCAATTCAAATCGTTTATCCTCAGTGTTCGGCAAGTACTATTTGTAAAAAGTGTTTGAAACATTTGTAGTATAATTCGAAAAGTTGGTCATATGGGTTTATGCAATTTGGTTTTGATTTTGTAAGGCCATATGCATATTTTGATTTTATGACTTTAAGTTCACTAATGTTTTAAATATGTTCCGATAACTACGAGCGAGTCGTTTCGTAGGGACAAGATTTTGAACATTGGAAAATGAAGTTTTACTTCTCTTAATTAATGACTCTGGAAGTAACTTACGATATATTTATTGTCATGTGCATGTCAGAAGACACTTCAAGTAGGAATTTTCTTGTCAGCAATTTATTTTATTATAAAATGATTTATTTGCAAAACATGTGCTCTTAAAATGGATGAGTCAATTGCGATTTCTAGCATAATTGACAAACTTCCATCTTAATGGAAAGACTTCAAGAATTCCCTGAAAATTAAAAAGAAGATTTGTCTTTGGTTCATTTGGGTGGTCATACCTAAATTGAGGAGTCACTTCGGCACAAGAAGTAGACAAAATAAAGACAATGGTCAATCATCATCGTCTTTGAATGTTCCTTTAACTTGATAAAAGGAAAAACCTGATAGGTTTATGGAGTTGAAGGGTATTGAATTTGACAAGTTTGTCTTCTCTATACATGATAATTGTGTTGGGTATGGATATTTGTCTTACGATATATTTAAAGTGAAAATCCATGTTTCCAATTGCAAACAAATCTTTGTGCATGGCTTGTTGTCTAGCATTAGATATTAATCTTGATGATGCCAGACATGTCTATTATGAATCTAATATGTAAATTAGATATTAATTTTGATGAATGTCATATTTGTAAGCTGGCTAAAAACACGAGAACTTTTAAGAGTGTTAATTGAGATTCTAGGGTATTAGAACTCATTGATTCTGATGTGTGTGACTTAAATGATACATCTTTCCCTTGGTAATGAAAGTGTGTTGTTACTTTCATTGATGATTCTTGTAGGTTTTGTTATGTTTTCTAGTCCACATTTAGGACGTGGCCCTTGATAAATTTCTAATTTATGGACAAGAGGTAAGGTTTCATCAAAGTGGTTTGATTAAAAACCTTCGTATCATAAAGGTTGGGAGTATTATGATCTAGTCTACTTTCTGTAAACTAGTATAGTACACAAGTCCTTGATAGAAATGGGTAATCCCATGTTGTCTTATTACCGATTAAGTGAATGATTTTGAGGTGAGGCTATGCTAAAAGCCTGTTACTTATCGACTAGAATTCCTAACAAGAGTTTGGGATTGTAGATTAACTGGGAGGCTTATTAAACCTAATGTGAAAACTTTAGGTAAAAGAAGCATAAATTGCATATTCATTGGATATGTTGAGCATTGTTTATTGGTTCTATGTTATAGAACTAAATATCTATGTATCTGTTCAAATAGTGATTGAGTAGAAGGGTGCTTAATTGTAACAATAGGGACACATTTATTTCTGAACCTAGACTCAAAGATGTGTCTCATAGCTTGAAAGCCTCAACGGTAACTAACAATTTAAGTGTTATCTTTATTGACATCATTGATGTGTTTTCTACTAGTATTGAACCTAGAAATAGTACAAGGACAAATAAATCTAGGTCTTTTGCGATGACTTTCAACTCTCTATAATTGAAGGATTGATGTAACCAATTTATATAGATCGCCAAGTATTGAATGCGCCGCAGTGGGAGGTATGTAGCCCCACTGCGCCGCAGTCAATGGGTAAGAAGGCACATGAAATCCAGACGATTATCACTGCGCCGCAGTGGGAGGGATGTTGCCCCACTGCGCCGCAGTGGTGAGGATGTTCCCCACTGCGCCGCAGTGGGAGGATGTTGCCCCACTGCGCCGCAGTGGGAGGGATGTTCCCCACTGCGCCGCAGTGGGAGGGATGTTGCCCCACTGCGCCGCAGTGGGAGGATGTTGCCCCACTGCGCCGCAGTGGGAGGATGTTCCCCACTGCGCCGCAGTGGGAGGGATGTTGCCCCACTGCGCCGCAGTGGGAGGTATGTTGCCCCACTGCGCCGCAGTGGGAGGGATGTTCCCCACTGCGCCGCAGTGGGAGGGATGTTGCCCCACTGCGCCGCAGTGGGAGGATGTTGCCCCACTGCGCCGCAGTGGAGGGATGTCCACTGCGCCGCAGTGGGAGGGATGTTGCCCCACTGCGCCGCAGTGGGAGGATGTTGCCCCACTGCGCCGCAGTGGGAGGGATGTCCCCACTGCGCCGCAGTGGGAGGGATTTGCCCCACTGCGCCGCAGTGGGAGGATGTTGCCCCACTGCGCCGCAGTGGGAGGGATGTTCCCCACTGCGCCGCAGTGGGAGGGATGTTGCCCCACTGCGCCGCAGTGGGAGGATGTTGCCCCACTGCGCCGCAGTGGGAGGGATGTTCCCCACTGCGCCGCAGTGGGAGGGATTTGCCCCACTGCGCCGCAGTGGGAGGATGTTGCCCCACTGCGCCGCAGTGGGAGGGATGTTCCCCACTGCGCCGCAGTGGGAGGGATGTTGCCCCACTGCGCCGCAGTGGGAGGATGTTGCCCCACTGCGCCGCAGTGGGAGATGTTCCCCACTGCGCCGCAGTGGGAGGGATTTGCCCCACTGCGCCGCAGTGGGAGGATGTTGCCCCACTGCGCCGCAGTGGGAGGGATGTTCCCCACTGCGCCGCAGTGGGAGGGATGTTGCCCCACTGCGCCGCAGTGGGAGGATGTTCCCCACTGCGCCGCAGTGGGAGATGTTCCCCACTGCGCCGCAGTGGGAGGGATTTGCCCCACTGCGCCGCAGTGGGAGGATGTTGCCCCACTGCGCCGCAGTGGGAGGGATGTTCCCCACTGCGCCGCAGTGGGAGGGATGTTGCCCCACTGCGCCGCAGTGGGAGGATGTTGCCCCACTGCGCCGCAGTGGGAGGGATTCCACTGCGCCGCAGTGGGAGGGATGTTGCCCCACTGCGCCGCAGTGGGAGGGATGTTGCCCCACTGCGCCGCAGTGGGAGGGATGTTGCCCCACTGCGCCGCAGTGGGAGGGATGTTCCCCACTGCGCCGCAGTGGGAGGGATTTGCCCCACTGCGCCGCAGTGGGAGGGATGTTCCCCACTGCGCCGCAGTGGGAGATGCCCCACTGCGCCGCAGTGAGTGCACGGGGAAATCAGGGTTTCAGCCTTTTTGCACCAGATTTTGGGGAGGTTTAAATAGAAAAATAAACCCTATTTCCCAAGTTATCAAGTTTTCTTTCTAGGAGTTGTTCTACGATGAATTCTCTTTCAATTTCTTTTATAAATTTCAATTTAGCATGAGTGGCTAGATTTCTAATCATCCACTTTGATGAAACTTGACGAATGATATGATTGCAATATTTTAATTCAAGAGTTGATTCAATTATCGTTGTGTCGTGATCTTTATCAATTAATTCCTTGTGATTTATTCTTTTGATGTTGATGGTTTATGTGTTCATCGTTAGTGGTACTAGGTGAATATGTTTATCGTTTCAATTCGATTGTCTATGGTCGGTTGTCACCGGTTCATGGTATGACGGTGAATGTCAAATCTATAATAGGAATTAATCGGTAAACGTGTTTAGAAACGGTTGGTGGTACCACGCGAGCATTTTTATCCTTTCACGATTATCTTGTCAACTCTAAAGAATTTGATCTTTAACGTGTGCAATCATAGCTGAAGTCAAGTGGATTCGAAGTGGATGATCTTTATTTATATTGTCTGAACTTTCTTTACTTTTAATTGTCTTGTCATTTCAATTTCTTTTATGAATTTCAATTTAGCATGAGTGGCTAGATTTCTAATCATCCACTTTGATGAAACTTGACGAATGATATGATTGCAATATTTTAATTCAAGAGTTGATTCAATTATCGTTGTGTCGTGATCTTTATCAATTAATTCCTTGTGATTTATTCTTTTGATGTTGATGGTTTATGTGTTCATCGTTAGTGGTACTAGGTGAATATGTTTATCGTTTCAATTCGATTGTCTATGGTCGGTTGTCACCGGTTCATGGTATGACGGTGAATGTCAAATCTATAATAGGAATTAATCGGTAAACGTGTTTAGAAACGGTTGGTGGTACCACGCGAGCATTTTTATCCTTTCACGATTATCTTGTCAACTCTAAAGAATTTGATCTTTAACGTGTGCAATCATAGCTGAAGTCAAGTGGATTCGAAGTGGATGATCTTTATTTATATTGTCTGAACTTTCTTTACTTTTAATTGTCTTGTCATTTCAATTTCTTTAATTTCAAATTGTCAAAGTTAGGTAGCAATTCGGCTACGGTTCCATCCTTTTTCTAAAACTACTTTAGCAAACAATTATTTCAAAACCAATCCCTGCGAACGATCTCGGACTTACTACTTACTATACTATATGCGATCAGGTCCACTGCCTGAAAGTGTGTAGTAGTCGGTTTTTAGTGGGTACTTGTTTATAAATTTTACAAACTCGATTTCACACATCAAGTTTTTGGCGCCGCTGCCGGGGATTGTGTGCCGATTTAGTTGTTAATTTAGTGGTTTGATCCTTTCTCACGCGTGAGGAAGTTACTTGTTTTATTAGTTTAGTTTTCTTTTCTTATCACAGGTGCATTTGACGTGTTTGTGTTAGTTGTGTGTTTGCAGGTATTGTTTTAGTTGATGAACTTGCGTTCTTCGGGTCTCCCTTTGAATAGTCCTTTGTCTACTCCGAGAAGACCAAGAGGGCGTCGGTTTAACTTCACTGAACCCACAACACCAATACCAACACCATTTTCACCTATAGCTAAACCCACTCCTGATTCGGACGAGGAAGGGTTTTATTTAGACGAATTCTTCAATTTAGAAGTTAAGCAAGAGGAGATGGGTGACGAACAACCAAGGGATCCAAATGACACTCGCTATGGCGAGAGGGTTCGAACTATTCCAACCAGCCGTGGCTCTGCCATTAGACCTCCGGCCATTGATCACACTTTCAATTTGAAAGGAAATCATCTCAAGAGTATAGAAGAGCAACAATTTGATGGAAAAAGGAAATGGGATCCTTACCAACACTTGGATAGGTTTGAAAAGTTGGCTCGGCTTTATCAATATGGTCAAAATCAAATGAATGCCGTGAAACTTGAGACATTTCCCATCTCAATCACCGGAGAAGCACTTGATTGGTTCAATGATCTTCCAGAGAATTCAATCACTACTTGGGACCAACTTAAGGAGGCTTTCATTGGTGAGTTTTATTCACTCAGAACTCAAAGAAGGTTGGAGAATATGATTAGGTCTTTTGAACAAGATGATGGAGAAGATGTTGTAGATGCTTGGGTTCGTTTCAAGGAAATGTTGAGAAATTGTCCAGGTCACAATTTGACTAGGGAACAATATGTGGAGCTTTTCTTTGATGGGTTAGATAAGAAGTCTAAACGAGAATTGGGATATGCTTTTGGGGGTAGTTTCAATAACATTACACCCAATGAAGGTTATCAGATCTTGGAAGACATGGCAAAGGATAACTCAACTATGGATGATGAAAGGTTCTTGAAGAATGAAAGGAAGATGAAGAAGGGCACTAACCAAGGGAGAGTTGCTAAGGCTGAAGCTAGTAACGATTCGGCGGTTATTGGAGAGATTAAGGCGCTATCTGAGCGCATGGATAGGAGCTTTACTGCTCAAGAGACTAAGTTTGGAGCACTTGAGAGGGATGTTAAGGTCTTAGCCGATGGGTGTGATCATTGTGGTGATATGCACTATTCTGATGAGTGTCCAAATCGGGCACCCGAAGATGTGAACTATGTTCAGAATCAACCCCAAGGGAACTTCCACCGCAACACCGGTTTCCAGAACCGGCCTTCAGGTAATCCTTCTTATAACTCTTCTTTTCAGGCTAATGCTCCTCGTTTTTCAGGTAACAGGTGGCAAAGAGATAATTATCAGAATCAGCCACAACAGCAGACTCAGCAAGGACAAGGCTGTGGTTCCAGAGGTTAAACCATACAAGCCAAAGATACCATTTCCACAGAGGTTCAGGAAAGCAAAGCTGAAGGAGCAATATAACAAGTTTGTGGACATGATCAAAAATGTTCATATTAATGTTCCTTTAGTTGATCTTATTCAGGGGATGCCCAATTATGCCAAGTTCATTAAGGAGCTTGTGACAGACAAAGGGAAGTTTGAAGAGGCAAAGGCTACTTTTCTTAATGCCGAGTGTTCTGCTATCTTGCAGAACCGCATTCCACCAAAGCTTGAAGACCCAGGGAGTTTTCTTATCACTTGCTCTATTAGAACTATTATTTGTAAAGCCTTAGCTGATTTAGGGGCTAGCATCAATTTGATGCCTTACTCGGTTTATGCCAAGTTGTCATTGGGAGTCCTTCGCCCTACTCGCATGAGTATAAGACTTGCTGACCATTCATTTCAGTATCCCATCGGGATTGCTGAAAACATTAGCGTCAGAGTTGGCCATATTGTTTTTCTAGTTGACTTCGTTATCCTCGAGATGGAGGAAGATCCGACCGTGAAGACTCCGGTCACTCCACCAAAACCGGCTGTGGTTCCAGAGGTTAAACCATACAAGCCAAAGATACCATTTCCACAGAGGTTCAGGAAAGCAAAGCTGAAGGAGCAATATAACAAGTTTGTGGACATGATCAAAAATGTTCATATTAATGTTCCTTTAGTTGATCTTATTCAGGGGATGCCCAATTATGCCAAGTTCATTAAGGAGCTTGTGACAGACAAAGGGAAGTTTGAAGAGGCAAAGGCTACTTTTCTTAATGCCGAGTGTTCTGCTATCTTGCAGAACCGCATTCCACCAAAGCTTGAAGACCCAGGGAGTTTTCTTATCACTTGCTCTATTAGAACTATTATTTGTAAAGCCTTAGCTGATTTAGGGGCTAGCATCAATTTGATGCCTTACTCGGTTTATGCCAAGTTGTCCTTGGGAGTCCTTCGCCCTACTCGCATGAGTATAAGACTTGCTGACCATTCATTTCAGTATCCCATCGGGATTGCTGAAAACATTAGCGTCAGAGTTGGCCATATTGTTTTTCTAGTTGACTTCGTTATCCTCGAGATGGAGGAAGATACGAAGGTCCCTCTTATTCTTGGACGCCCATTCCTTAATACCGCGGATGCTATCATCCGTGTGAAGGATAAGGAGATTTCCTTAGGCGTAGGAACTGATAGGATTGTGTTTAATGTTGAAAAGTCTATCAAGCATTCATATTCTAATGATGAGACTTGTTTCAGGATTGATGTCATTGATGATGCATTAGATCAAGAATTTCAGGAATTCATGGAGACAGATATTGGAGAGGAAGAGATCGCTAATTTAGGATCTGGAGAAATTACTGATGAAGCTTTGTTTGCAGAGGTCATGGCACTGAGCTTGGATGAATCACCTCCCGAGGACGAGACTTTTGAGGAGGTAGTTGCTGACGGGAGTTCAAGGGTACCTAACTCTGTTGATGTACCACCTACTGACTTGGAGCTTAAGCCGCTTCCAGACCATCTAGAGTATGCATATCTGTCAGGTGAGTCTTCTCTTCCAGTGGTTATCTCGTCCTCACTCTCGAGTGACGAGAAAGACCGTCTCTTGTCTGTGCTTAAAGCCCATAAGCGGGCTTTTGCTTGGAAGACCACAGATATCCCAGGTATTAGTCCTAATTTCTGCCAGCATAAAATTGATTTTCTTGATGATGTTAAGCCCGTTGTCCAGAGACAAAGGCGGCTGAATCCTAATATGAAGGAGGTAGTTAAGAAAGAGGTAATTAAGCTTCTTGATGCAGGAATCATTTTTCCTATTGCTGATAGTTCATGGGTAAGTCCTGTCCACTGTGTGCCCAAAAAGGGGGGCATGACAGTCATTGAAAATGATAATAAGGAGCTTTTGGCCACTAGGACTATTACGGGTTGGCGGGTTTGTATAGACTACCGTAAGCTTAATGATGCCACCCGTAAGGATCACTTTCCCCTTCCTTTTATTGATCAAATGTTGGAACGTCTTGCAGGGAATGAATATTTTTGTTTCTTGGATGGGTTTTCCGGGTACTTTCAAATACCCATTGATCCCAAGGACCAAGAGAAAACCACTTTCACTTGTCCATTTGGCACTTTTGCTTATCGGCGTATGCCGTTTGGTTTGTGTAATGCCCCTGGCACCTTTCAAAGGTGCATGATTGCTATTTTCCAGGACATGCTTGAAACTTCCATGGAAGTTTTCATGGATGATTTTTCAGTTTTTGGGGATTCTTTTCATTCTTGCTTGAGTAATTTGGATAGGATGTTGGAACGGTGTGAGAGGGCACACCTTGTTTTGAATTGGGAAAAGTGTCATTTTATGGTGACTGAGGGTATTGTGTTAGGGCATAAAGTGTCCAAGGCCGGGATTGAGGTTGATCGGGCTAAGATAGATGTAATTGCCAAATTACCCCCGCCTTCCAATGTGAAAGGGGTAAGGAGTTTTCTTGGACATGCAGGTTTTTATCGTCGATTTATTAAGGATTTCTCTAAGATTACTCGTCCTATGACCCACTTGTTGGAGAAGGACGTTCCTTTTGTTTTTGATGATGCTTGTTTGAGTGCTTTTCAGGTATTGAAGGAGAAGTTGACTGATTCTCCTATCATGGTAGCTCCAGATTGGGAATTGCCTTTCGAGTTGATGTGTGATGCAAGTGACTATGCTGTTGGAGCTGTGCTAGGGCAAAGGGTTGAGAAACATTTCAAACCCATTTACTTTGCTAGTAAAACTTTGAACCCCGCCCAGCAAAATTACACCACTACAGAAAAGGAGTTGCTTGCAGTGGTCTTTGCATTTGATAAGTTTAGATCATATCTTGTTTTGAGTAAGACCATAGTTTTCACTGACCATTCAGCCCTTAAGTACCTGTTCTCGAAACAGGATGCTAAACCCAGGCTTATCCGTTGGATTCTTTTGTTGCAAGAATTTGACATTGAGATAAAGGATAAGAAAGGGGCTGAAAATTTGGCTGCCGACCATTTGAGTCGTTTGGAAGATCCTCACCGGGAGGAACTTCGTGATGGGGAGATCAATGATCACTTCCCCGATGAGTCTTTAATGTTTATCTCTAACTCTGATGAAGCTCCTTGGTTCGCAGATATAGCTAATTATTTGGTTGCAGGTGAGATACCTAATGATTTCACGTCCCAGCAGAAGAAGAAGCTCATATCGGATGTTAAGTATTATTTTTGGGACAATCCATACTTGTTTCGTGTTTGTGCAGATGGTATGGTTAGGAGATGTGTTGCTGGAAGTGAGACAAGAGAGATTTTGGATGCGTGTCACTACGGGCCAACTGGGGGTCATTATGGTCCTTCAGTGACGGGTAAGAAAGTTTTTGATGCAGGTTTCTATTGGCCAACAATTTTCAAGGAGGCCCAGACTTTGGTTGAGACTTGTGACATCTGTCAGCGACAGGGGAACATCACTAAACGGGATGAGATGCCTCAACAGAGCATTCAGGTATGTGAGGTTTTTGATGTCTGGGGTATAGACTTTATGGGACCATTCCCACCGTCTAATAAGTTTCAGTACATTCTTGTCGCCGTTGACTACGTGTCTAAATGGGCCGAAGCCAAGGCTTTGCCCACGAATGACGCGCGTGTAGTCATTGATTTCTTGAAACAGTTGTTCTGTCGTTTTGGTTGCCCTAGAGCTTTGATTAGTGACCGTGGAACCCATTTTGCAAACCATCAGTTAGCCAAAGTGATGAAGAGGTACGGTGTTGTCCACTATTTTTCTACCTCGTACCATCCACAGACCAGTGGTCAAGTGGAAAACACAAATAGGGCCTTGAAGAGGATTTTGGAGAAAACTGTTGGAGATAACCCCAAGGTGTGGTCAAAGAAGTTAGATGACGCCTTGTGGGCGTTTAGGACGGCTTATAAGACGCCGATTGGCACCACGCCATACCGGTTGCTCTATGGCAAAACTTGCCATCTTCCTATTGAGATAGAGCATAAAGCGTATTGGGCTTTAAGGAATTTGAATTTGGATTTGATGGAAGCGCGTGAACTTAGAATGTTGCAACTTCACGAGCTTGATGAGCTTAGGTTAGGTGCTTATGAGAATTCGAGGCTATATAAGGAGAGGACCAAGATTTGGCATGATAAGAGGATTCGTAGGAAGGAGTTTAAGGTTGGGGCTAAAGTGTTGTTGTTCTTGTCAAAATTTAAGATTAAGCAACCTAAACTAACTTCTAGGTGGATTGGACCGTTTGAGATTAAGCACGTATAAAAAAAAAAAAAAAAAAAAAAAAAAAAAAAAAAAAAAAAAAAAAAAAAAAAAAAAAAAAAAAAAAAAAAAAAAAAAAAAAAAAAAAAAAAAAAAAAAAAAAAAAAAAAAAAAAAAAAAAAAAAAAAAAAAAAAAAAAAAAAAAAAAAAAAAAAAAAAAAAAAAAAAAAAAAAAAAAAAAAAAAAAAAAAAAAAAAAAAAAAAAAAAAAAAAAAAAAAAAAAAAAAAAAAAAAAAAAAAAAAAAAAAAAAAAAAAAAAAAAAAAAAAAAAAAAAAAAAAAAAAAAAAAAAAAAAAAAAAAAAAAAAAAAAAAAAAAAAAAAAAAAAAAAAAAAAAAAAAAAAAAAAAAAAAAAAAAAAAAAAAAAAAAAAAAAAAAAAAAAAAAAAAAAAAAAAAAAAAAAAAAAAAAAAAAAAAAAAAAAAAAAAAAAAAAAAAAAAAAAAAAAAAAAAAAAAAAAAAAAAAAAAAAAAAAAAAAAAAAAAAAAAAAAAAAAAAAAAAAAAAAAAAAAAAAAAAAAAAAAAAAAAAAAAAAAAAAAAAAAAAAAAAAAAAAAAAAAAAAAAAAAAAAAAAAAAAAAAAAAAAAAAAAAAAAAAAAAAAAAAAAAAAAAAAAAAAAAAAAAAAAAAAAAAAAAAAAAAAAAAAAAAAAAAAAAAAAAAAAAAAAAAAAAAAAAAAAAAAAAAAAAAAAAAAAAAAAAAAAAAAAAAAAAAAAAAAAAAAAAAAAAAAAAAAAAAAAAAAAAAAAAAAAAAAAAAAAAAAAAAAAAAAAAAAAAAAAAAAAAAAAAAAAAAAAAAAAAAAAAAAAAAAAAAAAAAAAAAAAAAAAAAAAAAAAAAAAAAAAAAAAAAAAAAAAAAAAAAAAAAAAAAAAAAAAAAAAAAAAAAAAAAAAAAAAAAAAAAAAAAAAAAAAAAAAAAAAAAAAAAAAAAAAAAAAAAAAAAAAAAAAAAAAAAAAAAAAAAAAAAAAAAAAAAAAAAAAAAAAAAAAAAAAAAAAAAAAAAAAAAAAAAAAAAAAAAAAAAAAAAAAAAAAAAAAAAAAAAAAAAAAAAAAAAAAAAAAAAAAAAAAAAAAAAAAAAAAAAAAAAAAAAAAAAAAAAAAAAAAAAAAAAAAAAAAAAAAAAAAAAAAAAAAAAAAAAAAAAAAAAAAAAAAAAAAAAAAAAAAAAAAAAAAAAAAAAAAAAAAAAAAAAAAAAAAAAAAAAAAAAAAAAAAAAAAAAAAAAAAAAAAAAAAAAAAAAAAAAAAAAAAAAAAAAAAAAAAAAAAAAAAAAAAAAAAAAAAAAAAAAAAAAAAAAAAAAAAAAAAAAAAAAAAAAAAAAAAAAAAAAAAAAAAAAAAAAAAAAAAAAAAAAAAAAAAAAAAAAAAAAAAAAAAAAAAAAAAAAAAAAAAAAAAAAAAAAAAAAAAAAAAAAAAAAAAAAAAAAAAAAAAAAAAAAAAAAAAAAAAAAAAAAAAAAAAAAAAAAAAAAAAAAAAAAAAAAAAAAAAAAAAAAACATATAAAAAAAAAAACAAATCACCCATTATTTCCCATCAAGATCTTCCATTCTCTTCCATCTTTAATCCTTTCTCCAGATTTTTATCTTCATACATTGCATTATGGGAAGAAGTGTAAGTTTTTCTCTTTTGTTTCCTTGTATTTTTCTTTTATTTTGAATTTTCAATTTCTAGGGTTTATATGTTCGAATTAATTTAGGGGTTTTGATGTTTGTGGGCAATAGAAGCTAATTGGGTGTTAAATCTTTCATCTTGTTCATCCATTATTGATTTTAATTTTGAAATTAGGGTTTTGATGTTTGTGGGCAATAGAAGCTAATTGGGTGTTAAATCTTTCATCTTGTTCATCCATTATTGATTTTAATTTTGAAATTAGGGTTTTGGAAAAATTGGGGATTTGTTATGAACAAGTGTGGGGGATGTATATGTCGATTTATGTGGAGATTATTGTTTCATTATTCCCTGAATTTGCTTGTTTGATTACCCCCTTTTTGTGCCAAGTCGTGATGAACCCTAATCATGTTGCCCAGATTTTGTGCCTCACTGCGCCGCAGTGGGGGGACTTTCCTGCCAAGATTTTCGTTTGTTTAATATGGTTCCCAACTTTGCATTCTTATTACTCACGATTGGTCGCTTTCATGTTTGTGAATGCAGGGAGCAACTGATAAGGCCGCGGGAAAACGGAAAATGGTTGAGGGGCAATCTAGTGAGGCCGTTGATGTCCCGAGTCAAACTTCCAAGAAACAGATGGAGGTGCCGCTTACATTCATTGAAGGTGAACTGAACGAGAGGCATGCTTGGCTCTCATTCGGAAGTGTTAAGCAGCCACATAAGAACATATACAAGAACAAGTTGTATAAGCTTGCTAAGCATGCCGTCTGTCCCGCGAGATATTTACATCCTATTCAAGCTCAGGTATATGGAGTGCAGGAGGACATACGAAGATGGTTTTCTATGAGTTTGAGAGTTGGAGGGGAGTCAAGAGGGCATGACGTGAATTGTGATATTTGGCGGCGGGTTTTTGCTAACCGTGAGCCCGCCTACCGTGAGTTGTGTTTGGAGTTTTATTCGACCTTGAAGCTGAAGAAGGAGTTAGGGAAAGTCAAAGATATTTTTGAGGAAAGGATAGTCTCGTTTTATTGTGGGGGACAGCAGAGGAAGCTGTCGATTGCTGAGTTTGGTTATTATTGTGGAATGTATTCAAGAGAGGAGTTACAGAGTGCGGAACTTAAGGCTATTTTGAAGAAGGGCTATAGGACAGGAGCCGATTTGGGTGATGGAGAGTCTATTTTGGAGTATTTCACAAGGATTACGGGAGGAGAAACTTGGACATACACTAGTGGTGTGTCGAAGATAAAGAATGTACGTTTGAGGTTACTCCACCGCATGATTGTGACATTCTTGGTGCAGCGATCTACTCATTGGGAAAAGGCTTACCAGAATGATTTGTGGTTACTTAAGCTCTTTTCTGAAGGTGCTCCATCAAGGTTTGCTTTGCCTCCTCTTGTACTGCTTGACCGTATGTGTAACCATTCTGATTCGAATTTGGTTTTGATGTTGATGTTGATGTTGATGTTGATGTTGATGTTGATGTTGATGTTGATGTTGATGTTGATCTTATAGTATGTATGTTGATGTTGATGTTGATGTTGATGTTGATGTTGATGTTGATGTTGATGTTGATGTTGATGTTGATGTTGATGTTGATGTTGATGTTGATGTTGATGTTGATGTTGATGTTGATGTTGATGTTGATGTTGATGTTGATGTTGATGTTGATGTTGATGTTGATGTTGATGTTGATGTTGATGTTGATGTTGATGTTGATGTTGATGTTGATGTTGATGTTGATGTTGATGTTGATGTTGATGTTGATGTTGATGTTGATGTTGATGTTGATGTTGATGTTGATGTTGATGTTGATGTTGATGTTGATGTTGATGTTGATGTTGATGTTGATGTTGATGTTGATGTTGATGTTGATGTTGATGTTGATGTTGATGTTGATGTTGATGTTGATGTTGATGTTGATGTTGATGTTGATGTTGATGTTGATGTTGATGTTGATGTTGATGTTGATGTTGATGTTGATGTTGATGTTGATGTTGATGTTGATGTTGATGTTGATGTTGATGTTGATGTTGATGTTGATGTTGATGTTGATGTTGATGTTGTGTTGATTCCCATGAAAGTTGCAAAATTTGATGTTGATGTTGATGTTGATGTTGATGTTGATGTTGATGTTGATGTTGATGTTGATGTTGATGTTGATGTTGATGTTGATGTTGATGTTGATGTTGATGTTGATGTTGATGTTGATGTTGATGTTGATGTTGATGTTGATGTTGATGTTGATGTTGATGTTGATGTTGATGTTGATGTTGATGTTGATGTTGATGTTGATGTTGATGTTGATGTTGATGTTGATGTTGATGTTGATGTTGATGTTGATGTTGATGTTGATGTTGATGTTGATGTTGATGTTGATGTTGATGTTGATGTTGATGTTGATGTTGATGTTGATGTTGATGTTGATGTTGATGTTGATGTTGATGTTGATGTTGATGTTGATGTTGATGTTGATCTTATAGTATGTATGTTGATGTTGATGTTGATGTTGATGTTGATGTTGATGTTGATGTTGATGTTGATGTTGATGTTGATGTTGATGTTGATGTTGATGTTGATGTTGTGTTGATTCCCTGATGAAGTTGAAGGGACCACCTCCCGTACAGGAGGTTGATGTTGATGTTGATGTTGAGATGGCGGAGGGTCAACCGGAACCAACGAGGAGGGGTGGTCGTAACATTCCCATCCCTCGCTCGTTTGACTTAACACTTTTGGGGAACACTGTTCAGAGTATTTATGAGTCTCAGCAGAAGAGTCGGCAAGAGTTTGATGCATATCAGAGGAGGATGGACCAGGATTTCAGCTGGGTTGGATCACAGCAGGCCCACACTAACTATTGCCTAGATTATTATCAGCCGATGTGGGATGCTCAGTATCACGGTCGGGAGTTTGTTCGACCTGACCCGATTCCTCAGTTCTCTCCACCGCCTATTTATGTCCCCGATTATCGTCAGGGGGGTCAGTCCTTTTTCTCTCATACGACTGCCCCGGGGAACATGTCACCACGACCCCACGATTTAGGAGGTTCTCCTCGAGGTCCAGTGCAGTTTGGGGTCTTTCAGGGTGGCCATGTTGGCGGTGTTTCTTCATCTTTTGCAGATTTTGATGCAGGTGCTCATTCAGGATTTGATGCTGGTCAGTCGGGAGGAGATGCAGGTGGTTCGGGTGCAGCTCAGGAAGAGGAGTCCGATTGGGTGACGAGTATTTTTGGAACACCTGGACTACCCTATGGCTACCATGGTCAGCAGCAGTAGTGGAGATGATTCCCATCCAGTACCGTGGGATGGAATCATGTGATGATTGGTTATGTTGGTATTTTCATGTCGTTACTTTAGTTATCATTGTCTGGTATCCACCCTACGGGGGGGGGGGGGGGGGGGGGGGGGGGGGGGGGGGGGGGGGGGGGGGGGGGGGGGGGGGGGGGGGGGGGGGGGGGGGGGGGGGGGGGGGGGGGGGGGGGGGGGGGGGGGGGGGGGGGGGGGGGGGGGGGGGGGGGGGGGGGGGGGGGGGGGGGGGGGGGGGGGGGGGGGGGGGGGGGGGGGGGGGGGGGGGGGGGGGGGGGGGGGGGGGGGGGGGGGGGGGGGGGGGGGGGGGGGGGGGGGGGGGGGGGGGGGGGGGGGGGGGGGGGGGGGGGGGGGGGGGGGGGGGGGGGGGGGGGGGGGGGGGGGGGGGGGGGGGGGGGGGGGGGGGGGGGGGGGGGGGGGGGGGGGGGGGGGGGGGGGGGGGGGGGGGGGGGGGGGGGGGGGGGGGGGGGGGGGGGGGGGGGGGGGGGGGGGGGGGGGGGGGGGGGGGGGGGGGGGGGGGGGGGGGGGGGGGGGGGGGGGGGGGGGGGGGGGGGGGGGGGGGGGGGGGGGGGGGGGGGGGGGGGGGGGGGGGGGGGGGGGGGGGGGGGGGGGGGGGGGGGGGGGGGGGGGGGGGGGGGGGGGGGGGGGGGGGGGGGGGGGGGGGGGGGGGGGGGGGGGGGGGGGGGGGGGGGGGGGGGGGGGGGGGGGGGGGGGGGGGGGGGGGGGGGGGGGGGGGGGGGGGGGGGGGGGGGGGGGGGGGGGGGGGGGGGGGGGGGGGGGGGGGGGGGGGGGGGGGGGGGGGGGGGGGGGGGGGGGGGGGGGGGGGGGGGGGGGGGGGGGGGGGGGGGGGGGGGGGGGGGGGGGGGGGGGGGGGGGGGGGGGGGGGGGGGGGGGGGGGGGGGGGGGGGGGGGGGGGGGGGGGGGGGGGGGGGGGGGGGGGGGGGGGGGGGGGGGGGGGGGGGGGGGGGGGGGGGGGGGGGGGGGGGGGGGGGGGGGGGGGGGGGGGGGGGGGGGGGGGGGGGGGGGGGGGGGGGGGGGGGGGGGGGGGGGGGGGGGGGGGGGGGGGGGGGGGGGGGGGGGGGGGGGGGGGGGGGGGGGGGGGGGGGGGGGGGGGGGGGGGGGGGGGGGGGGGGGGGGGGGGGGGGGGGGGGGGGGGGGGGGGGGGGGGGGGGGGGGGGGGGGGGGGGGGGGGGGGGGGGGGGGGGGGGGGGGGGGGGGGGGGGGGGGGGGGGGGGGGGGGGGGGGGGGGGGGGGGGGGGGGGGGGGGGGGGGGGGGGGGGGGGGGGGGGGGGGGGGGGGGGGGGGGGGGGGGGGGGGGGGGGGGGGGGGGGGGGGGGGGGGGGGGGGGGGGGGGGGGGGGGGGGGGGGGGGGGGGGGGGGGGGGGGGGGGGGGGGGGGGGGGGGGGGGGGGGGGGGGGGGGGGGGGGGGGGGGGGGGGGGGGGGGGGGGGGGGGGGGGGGGGGGGGGGGGGGGGGGGGGGGGGGGGGGGGGGGGGGGGGGGGGGGGGGGGGGGGGGGGGGGGGGGGGGGGGGGGGGGGGGGGGGGGGGGGGGGGGGGGGGGGGGGGGGGGGGGGGGGGGGGGGGGGGGGGGGGGGGGGGGGGGGGGGGGGGGGGGGGGGGGGTGGGGGGGTGGCAAATAGGTTTAAGCAACCGGATATATCTCTTTTGTTGTTTTGCCATTGAGATTTAACCGTTCTTGTAGATGTGTCCCTCTCGTAGGCTTTTGGATTTATCCAAGAGTAAGGGTTCTATCTTGAACTCTGAACTATGATGTGCATGTTTGAGATTGGTGGTTTCGATTTGGTAGGATGACGGAAGATGATATGATTTGAAACTTGTGTTGAGCTTGTCCTTGTGGTAAATTGCTTTTGTCACTTAATTCATAATAACTTAATGAGCAATTTTACTACAAAATTTTTTCCTTGGTACAAATTTAATCGGCGAAATGTGTTCTGAACGGTTATTGGGCTAATCCTTGTGGATTGATAACATTACTTGCATACTCAAATATCCCAAACACCCAAAAGTTGTGAGATTCATCATTCATTTATAGATGTGCTAGGTGTTGACAAAAAAAAAAAAAAAAAAAAAAAAAAAAAAAAAAAAAAAAAAAAAAAAAAAAAAAAAAAAAAAAAAAAAAAAAAAAAAAAAAAAAAAAAAAAAAAAAAAAAAAAAAAAAAAAAAAAAAAAAAAAAAAAAAAAAAAAAAAAAAAAAAAAAAAAAAAAAAAAAAAAAAAAAAAAAAAAAAAAAAAAAAAAAAAAAAAAAAAAAAAAAAAAAAAAAAAAAAAAAAAAAAAAAAAAAAAAAAAAAAAAAAAAAAAAAAAAAAAAAAAAAAAAAAAAAAAAAAAAAAAAAAAAAAAAAAAAAAAAAAAAAAAAAAAAAAAAAAAAAAAAAAAAAAAAAAAAAAAAAAAAAAAAAAAAAAAAAAAAAAAAAAAAAAAAAAAAAAAAAAAAAAAAAAAAAAAAAAAAAAAAAAAAAAAAAAAAAAAAAAAAAAAAAAAAAAAAAAAAAAAAAAAAAAAAAAAAAAAAAAAAAAAAAAAAAAAAAAAAAAAAAAAAAAAAAAAAAAAAAAAAAAAAAAAAAAAAAAAAAAAAAAAAAAAAAAAAAAAAAAAAAAAAAAAAAAAAAAAAAAAAAAAAAAAAAAAAAAAAAAAAAAAAAAAAAAAAAAAAAAAAAAAAAAAAAAAAAAAAAAAAAAAAAAAAAAAAAAAAAAAAAAAAAAAAAAAAAAAAAAAAAAAAAAAAAAAAAAAAAAAAAAAAAAAAAAAAAAAAAAAAAAAAAAAAAAAAAAAAAAAAAAAAAAAAAAAAAAAAAAAAAAAAAAAAAAAAAAAAAAAAAAAAAAAAAAAAAAAAAAAAAAAAAAAAAAAAAAAAAAAAAAAAAAAAAAAAAAAAAAAAAAAAAAAAAAAAAAAAAAAAAAAAAAAAAAAAAAAAAAAAAAAAAAAAAAAAAAAAAAAAAAAAAAAAAAAAAAAAAAAAAAAAAAAAAAAAAAAAAAAAAAAAAAAAAAAAAAAAAAAAAAAAAAAAAAAAAAAAAAAAAAAAAAAAAAAAAAAAAAAAAAAAAAAAAAAAAAAAAAAAAAAAAAAAAAAAAAAAAAAAAAAAAAAAAAAAAAAAAAAAAAAAAAAAAAAAAAAAAAAAAAAAAAAAAAAAAAAAAAAAAAAAAAAAAAAAAAAAAAAAAAAAAAAAAAAAAAAAAAAAAAAAAAAAAAAAAAAAAAAAAAAAAAAAAAAAAAAAAAAAAAAAAAAAAAAAAAAAAAAAAAAAAAAAAAAAAAAAAAAAAAAAAAAAAAAAAAAAAAAAAAAAAAAAAAAAAAAAAAAAAAAAAAAAAAAAAAAAAAAAAAAAAAAAAAAAAAAAAAAAAAAAAAAAAAAAAAAAAAAAAAAAAAAAAAAAAAAAAAAAAAAAAAAAAAAAAAAAAAAAAAAAAAAAAAAAAAAAAAAAAAAAAAAAAAAAAAAAAAAAAAAAAAAAAAAAAAAAAAAAAAAAAAAAAAAAAAAAAAAAAAAAAAAAAAAAAAAAAAAAAAAAAAAAAAAAAAAAAAAAAAAAAAAAAAAAAAAAAAAAAAAAAAAAAAAAAAAAAAAAAAAAAAAAAAAAAAAAAAAAAAAAAAAAAAAAAAAAAAAAAAAAAAAAAAAAAAAAAAAAAAAAAAAAAAAAAAAAAAAAAAAAAAAAAAAAAAAAAAAAAAAAAAAAAAAAAAAAAAAAAAAAAAAAAAAAAAAAAAAAAAAAAAAAAAAAAAAAAAAAAAAAAAAAAAAAAAAGTAGTTCATTTAAAAAAAAGAATGAAAAAAAAAAAAAAAAAAAAAAAAAAAAAAAAAAAAAAAAATAAAAAAAAAAAAAAAAAAAAATAAAAAAAAAAAAAAGAAAAAAACTTGGGCTACTAGTGGGTACTTCTCATTTTTATATGTCAAAAGAATTGTTGTATCATTTGGTTCGTGAATAGAATGGAAGATTTGGTTGTTCCTAAGTTGTTTGAAGTTGATACACCACAATGGTGTCGGGTTTTGCTTGTTACTTTTGAGGTGTGTTCGTGGGATAGCATCTTATGGGTTGGTGGCAATCAATGGTAAGGGTTTGATTAGACTATTTTGTACATCCACTGCGCCGCAGTGGGAGGGATGTTGCCCCACTGCGCCGCAGTGGGAGGGATGTTCCCCACTGCGCCGCAGTGGGAGGGATGTTGCCCCACTGCGCCGCAGTGGGAGGGATGTTGCCCCACTGCGCCGCAGTGGGAGGGATGTTGCCCCACTGCGCCGCAGTGGGAGGGATGTTCCCCACTGCGCCGCAGTGGGAGGGATGTTGCCCCACTGCGCCGCAGTGGGAGGGATGTTCCCCACTGCGCCGCAGTGGGAGGGATGTTGCCCCACTGCGCCGCAGTGGGAGGGATGTTGCCCCACTGCGCCGCAGTGGGAGGGATGTTCCCCACTGCGCCGCAGTGGGAGGGATGTTGCCCCACTGCGCCGCAGTGGGAGGGATGTTGCCCCACTGCGCCGCAGTGGGAGGGATGTTCCCCACTGCGCCGCAGTGGGAGGGATGTTGCCCCACTGCGCCGCAGTGGGAGGGATGTTGCCCCACTGCGCCGCAGTGGGAGGGATGTTGCCCCACTGCGCCGCAGTGGGAGGGATGTTCCCCACTGCGCCGCAGTGGGAGGGATGTTGCCCCACTGCGCCGCAGTGGGAGGGATGTTGCCCCACTGCGCCGCAGTGGGAGGGATGTTGCCCCACTGCGCCGCAGTGGGAGGGATGTTGCCCCACTGCGCCGCAGTGGGAGGGATGTTGCCCCACTGCGCCGCAGTGGGAGGGATGTTGCCCCACTGCGCCGCAGTGGGAGGGATGTTCCCCACTGCGCCGCAGTGGGAGGGATGTTCCCCACTGCGCCGCAGTGGGAGGGATGTTGCCCCACTGCGCCGCAGTGGGAGGGATGTTGCCCCACTGCGCCGCAGTGGGAGGGATGTTGCCCCACTGCGCCGCAGTGGGAGGGATGTTGCCCCACTGCGCCGCAGTGGGAGGGATGTTGCCCCACTGCGCCGCAGTGGGAGGGATGTTCCCCACTGCGCCGCAGTGGGAGGGATGTTGCCCCACTGCGCCGCAGTGGGAGGGATGTTGCCCCACTGCGCCGCAGTGGGAGGGATGTTGCCCCACTGCGCCGCAGTGGGAGGGATGTTGCCCCACTGCGCCGCAGTGGGAGGGATGTTGCCCCACTGCGCCGCAGTGGGAGGGATGTTGCCCCACTGCGCCGCAGTGGGAGGGATGTTGCCCCACTGCGCCGCAGTGGGAGGGATGTTCCCCACTGCGCCGCAGTGGGAGGGATGTTGCCCCACTGCGCCGCAGTGGGAGGGATGTTGCCCACTGCGCCGCAGTGGGAGGGATGTTGCCCCACTGCGCCGCAGTGGGAGGGATGTTGCCCCACTGCGCCGCAGTGGGAGGGATGTTGCCCCACTGCGCCGCAGTGGGAGGGATGTTCCCACTGCGCCGCAGTGGGAGGGATGTTGCCCCACTGCGCCGCAGTGGGAGGGATGTTGCCCCACTGCGCCGCAGTGGGAGGGATGTTGCCCCACTGCGCCGCAGTGGGAGGGATGTTGCCCCACTGCGCCGCAGTGGGAGGGATGTTGCCCCACTGCGCCGCAGTGGGAGGGATGTTCCCACTGCGCCGCAGTGGGAGGGATGTTGCCCCACTGCGCCGCAGTGGGAGGGATGTTGCCCCACTGCGCCGCAGTGGGAGGGATGTTGCCCCACTGCGCCGCAGTGGGAGGATGTTCCCCACTGCGCCGCAGTGGGAGGGATGTTGCCCCACTGCGCCGCAGTGGGAGGGATGTTGCCCCACTGCGCCGCAGTGGGAGGGATGTTCCACTGCGCCGCAGTGGGAGGGATGTTGCCCCACTGCGCCGCAGTGGGAGGGATGTTGCCCCACTGCGCCGCAGTGGGAGGGATGTTGCCCCACTGCGCCGCAGTGGGAGGATGTTGCCCACTGCGCCGCAGTGGGAGGGATGTTCCCACTGCGCCGCAGTGGGAGGGATGTTGCCCCACTGCGCCGCAGTGGGAGGGATGTTGCCCCACTGCGCCGCAGTGGGAGATGTTCCCACTGCGCCGCAGTGGGAGGGATGTTGCCCCACTGCGCCGCAGTGGGAGGGATGTTGCCCCACTGCGCCGCAGTGGGAGGGATGTTCCCCACTGCGCCGCAGTGTATCTAATATTGTTGCAATTTTAATTCAAACAATCATTGGTACAATATGTTCTCTTTCAATTTCTTTTATGAATTTCAATTTAGCATGAGTGGCTAGATTTCTAATCATCCACTTTGATGAAACTTGACGAATGATATGATTGCAATATTTTAATTCAACAATCATTGGTACAATATGTTCTCTTTCAATTTCTTTTATGAATTTCAATTTAGCATGAGTGGCTAGATTTCTAATCATCCACTTTGATGAAACTTGACGAATGATATGATTGCAATATTTTAATTCAAACAATCATTGGTACAATATGTTCTCTTTCAATTTCTTTTATGAATTTCAATTTAGCATGAGTGGCTAGATTTCTAATCATCCACTTTGATGAAACTTGACGAATGATATGATTGCAATATTTTAATTCAACAATCATTGGTACAATATGTTCTCTTTCAATTTCTTTTATGAATTTCAATTTAGCATGAGTGGCTAGATTTCTAATCATCCACTTTGATGAAACTTGACGAATGATATGATTGCAATATTTTAATTCAAACAATCATTGGTACAATATGTTCTC
The DNA here is from genome assembly GCA_034093135.1 of Erigeron breviscapus. Taxonomy (NCBI): domain Eukaryota; kingdom Viridiplantae; phylum Streptophyta; class Magnoliopsida; order Asterales; family Asteraceae; genus Erigeron; species Erigeron breviscapus. Next base: position 123,897,054 of record CM067170.1, on the reverse strand, counting down.
TTTCAATTTCTTTTATGAATTTCAATTTAGCATGAGTGGCTAGATTTCTAATCATCCACTTTGATGAAACTTGACGAATGATATGATTGCAATATTTTAATTCAACAATCATTGGTACAATATGTTCTCTTTCAATTTCTTTTATGAATTTCAATTTAGCATGAGTGGCTAGATTTCTAATCATCCACTTTGATGAAACTTGACGAATGATATGATTGCAATATTTTAATTCAAACAATCATTGGTACAATATGTTCTCTTTCAATTTCTTTTATGAATTTCAATTTAGCATGAGTGGCTAGATTTCTAATCATCCACTTTGATGAAACTTGACGAATGATATGATTGCAATATTTTAATTCAACAATCATTGGTACAATATGTTCTCTTTCAATTTCTTTTATGAATTTCAATTTAGCATGAGTGGCTAGATTTCTAATCATCCACTTTGATGAAACTTGACGAATGATATGATTGCAATATTTTAATTCAAACAATCATTGGTACAATATGTTCTCTTTCAATTTCTTTTATGAATTTCAATTTAGCATGAGTGGCTAGATTTCTAATCATCCACTTTGATGAAACTTGACGAATGATATGATTGCAATATTTTAATTCAACAATCATTGGTACAATATGTTCTCTTTCAATTTCTTTTATGAATTTCAATTTAGCATGAGTGGCTAGATTTCTAATCATCCACTTTGATGAAACTTGACGAATGATATGATTGCAATATTTTAATTCAAACAATCATTGGTACAATATGTTCTCTTTCAATTTCTTTTATGAATTTCAATTTAGCATGAGTGGCTAGATTTCTAATCATCCACTTTGATGAAACTTGACGAATGATATGATTGCAATATTTTAATTCAACAATCATTGGTACAATATGTTCTCTTTCAATTTCTTTTATGAATTTCAATTTAGCATGAGTGGCTAGATTTCTAATCATCCACTTTGATGAAACTTGACGAATGATATGATTGCAATATTTTAATTCAAACAATCATTGGTACAATATGTTCTCTTTCAATTTCTTTTATGAATTTCAATTTAGCATGAGTGGCTAGATTTCTAATCATCCACTTTGATGAAACTTGACGAATGATATGATTGCAATATTTTAATTCAACAATCATTGGTACAATATGTTCTCTTTCAATTTCTTTTATGAATTTCAATTTAGCATGAGTGGCTAGATTTCTAATCATCCACTTTGATGAAACTTGACGAATGATATGATTGCAATATTTTAATTCAAACAATCATTGGTACAATATGTTCTCTTTCAATTTCTTTTATGAATTTCAATTTAGCATGAGTGGCTAGATTTCTAATCATCCACTTTGATGAAACTTGACGAATGATATGATTGCAATATTTTAATTCAACAATCATTGGTACAATATGTTCTCTTTCAATTTCTTTTATGAATTTCAATTTAGCATGAGTGGCTAGATTTCTAATCATCCACTTTGATGAAACTTGACGAATGATATGATTGCAATATTTTAATTCAAACAATCATTGGTACAATATGTTCTCTTTCAATTTCTTTTATGAATTTCAATTTAGCATGAGTGGCTAGATTTCTAATCATCCACTTTGATGAAACTTGACGAATGATATGATTGCAATATTTTAATTCAACAATCATTGGTACAATATGTTCTCTTTCAATTTCTTTTATGAATTTCAATTTAGCATGAGTGGCTAGATTTCTAATCATCCACTTTGATGAAACTTGACGAATGATATGATTGCAATATTTTAATTCAAACAATCATTGGTACAATATGTTCTCTTTCAATTTCTTTTATGAATTTCAATTTAGCATGAGTGGCTAGATTTCTAATCATCCACTTTGATGAAACTTGACGAATGATATGATTGCAATATTTTAATTCAACAATCATTGGTACAATATGTTCTCTTTCAATTTCTTTTATGAATTTCAATTTAGCATGAGTGGCTAGATTTCTAATCATCCACTTTGATGAAACTTGACGAATGATATGATTGCAATATTTTAATTCAAACAATCATTGGTACAATATGTTCTCTTTCAATTTCTTTTATGAATTTCAATTTAGCATGAGTGGCTAGATTTCTAATCATCCACTTTGATGAAACTTGACGAATGATATGATTGCAATATTTTAATTCAACAATCATTGGTACAATATGTTCTCTTTCAATTTCTTTTATGAATTTCAATTTAGCATGAGTGGCTAGATTTCTAATCATCCACTTTGATGAAACTTGACGAATGATATGATTGCAATATTTTAATTCAAACAATCATTGGTACAATATGTTCTCTTTCAATTTCTTTTATGAATTTCAATTTAGCATGAGTGGCTAGATTTCTAATCATCCACTTTGATGAAACTTGACGAATGATATGATTGCAATATTTTAATTCAACAATCATTGGTACAATATGTTCTCTTTCAATTTCTTTTATGAATTTCAATTTAGCATGAGTGGCTAGATTTCTAATCATCCACTTTGATGAAACTTGACGAATGATATGATTGCAATATTTTAATTCAAACAATCATTGGTACAATATGTTCTCTTTCAATTTCTTTTATGAATTTCAATTTAGCATGAGTGGCTAGATTTCTAATCATCCACTTTGATGAAACTTGACGAATGATATGATTGCAATATTTTAATTCAAGATATTGTCACTTTCAATTTCTTTAATTTCAAATTGTCAAAGTTAGGTAGCAATTCGGCTACGGTTCCATCCTTTTTCTAAAACTACTTTATCAAACAATTATTTCAAAACCAATCCCTGCGAACGATCTCGGACTTACTACTTACTATACTATATGCGATCAGGTCCACTGCCTGAAAGTGTGTAGTTGTCGATTTTTAGTGGGTACTTGTTTATAAATTTTACAAACTCGATTTTACACATCAAGGATCAAAGGATGAAATTGAATATAAATATCAATATTGCTATAATATTGAGGATAAAGCTAGGTCTTTTAGTGAATCCATTGCTTCTAGAGATGCTTGTTTGTGGAAAGAAGCTCTAGTGGATGAGATTAATTCCATCAAGACAACTTGAAGACTTTGTGTTGCATAGTCAATAAAATAAGATGGTTTTATTCTTATTAAGGTTGATGAATGTGTATATAGCAAATTTGATACATCTAATAAAAAGAGATGTAATTTGTCTATATGTGATGACATGCTGATCTTTAGTATTAGTAAAGATCAAGTTGATATACACAAAGGATTTTGTCATCTATGTTTGATATAAATGACATGGGGGAGGTAGAAGTAATTCTGGGTATAAGAATTACTTGTGGGAACAATGGTATCTTAAATAATTCAAATTATCTGAATTGTTCACCAACTGGAACTCCTATCGATCCTAGCATGTGGCTTATGCCTGACCAAGATGATCTTATTTTCCAGCTTGAATATTCCAAGGTTATAGAATGTTTGGTGTATGTTGTGATTAGCACTAGGCTTGATATAGCTTATAGTGTGAGTAAACCTAGTGGATAAACTAGTAATTCAAGCACACATCGGTCTCTGCTATTGAAGGATTTACTAAGGTAAGCTGGATGAGAATTTAACAGATCATTCTTTTACAAGTAGATGGATATTTTTTACTTGGTGGTAGTGCTATTACTTCGTGTTTCGAGAAGTTGACTTGCATTACCAGTTGTACAATGGAATCTGAATTTATATTACTAACATGAGTTGGTAAATAAAGCTGATCTTTAAGATTCCATTATGGCCTAAACAAATAACATTAATATCTATCAGGTATGATAGTGCTGGCAAAGGATTATAGTCAGGTGTATAATGAAAAGTCTAGACGGTTATATATTATACATAGCATGATTCATGAGCTCATCATGCATTATATGATATTTGTTGAATTTATTAATGATATATCTATATATATATATATATATATATATAGATATATATATATATATATATATATATATATATATATATATATATATATATATATATATATATATATATATATATATATATATATATATATATATATATATATATATATATATATATATATATATATATATATATATATATATATATATATATATATATATATATATATATATATATATATATATATATATATATATATATATATATATATATATATATATATATATATATATATATATATATATATATATATATATATATATATATATATATATATATATATATATATATATATATATATATATATATATATATATATATATATATATATATATATATATATATATATATATATATATATATATATATATATATATATATATATATATATATATATATATATATATATATATATATATATATATATATATATATATATATATATATATATATATATATATATATATATATATATATATATATATATATATATATATATATATATATATATATATATATATATATATATATATATATATATATATATATATATATATATATATATATATATATATATATATATATATATATATATATATATATATATATATATATATATATATATATATATATATATATATATATATATATATATATATATATATATATATATATATATATATATATATATATATATATATATATATATATATATATATATATATATATATATATATATATATATATATATATATATATATATATATATATATATATATATATATATATATATATATATATATATATATATATATATATATATATATATATATATATATATATATATATATATATATATATATATATATATATATATATATATATATATATATATATATATATATATATATATATATATATATATATATATATATATATATATATATATATATATATATATATATATATATATATATATATATATATATATATATATATATATATATATATATATATATATATATATATATATATATATATATATATATATATATATATATATATATATATATATATATATATATATATATATATATATATATATATATATATATATATATATATATATATATATATATATATATATATATATATATATATATATATATATATATATATATATATATATATATATATATATATATATATATATATATATATATATATATATATATATATATATATATATATATATATATATATATATATATATATATATATATATATATATATATATATATATATATATATATATATATATATATATATATATATATATATATATATATATATATATATATATATATATATATATATATATATATATATATATATATATATATATATATATATATATATATATATATATATATATATATATATATATATATATATATATATATATATATATATATATATATATATATATATATATATATATATATATATATATATATATATATATATATATATATATATATATATATATATATATATATATATATATATATATATATATATATATATATATATATATATATATATATATATATATATATATATATATATATATATATATATATATATATATATATATATATATATATATATATATATATATATATATATATATATATATATATATATATATATATATATATATATATATATATATATATATATATATATATATATATATATATATATATATATATATATATATATATATATATATATATATATATATATATATATATATATATATATATATATATATATATATATATATATATATATATATATATATATATATATATATATATATATATATATATATATATATATATATATATATATATATATATATATATATATATATATATATATATATATATATATATATATATATATATATATATATATATATATATATATATGTATATATATATATGTTGAATTGGATTTTTCAAGTCGTGACATATATATGTTGGAACCGTCCATTCTATTTGGACATACACACACAAACTTTTAAGTTTGGAAGGAACCGTCTCATTTTTTGAGAGAACGGACGCATACACACAAAACTTTAGTGTGTGAAAAACTTTGTTACGTTTTTGTTCATACGCGTAAAAGCATCATTCATATACTTGGTACAAGATTCTCAATGAATCAAAAGTCTAGTTCCTGTTTGGGAAACCAGTCTTATCCGTTCAAACATTTGGGTGTACCGCCAAATAGTTTGTTCTGAAAGTGATTACACGATTCTGGTTACAATCCAAGTTATTTATTTATTTTGTTGATCGGGTTACGTGAGTCACATGAACAGGCTTGTATACGGCGTTTACGGAATCAAATCGGTACGTATTTCTAACATTTCCCCAACAGTTGCGGATGTCAGTAACAGTGATTGCAGGGTGAAAAGAGGCCATTATATAAGAGATAGAAGGAGATAGAACAGAATGTAGAATGGGGATTTAGGGCCTGCTGGAATTGATATCGAAGAGTAGGGTTTCGGTAATTAGAGAAGGATTAGTAGGGTTCTCTTATACCATAATAGAATTAGTATTGTCGAACGTGACTTCCTTCTCATTATCAGCATATATTTATACAATTACAAGTTACACAAAGCCTCCTTAACTATGCGATAATTACAATATTAATATAAAGTATATCCTAGTCTAATACACCATTTCAACTTCATTGCCATTATTGAATGGAATAATGAACCAAAGAATGTTTAAGTAATTAGCACAAGTTTTTTGGAAGCTGTATCAATAATTCAATATGCTCTATTTATTTTCCAGTATGAATTTGCCAAGTTACTTTGGTTTTTAAGGCCGACTTTTGTTAACTTGAGTATTGTAACTGTTTTTGTTTCAGTGAAGGTGCAGCCGTGAAGGTGGTCTAAACCAGCTAACTGAACTCAACCGGGACCAAGACTGGACCGAACCAGTTCCAACTATATATGGTTCAGTTCTTGGCTCTAGAGATTATAAAATCTGGTTCTCGGATAGGAATGTTTTTAATATCAGTTCATACTTCAGTCCAATCTGATCTGCAACAAAAATGTTATATTTTTCTAGAAATTTTCATTATCAAACTTAGAATAGTGTTGTTTTATATGTATAGATTTTAAACTACAAGCTCTTATAGGGTATTTGGTGACCGAATTGATTCTAAACCAGCTGGACTTGTTTGAATTGGTCCGATCATTGATTTCATTTATCCTAAAAACTAGCGGTCTGATTCAATGCAGTTTCTTTCAGAAAGTACCCCAATCTGTAGGATACTGAGGAACCCACATTCTCAAACTTCTGTCTTTGCTTGAAAAATGCCTCAAGTTTTGAAACATCAGATATTCATCCCAATCTGTATAACAGACGGAAAAAAAAACATGTTTAGTGGTGAGGGAAGTGCATCATGTATGATAAGACCGCTTTTGATGTTATTTAATATCATAAAACGATCATAATCATCAATTTTTCGATGCATGTCATATGAAAAAGACAGAGCAACGATGTTTCCTTAACAGAGATGCTAGAAAATACCAAACATAACCCCTTTTAAATTCCTTTGAGCAACTGATGTTGTATACTTGGAAACTGCATTGGATGTCAAAACTCCATTAATAACAAAGAAGATGTTTTAGGTTGATAAAGGTACCCCTGTGGCCCCGTCTAAATAAGCTCACTAAAACCAACAAGAAGCAGTGCGATTATGCTAAAATCGAATAATGTAGAAGGCACAAGGACCTAAATCAAAGAGAGTATACAAATGTCGTTAAACAATACTTAAAATCCAAACAACATCTGTACGGCAAAAGACAAAGCATCCTTAACTCTATCCTGGGTTACTAACACATAGGTTCCAAGCAAGTGCAGTCATTTAACATAAGCCTTAATCACACATATTTTTTTAATTAAAATATATTTGTTGACAGTGAAATTGCAAAAAATAATCAATCAATTAAATGGAATAATCTGATATACAAAAACCAACCTTCTTTAACAAGTAACCCAACCCACCCATTTTGCCACCTTCAATAAAGACAGGTAAATCTGACTACTGACCTTATAAATATTTGGTTATTGATGGCTGACTCGACACTAAAGAGTCCAACTTCTCCCATTTATTTAGGTAAGTATTTCACATCTGTGGACCAGAAACGACACAAGTGTCGTGAGTACAAATTGCAAAAACACCAACAATGTCAATTTTATGACGAGCATTTCTTAAGTAGACCAAATGAGTTTCTTACGATTAGGCATTAAAGTATCAAATACACCACGTAACCAAATCAAATGGTAAACCCGTTGATAGAATACATGACAACGTGAAGAAGAAGACACATGACCATGAAAACCCAACCTCGAACATTTATGGGGTCAAACAATAACAAGGGTACCAAACGTCAAGAGTTTCAACATTGTCAGGGGCAAAACAAATCACTCTAAAACCCATGACCCACTAACTACCCAAACATTATAACCAGACTGTGAACTACCATGCCACATGAACTACAAACCACGACCACTTAAATATGGTACATGTCAAGTCACCAACTCCTATCTCATACACTTCAGTCTAATTTGAGTGTGATTGTTTATACGACCCACTCATTACTCTCAACTTAACAAAGAGCTTGTATATTTTACTTCCTAGACGATTTCTTTGCAAATGTATTGTGATTGTTTATACAACGACTTGAGCTTAAGCCATACAGCTCAGTCAAACAAGTGCTGAAATTTAGTCCATCAAAATGTAATTAGAGGTTGACTAAATACAAATCTGTATTACTTACTGTCAGAACTAGCGCTTAGGTCAATCTCAAGCTTGTTGCACAAGACCAACCCCAACCCAACCGGTATTCTCACATACCGGCCATTGTGACTCAAGCTCCACTCTAAACAAAGACACAAGCACTAACGTCAATAATCAATGGAAAGGATGGAAGATCAAACTATCTAACTTTACTACTATCACCAATATTCTCATTCTTCTACATCAAGCAAAAACAACCAACAATCTTTCTGTCACTCTAGTTAATCTGTTCCTTTGGCAGCCATGGCAGAATCGCCACCATACTTTGAAAAAACACCAGAAAGTAGAGCCTTTTCCTTCATCTTTAACCTGCGCCATCAACATTGTGTTAAGTGGACTCCATATATGCATACAATAGCATGGAAGAGATTACGGGTATACTAAAGAAATTTAAAAAACATAAACCTGTTGGCAGATCCAGGAATGTTCAGTTTTGGTGTATTCTCTGCTTTCTTTTTAGCCGTCACTGCCTTCTTCCGCTTTACTGTAACTTTCTTTTGTTTCTTTGATGAATCTGAACCAGCTTCAAGTTCATTTTTCTCTTGAACCACATTATCAAAATTTCCAAAATTCTTGTGGTTGTACTCATCTGTTGCTGATACAAGGTCGTCATCACCATTTTTGAACTTATCAAAAGCACCATCTTCAACATATGGATCAAGAGGTATTTCATTGCTAGTACTTGAGTTGACCGCCACCGTGGGATTCGAAACTGGAAGAGGTATTTCTCTTATTTGTGCGGGTGGTTTAACAGATACTGGATTTGGAAGGCTAGGTTTCACTATTTCACATCTAATTTGTTTCTGAACCTTACCAAATGTGATGGGTTGTGTTGAGAACGTGTTGACAAATCTGCAAAAATACACACCTTATCATTGAGAGTGATCTTGCATCAAAAGTTTGACAAATGAGGTCAAATGATTAATTTTTAACCAGAAATATTACCCAAATTGTTTGTTTACTGAGAAAAATTTGACATGCAGATTAATTTATATAACAATTAGTATTGAGAAATAGGAGAAGAAGAATATAGAAAACGTCAACAGATACAAATCAATATTGAGTGCCTAGAGTAATCCATTTGACCCGAAAAGTCAAGATTCAACATCGCTAAATGAGAGTGTTTTTGTTCTTTATTTATCCATCATCAATACTATACATTTTGCTAGCGCATAATGTTAAAACCCATAAGTACTAGTTCACTTACAAAAAGTAAAAAAGCATACTATCAGGTATTCACAAATTTCACAAACTTTCACCAGAATTAGCCAAAAAAAATTATTTCAAAACAAACTGAAAAGGCATTGGCTGCTACTCCTGCTAGTTATTTATTTTATAAAGCTGATATGCATTGTCTGAAACATACTTTTATCCATTTTTATCAAGCTGGTAGAAAGTTATATCAAACGTTTAAATCAATGAACTGCAGTGTACCTTTTCTTATATGTTATTAACCCCTATCTCATGGTATCACATGTGAACCGTGTATACATCTGTCCTACTAAACTTAAAACAATAAGCTATTGACATAATAAGAGAATCTTGTAAACCCGAAACAATGTCATCAACTGAAACAATAGATAGCTGTAACTTGAGATACCTGTTTGCCTCCTCCTCGGATTTGAAATCAACAAAAGCAAAGCCTTTGCAAACAGGTTCCCTGGTCTTTTCGTTCCCTGTAACAGCTGGTATTATGTTGATTATTCCAGGAAACGGTTTAAAAGCCGATAGTAGGTCTCTATGAATGTTCTTTTTCTTAGGAAGGTTAATCAACCGCACTCGAGTTCCATTTGGAACCACTTGAGGAACTGAAACAAAACCATAACAAGATTAAGACAAAATATAACATTTTAAAAGTCAAAGTTACTACCTTTTTTATTAACCGCAAATTGGATCACTGACGGGCCACTGACCCACCTAATCATCTCAATCACTCGGACCGAGGGTCATCGGTAACAAGAACTACTACTACTAGTACTAGTACTAGAATCTTGAACCTTTTAAAAGTGAAAGTTACTACCTTTTTTTTAAACGGAAATTGGATCACTGACTGGTAAATTAACTATTAGTACTAGAATTTCGAACCTTTTTGTTTGGGAAGCTGATTTTCATCGTTGGAATTGAGTTTCTTGAGGTTATTGAGATTTGCAATCTGAGCAACTTTACTCTGCTCCAATTCTTGCAACAACTTATCCTCCACACTTGTATCATAAACTTTCCCTTCACCAAATCCCAATGGTTTGTTTCTGACCCACTGTCTCATGTTCCTCAATGGAACAATTACATCATCTTCTTCATCATCATCGATATCGGAATCATGAAAAGGGGTGTTGGTTTTCCCTTTTGTAGAGGCAAATACAGAAGAAGGTAATTTGAGATGAAATGATGGTAATCTGGGAAGAAGTTGGATTGAGAAAAAAGAATGGTGGTGGGTTTTGTTGGAATGAAGGAGAGGAGGGATTTGGAAGAGAAGACTATTATTATTGGCAGCCTTTAAGATCACACCACCATTGTTGTTCATCATACTCGGAAACTTACTTATCCTGTCAATGGAGTTTTGCAGCCTGTGTGTTTTTCTTTTGGATAAAATTCAACTCAAACTTTATTTTGACTTTTGATTTATACAAAACAAAAACCTTTTCCCCATATTTTAATAAAAATCTTTTTTTTCTAAACTTTTTTTTGGGAAGTCCCAAAACCAACTTGTTGGTTGGAGTCTTTGTCTTTAGAGACAGAGTTCGATTTTTATGCTCAGTAAAAATGAATATCCTTTTCATTTTTGATAGAACCTGAAAGCAGTTTTTCTATCTTTGGTAGGGGTAAGGATGTCTACATCTCAACCTCCCCTATACATTATCGAAAACGCCTTGGGAGTTACTTTATTTTTTTTTGAATATAGGGTTCTTAGGCTCCCCAACTTGACTGAAAAACCCCTCGCATACTAATTTTTTTTCTTAATTTTTATTTTTAATGACTAGTTTGGATTTATGTCATTAATATATCATCCGATTATCACATTCATCAGGACTATCAATTCAGAGGTATATCCAATATTAAAATCATCAATGCGATTCATAGTTCTAAGTCTACGTTTTCCTGTAATGCAAATGGTATTAGTATTTGGGAAAAGATATATGTTCATCATTCTCTTAGATACACTTTGTTGCTAGCCTCCTCAACGATGTTATTAAGAAACAGTTGAATGCAAACAAAACAAGATTATAGAATTATCATTGGCTTGATGGTGACAAGCCTTGGTATAGTCTAAAGAGTGTGTTATTTGTGATCTTTTTTATGGTACTACATGAAGATCGAAATGGCGTCGAGATATTCGTGGTGGCGTCGAAGAGCAACAACTTTTGACATTCAATAGTATACTGGAATCAATAAGGCTTCGTGAGCAACATGATAAGTAGGTGTGGAATTATCAAGATCAAAGGTTCTTTGTTGTTGGAAATATTCAAGTAATAACCAATATTGATACTCTTCTAGATATAAATTACTCTACTATGTGGGTCTCTAGTCGTAGTAATAAGCATAATTTCTCTTGGTCGTTATGGTTAATGAGTCCGTCTTTTTTATTGTAATCTTTATGTAATTGTTTCTTGCTTCGGGGATAATTATGCAATAAGGGATGACCTATTTTATATTGTATCGGTTTCATTTTTATGGATTAGCACACGCCGAAATTATTTTTATTTTTCTTGGACTTTAATTTGTGGCAAATTAATTTTACTCATTTGATGTAATTTTCTTCTACCTTGGTGCCTTCCCAAAATATTTAGTAATAAATTCCACCGTTCCAACAAAAATATGTAAAAATGATATCCTCGTCTTTAACATCTCTTATTTATGTTTTGTCAAAATATTATATTATCACACATTAACATTTTAATAGATTTATATGTTTTCTCTATATGTATTACGCGGGAAAATAATTAACTAAGTTAAAAAGTGAGAAATTATTTTTTAATTAAAGATTGTGTTGGGGTTGGGTGATTGATGTGGGTAGTCTCACCTAGGGATAAATACCAAGTCTCAAATCCCAATTCCAACCCGATACCGTCCCAATTCTGGTACTGGAAAAGTCGTTTACAATTCCAAGCGAGATTGATACCTGAAGGTGTATAGACCAACAGTTAGGATGAACCAGCAAGAGAGACCAACAGTTAGGATGAACCAACAAGATGGACCAATAGATATGACAAGTCAACGGACCAACAACTAAGATGAACCAGCAAGAAAGACCAACAACTAAAATGAACCAGCATGATAGACCAACATACATGATGAGTTAGCACCTATAGTTGAGGCTAATACAGAAACCGACCAAGAAAATTATCTTCTTTGGAAATCATCAAATCTACCACAACATCTATGATTTTACTAAGATATATACTCATTATTTAGCTTTTTATATTCATATTGATTCTAACCCTCTATTCTTGTCTACCCAGTTCATTTCAATTGCCCCACCATCACAATCAACACAAAATAAATGAGTTATTACAATACTTCAACTTTTTCCTTGTAAAATTAGTACAATCTTTATATTTATGAACTAAAACTAATATGAATTAACAAAGTAAAGTTCAACTACCCAAGATACAAGACTAAACCTACTGTGGTTGACTAAAACGTAATCTTCATCTTTATGAACTAAAACTAAAAAATGTTGTAGGAAGCAAGCATCACAAAATTTCATGACCAACCCATAAACAAACAGAGAGATTATAGTCAAATTACAAGCAGAATTATATATCCAGATAATATATATTCAAGTGGATACATGCAACCCACTTCAATACATTAGCAGTCAAAGCTACTACAGAAAACAAGTTTCAAAAAGCATAAAACATGCCTGTATCTAAACTTGATTAGGACGCGAGTACAAAAATACGATCCAAAACTGAAAGCCTGCATGTTTCCAAAAAGTGCCAGTCAGATATTCAATAATTCATTGTTCAAGAGTCAAGGCTATGTTATTACTCGAACAACATATAATCACTTGAAAAATCTGGGTATCGATTTAAATCAAGTGAATTGTTGTCATGAAAGATATAATCATATTCATTAACTGTTCCACTGCTTCCGACACAAGCAGATGTTGACGAGTTGTGTGTTTGTGATGATTCCACATGCTCAAACCTTGATGGATCTCTTCTTGTGGGAGATATTGCCCTTTTCTTATTTGATTTTGGCAGACTTCCTTGTGGTCGTTGGATAACCTGCTCAAAAAGTGGATCAGATTGGTTCATAAGTTTAGTAATCACCTTAGCAGCAAACTCTTTCTTGTTGAGAGACCACATTTGGAACTTTGAGTGCAACTCATTGAGCAACTTATCGAATTTGGCATTGACATCATTGGGTGTATCACTATCTGTTTTTAGACTTAGACTTGCTGAATCAATCCTCCAATTTGGATGAATAAGCTCCAACGGAAGTGCCCTTCCATGCCACTCTTTTATTTTGTGGGAACAAGGAAGACCCATAGTTGCCATAAAATGACCGGTGCAAGGAGCCATTGTACCTGCAAAGACATGAATAATAAAGTGAAGAAAACTTTAGAATGTATTATGTATAACAAATAGAAATATAAGATCTGTAAGTATTACCTTCTTCAAACTTTTTATATTGCTCATATATCTCTTTCAAAGCAAAATGAGATACACGATGCAAAAGGTGTTTAAAAAGAGGCATTCTACAAATATTAAGAACATAAATGCTTTCACTTCCAAGTTTTCCTTTAATCTCGGTGAATTCATATATCATTGAACCATGCAAATAATCTTTTACTTCTTGAAAACCACCGCCTGTAGAAACCTGCAAATATTGTTTTAGTTTGGCATGGGCATAAGCACCTTTAGCTCTTGCAGATGATGAACGGATACCAAAATGTAAGCTTTTATCGGTCCAAGCACAAACAAAATTTTCTTTCCAAGGTAACCATGTGTTGTTTATGTACTCAATTGCTTCCTTCTTATCACGACAAAATGACAACAGTTCTTCCCAATTTCTCACAAATTGAGCTTCAGTTGTTGAATTCACTACATTCTTCAAACTTAACTTAAACTGACCAAACTGTTTCGCACATCCAAAATACTTTTTGCAATTTTCCGACACATTTTTTCCAACATTGCGAACACACAAAAGATTCGTGGTGGTTGGATATACATTCTTGATGGCATTCATCAATGCTAATTCCCAAGTTGTCACAATAACAACCGGATGATCCCCATGTCCAGCAATCTTCTTAAACGCGTTTAATGCCCACGTGTAATTTTTTTCATCATCTCGTTCCAAAAATGCAAACCCGGCATAAAAAAAAGTATTAAAGCATGAAATTCCAATGATATCAAGCAGAGGTATGTTGTATATATTTGTTTTGTAGGTGGAATCCATCACAAACGTATAGGGGAAGGCTCGGGCCAATTTAACTGATATCGGGTGTGCAAGAAACAAATTGGTTATATGTCCTTGAGAGTCATGTAATATATCATAAGAAAAACCAGCCTTTCCAAACTCTTCAAATAAAGCAGTAACATTGGAATACCCATCAACTATTACTTCCCTTTGAATGGCATCAGGTGGAGTAATAACATGACTTGATAATACAGTTGGGTTCATCTATAAATTAAATGAAGGAAATATCAGTATTTTTGGGCTTGTTGTAAAAATTAATAATACCAAACTGAAATAATTAATAGATTAAGAATATAACTATCTGGGGTGGGTTATTTTAGGACCATTATGATCAAATCTCAACAATTCATTTTTCTCTCTCTCCTCAAATCTCAAATTCCGTTTTCTAGAATCCAACGACATCTCCGGCGACATTTCCGGCGAGAATCAGTTTAGTTTTCCGGTGGATACGGTACGTTGCCCTTATCCGTTCTAAAGGGGTTGTCACCAGACGCATATAGGAATCGTATGAATTTGATGGGCGGCGATTCAAGAGATGGTGGCGGTTTGATACGGTACGGGCGTAGCCTTTGCTGCCGGCGCTAGCGCCGTGGCTGGGGTGGTCGGAGATGATGGTGGTAGCGGGAAGGAAGAGATGAAGGTGGTGGCCGGAGAGGAAGGAAGAGGGAGGAGAGAGTGAGAAAAAAAGATGATTGGTTGAGATTTATGGATAAAGAAAAATGAATGGTTGAGATTTGATCCTAATTTAAGATTCGTCTTAAAATAACTTTTTTCATAACTATCTTAACTAATTATATTTATATGAACAAAAAACTAACTTTCTCCTACTAATAAAAACCTAAATGGTACTGAGTATTAGCTTATTAAAAATAAAATAAAATTAGGGAATGTACCCACCTGGTTCTCCATTAGGGCTGCTGTGGTGGTGGATCACATGAAAGAATGAACGAACAGATGAACAATGGATTTCTTACTTAAAAATATCTTGCAAAGGGAACAAAAAATAATAAAAGAAAGGGGTGGGGGGGGGGGGGGGGTGGGTGGTGGTGGTGGTAGAAATATGTGGGCGGGAGTTGGGGGTGGGGCAGGGGAGGGAAATGAAGGATCGGGGGGTACAAATGGGTAAAGACATAAAGGTAAAGTATATGTATTTTCATAAATTAACTTAAAAAAACCCTCATAACATTACGAAATATGACATAGGAGTATAAATTTCACATGATTTTTCTTTTTAACTAGTTATATTATCCGGGCTTTATAGACATAACGTTGATTTCGAAAACTCTATACAGGTGGAAAATACATTAGTTTATTTTTTATTTAAATGTATGTTTAGAAATATATTGTCATGTACAAACATTAAGATATAATAATCATTTACATGATCAACTCTATGAATAGTTGAATGAAAGAATAAAGAATGTTAATCATGTACGAACTATATGATTTATTGAAATAAGACAAAGCGGAGAAAAAATATAATGAAAACGCACTATAAATATTATACTAGTATATGTGAAATACCAAAAAATGGAAAACTCCATATAAATCATTGTAGAAAATAGAAAAACAAATGAACGCGTATACCATATTAACTTGTACGATAAGTTGTAAAAAGCCAAAAACAACTGAACAACAATTTTAGTTAAAAATATATGGTAAAAATAAAAACGTAAAACAAAAAAACAAACTCACATTTTTTTGTTAAATTGCGCGACTAATAGAAAATACTATTTTGACACAAAAATTACAATCCAACGCTCGTTAGAAAAATGGACCTTATTAGAAGCAGCTTTTGTAACTCTTGTTAGACACTAAAATAGAATCTAATGATCGTTATCACCCGTTTGAGAAAAGGACCTAACTCCCTGCTAGAGAAAAGGACCTGATTTGAAGTCGTTATTGTTACTCCCGTTAAACACCCAAACAGAAATTAACAATCGTTAGCACTCGCTAGATTTTTTTTATATTTTTCTAATGATGAGGACTAATATTGCAACATATTACATGATAGGATCTAATATAGAAATTAATGTAACATCCTAAAATTTTTTAGGCCAATGAAAATTAACCTTATTAATAGTTTTGACATTAAAATAGTTTCTTAGTATTTTATTTTTGAATAGGGGATTGTTTTAGTTGGAATTTTAGCGGATAGCGGGTATTATACCCACCAATTTAGTCATGGGGCGTGGCATAACAAGGAATTGCCAGCCATCTCCCCTTTTCTTACTCACCATTTTCCACTACACCCAAATTCTTCTTCTTGCTTACTTCATTCTGATCTCAATCAAATCTAAACTCTTCAAACAATTCAAGAATTTCTCTAAGATTAATAATAATAACCTACAATCATCAAAAATTGAAAGGTTAGGGTTTATGCCTAAATGGTGGTGGCCGAATTTTTGAGGAAGAAGGAGGAGAAATTAGGGCTTGAAGTCTTGATCTTTGTTCTTGAAACATTAAGGTAATTATCTTATTAATCCTAGTTTTAATTATTTTAGAAATTAGGGTTCTTGCTATTAAATTGAATTGGGAAATTGGGGGTTTTCGTTATATTGAGTTAATTGCTATAATACAAGTTAGGGTTCTTGAAATTTAATCAAAATTGGGGGTTTCTAGTTGGCTAGCATGATAGATTTTGATGAATGTTAGTGAGAACAAAGTTGGACAGATTCTGTCCCTGACTTTGTCACTAGTAAAACTCCCCTGTATCAAAATTTTCACTTGTTGAGTCCTAAAAAGAAAATGTAGGTTATTGTGTTAGCTCGAAGTGGCCACTGGAATGAGTTTAAAAGGTGGAGTAGAACTCGAGTTATGAATTTTTGAAGTCAGTGTGGTCATTCTGAAATTTCAGCAAAAACGATTCTGTCTCAGTTTTTAAAACGAGTGAAACACACTTATACGGGTCAAATCTTGTGTTGGTCACTGAACATAAAATGTACTTAAATGTGTTAAATTGAAGTGGCCACTGGAATGAGGTCAAAATATTGTGTAGAACTCAAGTTATGGTCATTTAAAGTCGGTAAGGTCAAATCTGTTTTGTCAGTAAGAACAGCAACTGTTTGTGTTTTTAAAACGACCAGAAGTCACTCTTGAGAGATAATTAACATGTTGACCACTAAAGATAAAACGTACCTAAGTGTGTTAGTTAAATTTGGCCACTGGAATGAGGTCAAAATATGGTGTAGAACTCAAGTTATGGTCATTTAAAGTCGGTAAGGTCAAATCTGTTTTGTCAGTAAGAACAGCAACTGTTTGTGTTTTTAAAACGACCAGAAGTCATCTTTGAAGGACAATTCACATATTGGTCACTAAATATAAAATGTAGGTTTATGTGTCATATAAATTTGGCCACTGGAATCAAGTAAAAAGAGTTAGTAGAACTTGAGTTATGCTCGTTTGAAGGCAACCTAGTCAAATATAAAAATGGGGATTGTGTTATAAAAGTGAGTTTGACATTATGATAATGATATAAGAGGTACATGTTTTGTGAACCAACCCAAGATTTGTATGAGATTTGTAAATGATGGGTTGGGTGTTGAAATGCTAGTGATTATGGCTAGACGGCCTAGTATGTGATTGATGATCCTATATGCGTTTGTGATTTGTTGCTAGGTTGAAGCATACATTTTTTGTGTTCTTACGGTCATCTTGATTTATGATTTTGGTTGTCGCGGAGGAGGTGAGTTTTCTTGCATACTTTTATATATGCCTTGGGTCAATTACCATATGATGGTGGATTCCGTGTGTGGTAATTGATTTGGCGTTGAGCCTAAGTAGTGGCCGTCTTTGATTACGGGCCTAAGTAGTGGCCATAGTCCATGTGGGACATAGCTCATGTGGAGCATTGATATTGTTTATTGAGATTGTAATCATTTGCTTATATGGATCCATGTAATGCGTTGGCACAAAGGTGAGTATTATAGATATGGCACGACGGTGCCATAGTCTATATGCAATAGACCTTTGTGCATTGCCCTCCTTCGTGTGTATAAACGTATGCAAGATTATTCACTAAGCTTTTCTTACTTTTTAGTTGTTTACCCTTTTTAATAGGTTGTCCCGAGATGCGGAAGCAAAGTTAAGTAATATAAAGATTGAAGTTGATTTATGGATATTGATTGCTTTAGCTATATGCGGAAAATGGTAATGTTGATAGGACCCGTAGAGACCCCTTTGAACTATTGGCTTATGATACATTGATTGTTTTGGTATAAATATTGATTTTGTCAAGTGTAATTTGTAAGATAACTTGATGAGACAATATGTATTTTTCAATATGTATTTTATTTATTGATATTAAACAAATTACAAGGTTGATGCGGAACCAAGATAATACACGAATGTAAATATCCTAACAACCTATGAAATACAATTGATCTACACTCGGAATTTCTCAAGACAATCGAAACACTTAAAGTTGTGAAATGTTCCTTTTAGCGATTGAGAGAATATTGCACAAGTTCACCAAGAATATTGTAGGTTTGCAAAGTGTGAAGTGTTGTATGTTTTTCACTTTGTGAGTTCGAACACTTAATATTCTTGTTGTGCAATGACTTGTATTTATAGGCAAAGTTAGCATTTGAGATGTTAACTTTAGCCGTACAAATGTGGTTGAGAGCATTTAAGGAATAGCATTTAATTCCTTAAAAGACAGTGTAAAGTCGCATGTTAAAGTGACTTTACTCAACCACCTTTATGTACCTTTTATTACTTAAATAATAAGATAAGGCTTATTATCCGGGTAAAGGTACATAAAGCATATAAGTCAATTCCTCGTAATCAGTGTAAAGCTTTGTAAGGGCTTTCCACTGATGGTCTCCAGTTTGTAACTGACTAGAATGTCAACTGGGCTTCGCTGCCATTGCCATTCTCTATCTTCCATTTGTTGTCTTCGACTTCAACTGGAATGCTTCTTCAACTTGGTCAGTTCTCAACTGGAGGAAGTCTTCAGTTGCGTTGACTGTACGGTGCAACTGGACTTCAATATATTTCTCGACAAATCATTAAGGTCTCCAGATGCAACTGGAGACTGGACAGTTCCACTGGGTCTCCAGGTGCAACTGGAGACTGGCCAGTTTACCAGGTGAATTGGTCCTAACAAATTCCCCCTATTTGTCTAGAAATATAGTCTAAGTCTTTTTCTAGTTCTTGTATCTGTACAAGTGTGAACTATAGAGACTTGTTCGATTAAAATCTATCTAAGTTATCTAAGGCATTTTTATAGATCAATAAATGCCTTAGGTTTTTCTTTTATGTTTGTTAGATTTTAATCTATTATCTACCTTGTGGTTACAAACTGGTAACTTCATTTATACAAGTAAATGGAATTTATACAAGTTACAGAATGTAAATACAAATTACAAGTAGATAACTGAAGAAAGAACTTAATGAGATGGACCTTCGCCAGTTCTTCTTCTCTTGGCAACTGAAGAGATAGGCTGAGTATCTTAAGGATCAATATTCAACTTTTGCTCAAAATTTTCTTTATGTTGAATTTTGCCCCTTAGAAAGTTTACCCATGCTTTCTCAAACCTATTCTTTTGTGCCTTCGCATCCAGCACATTCACCATCTCCACCCATTCGCTGAACCCATATTGCATTGCACCAGGATTGTCAGTTTTCACCAGTGGCCCCCTGGTGTAACTAACTTCAACTTGAAAAACTTTGGTGCCTGGCTTGATTGTTACATTGACACTATTTATAGTACCACTATGTCTTCTGGTTGACATGATCTGGGAGTAATAGCTTCTAGCTTCAGATTCATTTGTAATTTTTATACTCCCAGCACCAGCAGCCAGTACAGCGGACTTAATGTCTTCATTGGATACCTCGGCAGTTGATTCAACGAATGTGCTAAGGTCAGCATCTCTTGACAATGGTCTTCTTGGTTGTGGAATCCTTCTTGGTGGATTCAAAACCTTCTTCACAACCTTCTTAACATTTGCAATACGTTTAAGAATCCCACTGGCCCTTATCTCCTTAGCCTTCTCCACTGAAATGTTTAAGCTTCTGGCATCAAATTCAGCTTCATCCACAGCATAGTGTCTGTCCAGTTCTACATCAAGCATTTCATTCAGCTGGTCAACTATCCTGGGATCATTTTTAATCCTAACATACTCCTCCTTAGTGATACCCAACAGATTGGCATCACTCATATCAAGCAACTGGATCTGAGCAAGATGTGCCCTGGCTTCAGCTTGGTTTCTTTGTTTCATTTTCTTTCTTTCTTTAATATCATCACCAAGTCTGGCCAGTCTTCTGCTATCACTATCAGAAACTGGAGGGAGTATATCAGCATTGCCAGTTTCCAACATTACATCAGTGGCCGGCTGGGCAGATGCATCACCAGCTAAACCTTTACCCTTATCCAAAACAACATTCCCCCTAACACCATCATCACCAGATCCACCAACTCTTTGCTCACCAGCTTCAGTACTGGTAGCCACAATCAATTCTCTTCCAGATGGAGTCCTTCCAGGTGCAACTGGTGTAAGGACTGAACTTCTTTCCCCCTTGGCAGTATCTAGACCTGCCCGAATACCTTCCCATTCAGAGGGGTGAGATGGCAACCGGTCAAGAGGCTGCCATGACTGCATGTCCTTACACTCCTTAAAGATTCCACACATCATCCTGAAGGACCTCCATAAATGGTTCGTCTCCTTTGACTGGGTCAAGACATTTGCACTAACTTGTTCTTGACCAGTTCTCAATGCATTCAAGACCTTGGAGTCTTCGTCCAAACCAGAGACAACCTTATCCTTCACTTCATCATCTTTCTTCTTCAGATTTTCCACTTCAGTTGTCAGTTTCTCTAAGGATTGAGCATGTAGAGATACCTGGGTGTTCAAACTCTCTATGCTGCCTCTCAACTGGTTGATCTCACTGGTAAGTAGGGCCAGATCAACCTGAGGAGTGGCCAGCTTGGTGATCTCAGACATCACCCTTTCAATCAAATGCTCTTCTCTAGCACCCAGCGTATCCTCTAATCAGACTTCGAGCCATCAAAATGACTACTTGTCTTTCTTCTAGGATGGAAACCCTGATTTCTGACCAACCGAAGTCATCAACTGCTCTCCAAGTCCAGTTACATCTAGGCCAGGTCTTTCAATAAGTTCCTTTACCTGCCTTTCAATCTCTTTCAAGTCAACTTCTGAAGTTCTGACAGTATTTCCTAGCAAGTTGGAGATTGAAGATGTAACCTTGGAGTGAGTTAGGTCAAAGGCTTCCTTTAAAGTACCAGCCAGATTGTTGCAGCCAGTGACCAACTCATTGAGCTTTTTAAACACCAAGTCTTCATTAGATGAAAACTTGTTTATCCCCAGATCAACCACCTTAATGTTTGTCAAATGATCTTTGTGGTATCTGGAGAATGACTTGGTGTTTTTGTCAGGTGTCTTCTGAATCTCCTCCACCCTGGTTAGAAGGTTTTGGAGATCGGCTTGAAGTGAGACAACTTGACTGTCCAGTGACAAAGGAGAAGGTGTCACTGGACCAGCAGCAGTTACTACTGGAGGAGGCAAACTTAAAGAAGTCTCCCCAGTTGTCAAACCAGCAGTTGAAGATATAATTGGAGTGGTGGATGAAGAAAGGACTGGAAAATCAAAGTGTTGCTCATGCTGAGAATGCTCAGGTGTGAACAATGGCGACGGTGGGGGTGGCATTTCTCGAGCAAATGAGAATTGCCCAGTTGGTGAAGGAGCGGTATATGTTGGTAAAGATATATCAGTAGGCACATTTATCTTGGGGGGGTGAAAGTGAAATTGATGCGTCTGGAAGTGAGACTGGAGATGAAGGGTCTTGAGCTTGTACAGAAGCATCAAGAATCTCCAAGTCTGTTTCAGTACCTTCAGAATCCGAAGATTCTATAAGGATTTCCTCGTCATTAACACTCATGTCCAGATGCATGAATGTAACTGAGGGCTGACCAGTTTCCTGGTCAGTTTCCAGATGACCTTCCCCAGTTTCCTGGATGGGTACATCAGTTGGAGGATCAGATACCGAAGTATCTTCACCAGGGATAGATGAGATTGGAGTAGCTTTCAGTTATGGTTGCTCTATCCTCAACCATAACATTAGGCGAACTGGAGGGTCCCTCATTATTTTGAGGCCCGCCCAGTTGCCTTTCTGACTCACCTTCCACAGGTGCATCAGTTGAAGCGAATGCCAGTTGCATTCGTTCAGGAATTTTGACGTCACCAGCTTCAGATACCAGTGAGTCCAAATTCCTTAGCATATCTGGCGCAGTGTACGGTGAATCTGTACTATTATAAGCTTCTCTGCCCAGAATATGCTTAAAACAAAGAGAGAGGAACCTTGAAAAGGGGATACACACACCCCTTGTGCCCTTCAGCTTTTGCACCAGGCTTCTAAACAGAATATCTGCAAAGTCCACTCTCAATCCGTTCCACAAGCAGTAAGCCATCTCTGCTTGTGAGGAGTTAATCTGGTCAAGTCCACCAGAACTCCCACCCATGCTCTCCACCAGGTGGATGAAAAAATACCTCCATGAAGGTGTAAGGCCCTTCATGGTCATCGCACCTTTCATTTTCAGCACCCCATTGTCCAAGCACTCCTTGTGTCCCATTTCAAGAAGTACTTGACGAAAATTTATGTTTGGGGGCAAGACGACTGGAGATTCACCCTCTCTCCAGTAATTGAGGCATAAGGCATCCCTCAATACGTCAACGGTCAAGATACACTGGATTGTTCCATCCTTTAATGTGAAACTGATGGAGGAACAATCGGAAGAAAGAACGGCAGTGTACCAAAACTCACACAAGTAGTTGTGGAACAACTTGCGTGGGTTTAGAGAGAATGAGGGTCCTATTGGAGAATCCTTTAAAAACTTTTGGATTCTACCAATAAGGGTATCGAACCCTTGAGATCTTTGTAAGCTTGCCATCGGATTGTTTGGATTTAATTTGATGGCCGAAGCATTACTAGGAGCACCAGATGCCGGTTTGACATCTGGTGAAGGAGCATATGGAACAGTCAAGAGATTTACATCTCTTGAACGAGATGATCTAGGAGCCATAGAAAAATGAAAATGAAATTTGGGATTTAGGGTTCTTGATTTATGAAGCAAAGAGAAGAATGAAGCAATTTTGATGATTGGAAGTAAATGAAAGAATGTAAGAGAAAGAAGTAAATGAGTTCGGAGTAAATAAGGGTATTTATAAAGGGATTCAAGATCCCAATGAAACACCAAAATTATATTTTAATAAACAAAATCCTTTTTGTAGATATTTTCAACAAGGTTGGTTGAATTTTGAAATAAAATAATAATTTGCCATGTAAACATTAAATGCTTCCATGTCAGCATTAAATGCTACGACGGCTTATCTTACCCACGCGCCCACTCACTTTTGTTTTCCCAATACAAACAGTTGTCAAGTACTAAAATGGTTTCAAACACGTCAGATCACGATATCAAGTGGTTTAAAACACTCGAGTATCATCACGTGTCACACATATTGACCAAGTATTTATAACGTTACAAAATAAGACAAGACTGAACCTGGTAACTGGAGGATCAATCCAGTACCAGTTTCTAACTGGAGAGTTCTCCAGTTGCATTCTCAAACAAAAACGAATTTTAGTCAGAAAATTATTTTGAGTCTTTCCCCCTAAAATGATGATCCAGAAATCGATTAGTGCCAAGATAGTATCACAAAGGCGTTCGATAGCCTGGCGAGCAAAGATTATCTGGACCTCCTCAACTGGAGAACTTCATCAGTGTCACTGACGCGTTCAATAACAAAGAAAACTCCAGTTAAGGGTTTAACATTCCCAGTTCGCTGATGAGATGTTTAAAGGTTTTCTCATCGAGAGGTTATGTAAAAACATCAGCTAACTGTTTGTCAGTGGGGATGAAATGAATTTCAATATCTCCTTTCATAACATGATCTCGAATGAAATGATACCTGATGTCAATATGCTTTGTTTTAGAGTGCATCACTGGGTTGTGAGATATAGCAATTGCACTGGTGTTGTCACAAAAGATTGGGGTCCTTGTATACTTTTAACCATAATCTAGTAACTGGTTCTTGATCCAGAGAATCTGGGCACAGCAACTGGCCGCAGAAATGTACTCTGCCTCGGCAGTGGACATAGAGACTAAAGTCTGCTTCTTGCTGGTCCAACTTACCAGTTTTCCTCCAAGGAAATGACAACCACCAGTTGTTGATTTTCTATCTATCTTACAACCTGCATGATCAGAATCTGAATAACCCATTAGATCTAATCCTGAACCTTTGGGGTACCAAAGACCAAGATTAGGACACCCTTTCAGGTATCTAAAGATACGCTTTACAGCGTGCAAATGTGATTCTTTAGGGTTAGCCTGAAACCTGGCACATAAACATGTTGCAAACATTATATCTGGTCGACTGGCAGTTAAGTACACCAGTGAACCAACCATACCTCTATAGTCAGTTATGTTAACTGGTTTGCCAGTTGGGTCAGAGTCCAAATTCAATGGTGCTGCAATAGGTGTGTTTTTCGATGGGATTGAATCATATTTGTATTTTCTTAACAAATCTCTGACATATTTTCCTTGGTTTATGAAAATTCCATTTCCAGTTTGTTTAATCTGAAGACCTAAGAAAAATGTTAATTCACCCATTAAACTCATCTCATACTCTGATGACATGATTTTAGAAAACTTTTTACACATTGCATCATCAATTGAACCAAAAATAATGTCATCAACATAAATTTGTACCAATAAGATATTACCTTTTTCTTTCAAGATAAACAAGGTATTATCTATTGCACCTCTTTGAAAGCCATTTTTAAGAAGATGTTTAGTTAAAGTATCATACCAGGCTTTTGGGGCTTGTCTTAGACCATACAAAGCTTTGTTCAGTCTATAAACCCAATGAGGATGTTTCTCATCGATGAAACCTGGAGTCTGCTTAACATAAACTTCTTCTTCCAATGTTCCATTTAGGAACGCACTTTTGACATCCATCTGGAAGACCTTGAACTGCAGATGGGCTGCATAAGCCAAAAATATTCTTATGGCTTCAAGTCTTGCAATTGGAGCAAAAGTTTCATCAAAGTCAACGCCCTCTGCTTGACAATAACCCTGGGCAACTAGTCTGGCCTTGTTTCTTACAACATGGCCATCTTCATCCATTTTGTTTCGGTAGACCCATCTGGTACCAATAGGTTCTTTCTTTAACCCTGGTGGACCAGGAACAAGCTCCCAAACATTGTTCCTTTCAAACTTGAGGAGCTCTTCTTGCATAGCTTCCACCCAGCTTGGGTCTGCCATAGCCTCGTCAATCTTCTTTGGTTCAATTAAAGATAAGAAGGTGACGTTTAAGCATTGCTCACTGGTGGCTCTTCTAGTCTGAACCCCACTATTTGGATTTCCCACAATTTGTTCAATTGGATGGGCTCGTGTCCATCTGGTGTATTGACTAGGCTGGTGTACCACAATATCAGTGCAAGTCACCTGGCGATCTTCTTCAGTTGCAGTATCTGGAGAAAGGTCAGTCCAAACAACTTCTACATCCTCATCAGAGTCAATGAGGTCTCGATTAGCATCATGAAATTCCTCATTAGAAGGCATTTCATGAAGAACTGGAGAAGTAGGTGTTTGAACTGGTGCTGATATTGGAGTGGCACGTACATCAGATCCAATCACCAATTCTTGTGGTAAGTTGAAATTGATGGAGGGATAAAATGATGTGTCACTGGTGGTGTTCTTCTTCTTAACTGGTTCCAGTTTGTTGTAACTGGAAGCATCTTCTGGTGAAACTACTGACCGATGAACTTGGTCAGTTTCACCAAAATTGATTGGAACGACTGGAGAAATATCAAGGCTTGGTCTCTTGTTGATTGCTTCAGTTGATTCGTCGAATGTGACATGAATTGTCTCATGAACCTTTTGGAGTCTATAATTATAAACTCTAAAGGCCTTTCGAATATCTGAATAACCTAGAAATACCCCTTCATCAGCTTTTGCATCAAACTTTCCAAGCTGACTGGAATCGTTCAGGATATAAACTGGACAACCAAATACATGGAAGTATCCAATATTTGGTTTACGATTCCTGAGTACTTCATAGGCAGTCTTCTTATGTCTCTTGATGTAGACTGACCGGTTTTGGGTGTGACAAGCAGTTGCAACTGCCTCAGCCCAAAAACTGGTGGGAAGACCAGATTCAGATAGCATACTTCTGGCGGCTTCTATCAGTGTATGATTCTTTCTTTCAACAACTCCATTCTGCTCTGGAGAGTGAACTGATGAGAAGTTTTGAGAGATGCCAGTGTCATTGCAAAATGTTTCAAGTACCTTATTTTGGAATTCAGTACCATTATCACTTCGCAACTGACAAACTTTTCGTGTATACTTGAGCTCAATTCTTTTGATAAGAGAGATGATTTCAGCAGGAGCATCACTTTTGGATCTGATGAATACCACCCAGCAGTATCTGGTGAATTCATCAACCACAACTAGAGTGTACTTCTTTCCAGCTCTAGTTTGAACATTCACTGGACTAAAAAGATCCATATGGAGCATGTGAAGAGGTTCAGTGATGCTAAAATTTTGCCTAGTTTTAAAACTGGCTCTCTTCTGCTTACTCATCTCACACCCTGGACATGGCTTTTCCTTATTGAAGGAAATTTGAGGTATCCCATCAACCAGTTGTTTGCGAGACAACTTGTTAATGTTTTTGAAATTAAGGTGGGATAACCTTTTATGCCATAGCCAGTTGGTGTCCTCATCAGCTTTGGTATAGAAACATTGCTCTTTTGGAGCTGGTTCCATATCCATGATGTACACATTGCCTTTTCTAGGTGCAATCATCACCACTTTCCAATCCTTGTTAAATATGGTGCCTTGTGCAATATCGAACAAAACTCTGAAGCCATCATCACAAAGTTGGCTGACACTGATCAGGTTGTATTTCAAACCATTCACAAATGCAACTCTTTTGAATTCGACTTGTCCATTATTGAGCACACCATATCCTTTAGTCTTTCCAGATTGATCATTACCAAACGTCACTGTCGGTCCATCATGGACAGTGAACTCTTCCAGTAGGGGCTTACATCCGGTCATAGTCCGGCCAGCAGTGCTGTCCAGATACCAGATGTTCTTCTTTCGATCGCCCTACACACACACAAAAATCATTAGTTCTTTTTGTGAACCCATCTTTTCTTGATGGGTTCACTGGACTTCTCTACAGAAGTCACAGTTGATTGTTGAGGTGTTGAACTGGAGGCTGCATCTGGACCTTTTTCACCAGATCCAGGTGCAGGAGTAAAAACGATTGGTATTAGATACTTACTCCCTTTATTTTTACCAGATTTTGTTACAGATGGAACATTCTTTTGTTTAGGTATTAAAGAGAGTGGATTAATATTTTGTTTGAAAACTGGAGGTAATGAACCTCCTTCCAGATTGTTAATCCGGGCAGTACAACTCTGAACCTGTCGAGACAAAAGTTGGAGTTGACTTTCCAGTTTAACCAAAATATTATTTTCTTCAGGCAGTTGAACCTTGGACCTTGGTTCAACTGGAGATTTAGTCTGTCGGGTCTTGGGCACCTTAGACTTTTGAGGTAAAGGCTTGTTACCAGTGGCCTTTTTGACTGGAGCTTTAGCCTGTTTGGCTCCAGTTTTAACCTCAATGGGGGTGGTCTCAAAGGTTTCAGTTTCAACAGCTTCAGGTTGATCATAAGGTGTTTCAACCTTGAGAGCTGGAGGCAATGCATGAAGGTCTGGTATGAGAGCTGCCATCTCCAGATCTCCAGATTTCCATGCATTCTTCTGGGCATCAATAGTTCTTGAAAATGCATCATAGTTTTTGCCAGATGCTTTTACCCATTACTTGATAATCTTTTGTTCTTTTTCAAGATCAGAAAATAGTTTTTGATTATCAAGTTCTAAAGCCTCAATCTTTAAAACTGACTCCTTAAGAGCCAACTGGACACTTTGTAAATCATTTAGTTGTGGTTTAACATTGTTCAGTTCAATTAGGATAGTGTCAAGATATCTTTCACTATCAGCTCTTACAGTTTCCACAAATGCTAAATCACCACTTAATGATTCAGCCAGGTCCAGTTTTAGTTCAGGGTCAACCTGGTTATCATAGTCACATACCTTTTTCAGTATGATGTCCACCCATCTTCCAGAGATGACATCTTCTTTCACCACATGCTGTTGTTGTTGATCTTCCAAGGCCATGAAACACATGTCCCTTTCCTCTTCTTCATTATCAGATGAGTCATCAGAGTACTCCCATTTTCCCTCAGTTTGTGCCATTAAGCACTGATCCTTTTCCTTTTGCATGGACAGGAGGGCAATCTGGGCCTTAAGCTTCTTGTATTTAGCTTTGTAGCTATCATCAGGCCAATTGAAATTGGGGACAGAGGGGCCAGTTTGGTTGTTCAACTGACTAGATCTGCATTCCTTCATAAAATGACCTTTCTTGCCACACTTATAGCATGTAAGATTGGTCTTATCCAGAGAGCTGGAGCTGGAAGCATTGTTGGGGCCATTAAATCTTTTGGATTTATGCTTAAACCTGTTAAAGGTTTTAGCAATCATGGCGACCAGATCATCATCGTCAGTTTCATTACAACCATCACTGTTTTCAGTGGTCAGTCCAGAGTTCAAGAAACTGTTTAACATCTCCTTCATCGAGTGTACATGGACACTCTCAGCAGACATTAAAGCAGCACAAGGTCACTCAGTTACACTAGAAACCTTGGGACTCTGGGCATGGTTCATGGCATCTTGCTCAGCCACAAGTCTTGCAGCATTATTATCTTCAGTGAATCTGAAGGCTCCATAGAGCGATGCAAGAGTATGGGTGTGCAAGGTTTTACCTTGTCTCAAGACAAGAACCATGTTTTCCTATTTGGAAGGAAGAATATCACAAAACTTCTCAAGAAGAATATCCTTATCCTTCTCTACACCCAAGCCTCTCAGCTGATTAATGAGGCTAGAAAATCTGGTATATGTACCAGTTAGACTTTCATTGGGCAAGGCAAAGAAGGATTCATACTTCTTGTTCAAGGCAACTTTTCTGGTGACAATAGTGTCATCACCTCCTTCAAATTGAATCACTAATTCTTCCCACATTGACTTGACAATGGGGAACAACACAAGTGTTGGAATTAGATCTTCAGGGACAGCCCCAAGGATCATGTTCTTGAGTCTGGTGTCCAGATCAACAAGTCTACGATCCTCATCAGACCAATGGTCTTCAGGCTTTTCTCTTGAACCTCTTCTTCCAGTTGGATCAAGAAGAGGACTGACCCCAAGGGACATGGGTATATATGGTCCATCCTTAAGGATTTTCAACATATACCTTTCAATCCCACCAAAATGCAAAAGCATTCTAGCCTTCCATGTACCGAATGTCTCACTGTTTCCATCAAATTTTGGAACAGGAGTGTTAGAATAGTGTACATGGACATGGTTTGGGGCAGTAGGAGGAGGAGGGTTGGTGTTACATTTTGAAAAGGTTGTGCGTTATTATTCAAGGGGTTTTCACCTGAACCAGAACCATCTCCACCTTCAGTAGTGTTCATCTTAGCAGATCTAGGCAAGTTTATTAGCCTTCTGCTCTGATACCACTTGTAAGTCCCAACTCGATAGATGGTACTACTGAAGACATCTCTATGTCGATGGTGGAGTTACTTTGCAATATATGCACTGAACTGGAGACGACCAGTTGCAGTGTGTATATACCAAGTTCTAGATAGATTACTTATATAAATGACAATAAGTAAAGAACAATGCAATAATACAAATAACTTGAAAGATAACTTGATGAGACAATATGTATTTTTCAATGTGTAATTTATTTATTGATATTAAACAAATTACAAGGTTGATGCGGAACCAAGATAATACACGAATGTAAATATCCTAACAACCTATGAAATACAATTGATCTACACTCGGAATTTCTCAAGACAATCGAAACACTTAAAGTTGTGAAATGTTCCTTTTAGCGATTGAGAGAATATTGCACAAGTTCACCAAGAATATTGCAGGTTTGCAAAGTGTGAAGTGTTGTATGTTTTTCACTTTGTGAGTTCGAACACTTAATATTCTTGTTGTGCAATGACTTGTATTTATAGGCAAAGTTAGCATTTGAGATGTTAACTTTAGCCGTACAAATGTGGTTGAGAGCATTTAAGGAATAGCATTTCCTTCTCTACACCCAAGCCTCTCAGCTGATTAATGAGGCTAGAAAATCTGGTGTATGTACCAGTTAGACCTTCATTGGGCAAGGCAAAGAAGGATTCATACTTCTTGTTCAAGGCAACTTTTCTGGTGACAATAGTGTCATCACCTCCTTCAAATTGAATCACTAATTCTTCCCACATTGACTTGACAATGGGGAACAACACAAGTGTTGGAATTAGATCTTCGGGAACAGCCCCAAGGATCATGTTCTTGAGTCTGGTGTCCAGATCAACAAGTCTACGATCCTCATCAGACCAATGGTCTTCAGGCTTTTCTCTTGAACCTCTTCTTCCAGTTGGATCAAGAAGAGGACTGACCCCAAGGGACATGGGTATATATGGTCCATCCTTAAGGATTTTCAACATATACCTTTCAATCCCACCAAAATGCAAAAGCATTCTAGCCTTCCATGTACCGAATGTCTCACTGTTTCCATCAAATTTTGGAACAGGAGTGTTAGAATAGTGTACATGGACATGGTTTGGGGCAGTAGGAGGAGGAGGGTTGGTGTTAGCATTTTGAAAAGGTTGTGCGTTATTATTCAAGGGGTTTTCACCTGAACCAGAACCATCTCCACCTTCAGTAGTGTTCATCTTAGCAGATCTAGGCAAGTTTATTAGCCTTCTGCTCTGATACCACTTGTAAGTCCCAACTCGATAGATGGTACTACTGAAGACATCTCTATGTCGATGGTGGAGTTACTTTGCAATATATGCACTGAACTGGAGACGACCAGTTGCAGTGTGTATATACCAAGTTCTAGATAGATTACTTATATAAATGACAATAAGTAAAGAACAATGCAATAATACAAATAACTTGAAAGATAACTTGATGAGACAATATGTATTTTTCAATGTGTAATTTATTTATTGATATTAAACAAATTACAAGGTTGATGCGGAACCAAGATAATACACGAATGTAAATATCCTAACAACCTATGAAATACAATTGATCTACACTCGGAATTTCTCAAGACAATCGAAACACTTAAAGTTGTGAAATGTTCCTTTTAGCGATTGAGAGAATATTGCACAAGTTCACCAAGAATATTGCACAAGTTCACCAAGAATATTGCAGGTTTGCAAAGTGTGAAGTGTTGTATGTTTTTCACTTTGTGAGTTCGAACACTTAATATTCTTGTTGTGCAATGACTTGTATTTATAGGCAAAGTTAGCATTTGAGATGTTAACTTTAGCCGTACAAATGTGGTTGAGAGCATTTAAGGAATAGCATTTAATTCCTTAAAAGACAGTGTAAAGTCGCATGTTAAAGTGACTTTACTCAACCACCTTTATGTACCTTTTATTACTTAAATAATAAGATAAGGCTTATTATCCGGGTAAAGGTACATAAAGCATATAAGTCAATTCCTCGTAATCAGTGTAAAGCTTTGTAAGGGCTTTCCACTGATGGTCTCCAGTTTGTAACTGACTAGAATGTCAACTGGGCTTCGCTGCCATTGCCATTCTCTATCTTCCATTTGTTGTCTTTGACTTCAACTGGAATGCTTCTTCAACTTGGTCAGTTCTCAACTGGAGGAAGTCTTCAGTTGCGTTGACTGTACGGTGCAACTAGACTTCAATATATTTTTCGACAAATCATTAAGGTCTCCAGATGCAACTGGAGACTGGACAGTTCCACTGGGTCTCCAGGTGCAACTGGAGACTGGCCAGTCTACCAGGTGAACTGGTCCTAACAATTGTTTTGTGCGACGCTTAACTAAGCGCATGGAATTCCCTATGCTATTTTATACTGATTTATGTGGCGCATATAAAGCTTATTATCATCATATATTATAATAACTCAAGTTAAACCCGTTAAATATTGAAGTATGTTAGTATGAAGCTATAGGATTGGAGACCTTGCTTGGCAATGTGATTTTATTTATAGCTTTGCTTGTAGATTTGTAGGTTTGATTTGTAGGTTTGATAGAAAAGCTTGTGTGACTAAATGGTTTGTTGAGCGGTAATGATTGAAAATTTGGAATTGATTTCTGAGTTTAATATGCCATGTGATGAATGTAAAGAAATGGGAATGATAAATACATGGTAAACGTGGAATGTATGTTAATGTGTATTTGCTTGTTTATATGCGAATGTGATAGAGCATAAGTTTTTCTTGAATAATCGGTTATGAGGTCGTAAAAGCGAAATTTTGAAATGATTTATAAGTTTAAGAGATGGTTTGTCGCTTATAAAGAAAAAGTATGTTGAATAATTGATGAATGTTGAATGTATGCTAATGAGTTGTGATATTATTTGGTGTAAGAACATTGGGTAGTGAGACCCATGACATCGTTATTATTTGGTGTAAAACCATTGGGTAGTGAGACCCATGGCATCGTATTGTCTGGTGTAAGACCATTGGGTAGTGAGACCCGTGGCATCATTATTGTGGTGAAAGACCATACGAGGCATGGCAATGAAAAGTAATTGTGTAGTAACATGTTTAAAATTGGTAGCTTGTGTGATGGATACATGTTACATCTTAGTGTAAGGTCATAGGGACTTGGACTTCAATTATAAAGATGATTAATTAAGTGCATGATTAAAAGACCAAACGGAGTATGGCGAATGTGTTTCTGATTTTGATTGACATGTTTTTCTTGAATGAGTATTTGACTACTTGATGTCTGATGTTGGAAATTAAGTTGAAATTGACATACTGAAAATGTGAGGGTATTATAGTAGCAATGAACTTCTAAATGATAGTTATAAAAGTTAAAACTTAACCTAAAATTTTTTCGAGTCAATTTGTTTTATTTTCTTTTGGGAGCGTTTAACGTAATGTTTGAGGATGGGTTGGCTAAGCGCTTACGATATCAATATTTCGTGGGAGAGGAAGGCGGCTTATTTAAGTATCCCTATTGGGGAGTATACGGTTATTCTTGGCGAAAGAAATGAAGCGGTCGATTTCTGTTGGTACTTTCGCTCGTGCATTTTGATAATCATTGTAAGGTAGTCAAGTCTTATTTGTTTGGATCATCGACGCAGAAAGGAGACCATGGTCTAGGGAGAATATTCTTGTTGCTCGTGATTTTCTCAATGTCTGTTTCATGAATTTTACTCGATCTAGTCGTTCCCGAGAGGTATAATTATCCTTTTCAATGAAATCAAAGATGACATTATGCGCGTGTGTTTATCTATTCGTGAGCTTAATAAAATAACAATCGAAGATGAGTACCCGTTGTCAAGATTTATGTTTTACTTGATCTTCTTATTATTCTAAGATGAATCTTCGTTTCTTTTATCATCAACTTAAGGCGCGCGATGAAGATGTTTCTGGAAATGCTATCTATACTTGTTTTGAGAACTTTAAATTCGTAGTTATGCTCTTCAATTTTATCCATGATTTTGCAATTTCATGAGTCTTACGAACCGCAATTGTTGTTGTTATTCTAAAAGGCAATTAGGCCACGAAGTTCCTTTTATGCAAGTCTTGGAGATACTAGGAAAGGAAAAGTTTCATGTAAATTTGTTGGATGAGCAGTCTGATTAAAAGAAGTGCAATCATCTCTATCGTGTGATTACCCAAAAGAGGAAATGAGGCTGAATCGGCTTGGATTAGTGCGATGACAAAGTGGAGACAACCTACCAGATCAATATAGATTAGAAGTTTCGTAGTTGATGGGTGATACTTGTCGTTTTATTTTTAGCCTTTTGAAGATAGATTCATCGATGACCGAATTAAGTAGAAAGATTGTGAGGTAAGCTTGGAGAAAAGAATAAAAGTTGAACGGAGTATTAAAAGAAATCCAGAATAATCGTTCCATTCACGTTTTAGAATCCATCGGAGTTGTTTTTAATTTAAAATTTTCGTGTTTTACCTTTATACTGTCAAGTTTACCATTTGTTTTCGATCATATGAGTATAAAGTATTTTCTTTTTGTGACAACTGTCAAGTAAGTTGATTAACTCTTTCAAAAGATTACGTCTATGAAGTTTGGTGTCACCCCGAGGAGACTCAAGAGAAGATTTTGCAACGAGAACCTAAACAAACGAGAAGTCGAATCACACAAAATATTCTCTAAATAGTTATGCAATCTTACTAGACGTCATGATAGAACTCAGAATCCTCTCTCTAACGAATCAAAGCGAACTTGCTCCATGAAACCCTACCAATTCGAATACTCACCAGTCATGAATTGTAGTCAGCATTTATGTCAAGAAAGTAGTAGCGAGGCGTGGAGTTTCCGACTTCAATGTTTCCGGCAGATATGCACTTTTTGCTTCATGCTTTTGAAGTAAATGTCAAGAAGAAATGGACAAGTTGATCGATAAGCACCGCATATTACCCTTGAGTGGATGGTCGCGTGAGAGAATCCTCCAATTTTAAAGACGTGTTGTGAGCAGGAATAGTTGATCTTTGGCGGAGTATAGAATTTACACTTGTCCTTAAAAGGATTCTCGTATAGCAATCACTATCGCGCTAGTATTCGGGTGTCACCGTGTGGAATGGTACTTGGTAGATTATGTTGATCTATGGAGAACAGTGGAGTAACGGGAGCTGTATTGCATGAAATATGGACATGACATCGACTAAGAAAATTAACGCAATAAGATGACAACTTAAAGCGGGTCGTGATCAGCAAGAATCATATGTGAATAAAAGAGGGAAACTTATCGAGATCAATTTTGAATTCATGCCCGAGTCAACAAGGCTATTATTTGCTTGGAAATATCCGAAGAACTCCCGGGAATTCATTCTACCTTCTACATTTCTAGTTATGGGAAGTATTATGTTTTTCAAGGTTTTACGTGTGTCTTTAAAAGGAATCTTTTTAATTACCGTCGTTGCTGGACGTGGCTTGGATCACGAGGGCATGATCCGTTCCAAGTGGGAGAGAGTTGTAACATCCTAAAATTTTTTAGGCCAATGAAAATTAACCTTATTAATAGTTTTGACATTAAAATAGTTTCCTAGTATTTTATTTTTGAATAGGGGATTGTTTTAGTTGGAATTTTAGCGGATAGCGGGTATTATACCCACCAATTTAGTCATGGGGCGTGGCATAACAAGGAATTGCCAACCATCTCCCCTTTTCTTACTCATTCTGATCTCAATCAAATCTAAACTCTTCAAACAATTCAAGAATTTCTCTAAGATTAATAATAATAACCTACAATCATCAAAAATTGAAAGGTTAGGGTTTATGCCTAAATGGTGGTGGCCGAATTTTTGAGGAAGAAGGAGGAGAAATTAGGGCTTGAAGTCTTGATCTTTGTTCTTGAAACATTAAGGTAATTATCTTATTAATCCTAGTTTTAATTATTTTAGAAATTATGGTCATTTGAAGTCGGTAAGGTCAAATCTGTTTTGTCAGTAAGAACAGCAACAGTTTGTGTTTTTAAAACGACCAGAAGTCATCTTTGAAGGACAATTCACATATTGGTCACTAAATATAAAATGTAGGTTTATGTGTCATATAAATTTGGCCACTGGAATCAAGTAAAAAGAGTTAGTAGAACTTGAGTTATGCTCGTTTGAAGGCAACCTAGTCAAATATAAAAATGGGGATTGTGTTATAAAAGTGAGTTTGACATTATGATAATGATATAAGAGGTACATGTTTTGTGAACCAACCCAAGATTTGTATGAGATTTGTAAATGATGGGTTGGGTGTTGAAATGCTAGTGATTATGGCTAGACGGCCTAGTATGTGATTGATGATCCTATATGCGTTTGTGATTTGTTGCTAGGTTGAAGCATACATATTTTGTGTTCTTCCGGTCATCTTGATTTATGATTTTGGTTGTCGCGGAGGAGGTGAGTTTTCTTGCATACTTTTATATATGCCTTGGGTCAATTACCATATGATGGTGGATTCCGTGTGTGGTAATTGATTTGGCGTTGAGCCTAAGTAGTGGCCGTCTTTGATTACGGGCCTAAGTAGTGGCCATAGTCCATGTGGGACATAGCTCATGTGGAGCATTGATATTGTTTATTGAGATTGTAATCATTTGCTTATATGGATCCATGTAATGCGTTGGCACAAATGTGAGTATTATAGATATGGCACGACGGTGCCATAGTCTATATGCAATAGACCTTTGTGCATTGTCCTCCTTCGTGTGTATAAACGTATGCAAGATTATTCACTAAGCTTTTCTTACTTTTTAGTTGTTTACCCTTTTTAATAGGTTGTCCCAGATGCGGAAGCAAAGTTAAGTAATATAAAGATTGAAGTTTGAAGTTGATTTATGTATATTCATTGCTTTAGCTAAATGCGGAAAATGGTAATGTTGATAGGACCCGTAGAGACCCCTTTGAACTATTGGCTTATGATACATTGATTGTTTTGGTATAAATATTGATTTCGTCAAGTGTAAGAATTAAGGAGTTTTGGTCATTCCTAATGGGGCATTTTGTATTAGAAATGTGTTTGATTGTGATTGAAATGTATTTTTGGAAAACTCATAATCCATAACAGGTTTTGACGAAGATTTTACGAATGGGTCATGCCGAAATTTCTAATTTTTGTGTATGGACTTTTATAACAAATTTTGATATATGTATTGGTTGAAGTTTTGAAAAGATTGTAATTTTGAGTTGTAATGTTTTCAAGTTTAAGTCAAGTGTTTAAATGAGTTTTTGGTTTAGATCTATATCTAAATATGCGCCGCATATTTGGTCCATGCGGTGCATACTGAAAGTCATTGTTTTGTGTGACGCTTAACTAAGCGCATGGAATTCCCTGTGCTATTTTATACTGATTTATGTGGCGCATATAAAGCTTATGCGACGCTTTTTTTTACACACAAAAAAAAATTACTACTTTTTGATTAAATTGGGTTGAGTCGTTTCAAGTGGTATCAGAGCCGTGGTTTAAGGGATTTAGGTATTTTATAATTACAAGGATACCTAGACTTAAACCATAGACGAGACTTGGCCTTATGTGTATAGTTGGTTTCTAGTGACATATGAAAGTATTTAGCGAATTTCACTTGAGATGTATTATAATATGTAATCATAATAATGACTGCAGCATTATTATCATCATATATTATAATAACTCAAGTTAAACCCGTTAAATATTGAAGTATGTTAGTATGAAGCTATAGGATTGGAGACCTTGCTTGGCAATGTGATTTTATTTATAGCTTTGCTTGTAGATTTGTAGGTTTGATAGAAAAGCTTGTGTGACTAAATGGTTTGTTGAGCGGTAATGATTGAAAATTTGGAATTGATTTCTGAGTTTAGTATGCCATGTGATGAATGTAAAGAAATGGAAATGATAAATACATGGTAAACGTGGAATGTATGCTAATGTGTATTTGCTTGTTTATATGCGAATGTGATAGAGCATAAGTTTTGCTTGAATAATCAGTTATGAGGTCGTAAAAGTGAAATTTTGAAATGATTTATAAGTTTAAGAGATGGTTTGTCGCTTATAAAGAAAAAGTATGTTGAATAATTGATGAATATAGAATGTATGCTAATGAGTTGTGATATTATTTGGTGTAAGACCATTGGGTAGTGAGACCCATGGCATCGTTATTATTTGGTGTAAGACCATTGGGTAGTGAGACCCATGACATCGTATTGTCTGGTGTAAGACCATTGGGTAGTGAGACCCGTGGCATCATTGTGGTGAAAAACCATACGAGGCATGTGTAAAGTCCCTCACACGATGGTTTAACCCACGAGTGTAAAATAACAAGTCAAGTATGAACTAGAATAGGACTAGTATTACTTTAAATATAAATGCAAGAATATAAATAAAGCAATAAACGACTTAAGCAATATTTAAACAAGTAAATAAATGATGGAACACAAATGTAATTTTCAAGTGTATTTTCTTTATTGATGATAAATAAAATACAAGATTGTTGCGGAACCTAGATATTACAAGTATGTAACTATCTAAACAATCTTTGAATTACAAGTGATCTATACTTGCTAAATAATCTCCTTGGATCGATATACTTAAAGTTGTGAAGTATAACTGTTTAGATCGAGAGTATTTAAGCAAGTTCACCAAATTGCTAAAAAGTAATTTGAACGAGAAATATGACTTTGTATTTATAGGCAGATAAATTCAACAATGAATTTATTAGCCGTACAAA
>CM067170.1:123826907-123856494 GCA_034093135.1 Erigeron breviscapus | reverse complement strand
CAACAAGGTGAGCTCTGCAATCAGAGAAGCCTTCAGGTTGACAAAGAGAGATGTGCAAGCTTCAGTGGTTGCGAACTTGACATCTAGTGTTGAGTTGTTGAAACAAGAGATTATGGTTGTTGGAAGTGAAGTTCATGAGTTGGTTCAGAAGCCAAGTGTCAATGAGAAAGAACTTGGGACTTCTATTAGTACTGGTATTGTAAAAGATCTGAAGTCTGAGCTATCTCAGAATCTAGCTGCTCAGATTTCAGATTCTGTCTGTCAGAAAGTTGGTGAAGAGGTTAGAATGATGATTGCTGAACTGACCAAAGACACAAATGACAAGGTGGAAAAGGCTGTAATGAAGTAAAAGATACAGTTTCCAAGCTTGAAGGTTCAGTTCAGAATCAGTCAAAGCAGTTAGATGAAATTCTAACACTTCTGAAGAAAGATAATGTTGTTACTCCTCCACCCCCTGCTTCCTTCACTGAAGAAGACAGAAAAATGTTGAAGGACATAAAAGATAAAGAAGCACTGAACCTGAATTCTTCTTTCAGATTAAAGGCTCAGTTTGCTACAATGGCAAAGGGTATAAGTGATTGCCTAGAACAACAAGTTGGGAACCACTAAAGGCAATTAAATCTGCTGTTGAGCTTTATGCTAAAATGCCTTTAGAGATTC
The DNA here is from genome assembly GCA_034093135.1 of Erigeron breviscapus. Classification (NCBI taxonomy): domain Eukaryota; kingdom Viridiplantae; phylum Streptophyta; class Magnoliopsida; order Asterales; family Asteraceae; genus Erigeron; species Erigeron breviscapus. The sequence continues at coordinate 123,855,834 of CM067170.1, read as the reverse complement.
CCAAAGGGGGAAGTGGTGTGCCTATTGGTTTGCTTGCTAGTACTCAAGAGATAATTGAAGCAACCAAGAAGCAAGCTGAGGGACCTTCTGGTAGTGCCTCAGTTCAGGGGGAACAACCTCAGAAAAAGGACAAGGGAAAAGGCAAGGTTGAAGAAGAAGAACCAAAGAAAAGTGCTAAGGGTTCTGGAATCGTTGTTGGTGAGAATGTAGACGACCAAGGTTATCCCTTACATAATCTTGAAGCTGATAGTAAGAAGTTGGAAACATTGCAAAAGCAGGTTTCTAACCAATTCATTATGTGGAGGGAGAACAAAGAAAGAGAAAGGGAACAACATCTAAAGATGGGAACCCTTGATCACATAGATGCTGCAGCTCTTGGGTTATCATTGGAAAGGTACTTAAAAATCAAAAATGATCCAAGAGTGCAAAAGGCTTTGGTGGATATGCTGGAATATGAATGTGGGATGAACTACTCTCCTCTGGAACAAAAGTTGGAAAGTCTGACCTTTAAGTTATCCATTGAAGACTTAAAGAAAAATAGAGAAAAAGAAATGGAGATCAAAAGGAAGGAAATTCTGGCCGAAGTTCGGAAAGTAGAAAAAGAGTTGTTCAGAACACCCACAAAGCCCAGAACTGGAACAAGGACTGCAAAAAAAGATTCTCGTGATGTTGTCTTTACTTCACTCAAACCAATATCTGATGATGCTGCTGAGACCCAAAGAAAACATGAAAACGTTCAGTATGATCACTATATGAACCATCGATCGCATCCAGCCAAAATCATTGATATGGAAGTTACAAAGGCTGATGGATTGAAGTTATTTGACTTGGTTGTGAAAAGAGAAGGTAGGGCAGCTGAAGAATACAATCAAGTTATTTGACTTGGCTGATATGAAAGGTGCTCAGATGTTCCTTGGAACTGAGTTGACCAAAGTTGCTGGAAATGAAGGACTAGTGGTTGGGAAGCTAAATGAGCTGGTGATGACTTGCAACAAGGTGAGCTCTGCAATCAGAGAAGCCTTCAGGTTGACAAAGAGAGATGTGCAAGCTTCAGTGGTTGCGAACTTGACATCTAGTGTTGAGTTGTTGAAACAAGAGATTATGGTTGTTGGAAGTGAAGTTCAAGAGTTGGTTAAGAAGCCAAGTGTCAATGAAAAAGAACTTGGGACTTCTATTAGTGCTGGTATTGTGGAAGATCTGAAGTCTGAGCTATCTCAGAATCTAGCTGCTCAGATTTCAGATTCTGTCTGTCAGAAAGTTGGTGAAGAGGTTAGAATGATGATTGCTGAACTGACCAAAGACACAAATGACAAGGTGGAAAAGGCTGTCAATGAAGTAAAAGATTCAGTTTCCAGGCTTGAAGGTTCAGTTCAGAATCAGTCAAAGCAGTTAGATGAAATTCTAACACTTCTGAAGAAAGATAATGTTGTTACTCCTCCACCCCCTGCTTCCTTCACTGAAGAAGACAGAAAAATGTTGAAGGACTTAAAAGATAAAGAAGCACTGAACCTTAGCTCTTCATTCAGACTAAAGGCTCAGTTTGCTACAATGGCAAAAGGTATTTGTGAGTGCCTAGAACAACAAAGTTGGGAACCACTGAAGGTAATTAAATCTACAATTGACCTTTGTAAGTGCACATTTTGGTGCACATTTTGTGTCCGATGCATCTCAATTAATGGGCTGTTTTGCTACATGTGAATAGTGACACGGGTTTAGACTAAACACGTGTGAATAGTGTCACGTGTTTAGACCAAACACGTGTTACTGTTTACACGCGTTTGGAAGCCCACGAGTTTGAAGCCCAGCCCATTTCTAGCCTATATATAGTGTTCTTAGGTTTCGGTTTTAGGTAATGATTTTAGTTGCAACAGATTTCATTCACGGCAGGCTGAGGTATGCGCAAACCTCAGTCCGTAAGTCCACCATATTATTCGATTATCAAGAGTCGTCTCGTTGATTGTAATCCGTAATCATCGTAGATGTATTGTAAACGGATTTATTCATTGTAATCATTCGACTAATGATAAAGGAAATCTGTATTTATCTCCTGTTCTTATTGATTTCGTGTTTGTTTCATTCAATTACCTCAATAACGATTATGTTTGGATTCCGCACTTACATAGTCGTAGGAATCGCGAATCGATCGGTCCCCTGCACTTTCAACCTTTATGCTCGATTGCCTTCAGAGATTCCCAAAGGGGGAAGTGGTGTGCCTATTGGTTTGCTTGCTAGTACTCAAGAGATAATTGAAGCAACCAAGAAGCAAACTGAGGTACCTTCTGGTAGTGCCTCAGTTCAGGGGGAACAACTTCAGAAAAAGGATAAGGGAAAAGGCAAGGTTCAAGAAGAAGAACCAAAGAAAAGTGATAAGGGTTCTGGAATGGTTGTTGGTGAAAATATAGACGAGCAAGGTTATCCCTTACATAATCTTGAAGCTGATAGTAAGAAGTTGGAAACATTGCAAAAGCAGGTTTCTAACCAATTCATTATGTGGAGGGAGAACAAAGAAAGAGAAAGGGAACAACATCTAAAGATGGGGACCCTTGATCACATAGATGCTGCAGCTCTTGGGTTATCATTGGAAAGATATCAGAAAATAAAAAATGACCCAAGAGTGCAAAAGGCTATAGTTGATATGCTGGAATATGAGTGTGGGATGAACTACTCTCCTCTAGAACAAAAGTTGGAAAGTCTGACCTTTAAGTTGTCCATTGAAGACTTAAAGAAAAATAGGGAAAAAGAAATGGCGATAAAAAGGAAGGAAATTCTGGCCGAAGTTCAGAATGCTGAGAAAGAGTTGCTCAGACCAACCTCTAAACCCAAAGTGACTGGACCTAGATCATCAAGAAAGAGTGTCCGTGATGCTGATCTTTCTACCTTCAAACCAATGTCTGATGATGCTGTTGAAATTCAAAGAAAACATGAAAGGGATCAATATGAGCATTACATGAAGCATCGATCTCATCCAGCCAAGATAGTTGATATGGAAGTAGCAAAAGCTGATGGATTGAAGCTTTTTGACTAGGTTGTTAAAAGAGAAGGAAGGGCAGCTGAAGAATACCATCAGGTTTCAGTGCACGAGTTTGGGATTTCTGAGCATAGGGAGATGATCCAGGTTCTGAAAGGGAAACCAAAATCTGCCTTGACTGGTGCATGGTTAGCAAGAATCAACAAAAGATGCAAGCCAAGGTGGAAATTGAAAGCAGATTGTTTGGCAAAAAGGATCATTCTCCACTGAAGAGAAAACCTACTGAGGCACCTTCTGGTTCAAGGCCTGCCAAGAAGTAGTTTTCTTTTCAGACTATCATGTACTTGTAAAGAATTTACATTTGTAATATTCATTTTAGTTTGTATATATATGTTGCAACTTGTAACAAATAAGTAGATGATAAGTTTAAGTTAGAAAAACAACAAGTAAAATTCTGAGACATCAATGATCTATAAGATGTACTTAGAAAACTTTTACAACTTAAACAAAAACTTGCATTTCAGACTTACAAACATGTATAGATAGAAGTCTGAGATGCATGCACTATTTCAGAATAAATAGGGGGAATTTGTTAGGTCGGAAATCGACCAAGTATAATTTGTTCAGAAATACCTTGAAGTTTAGTGAAGACGTCTGTACAGAATTCTGAGATGTCTCAGAATTCCTTCACTGAAGCTTCACTTCAGTTCAGATTGAGACAAATCTGAAGCATTCATTCTGAAGTCAAAGACTGAAGTATGAAGAAGAGAATCATCTCAGAAGCGAGCAAAGAGTGATTCTACCAGATCAAGACTGAAGCATCTCAGTATAAAGTATTTACAACACTTTACACTGATTACGAGGAAGACTTTTACTTTACACCTTTATCCGGTTAATAGATTTATCTATTAACAAAAGGTACAAAGTATAGGCTTGGAACCTAGTACTATAAGTCACATCAAGTGACTTATATACTCTTCCAAGTGCAGCATGTAAGGAATTATGGTTTAATTCCTTAAATGCTCACAACCACATTTGTACGATCTTGTCCACATCATCATGGACTTGGTCTATAAATACAAAGTCTTCTCATAACTTGCAAAGAGCTTAGAAACTTTAGCATTGCAACTTGTGAGATATACTCTAAGTAAACTTACGAGTATTTCCAAGTTAATTAGATCACTTGTATTTCAGGATTGTTTAGATACTTACACTTGGGTGTTTATCTTTGTTCCGCAACAATCCTTGTATTTGTTTATACATCAATAAATCAAATACATTGAAAAGAAAACAACGTGTCTCAATGCTACATACTTGATTATAATTATATATATCCTTATATAGTTTCTGCCATTTGTTCTTGCATTTTTATATCTAGTCAATTGTTTATTGTTATCCATATCTGGATCGTAAACTGAACTTGTCCATCAAGATCAGTTGTACTTGCCAGTCGGGTTTGTTATTCATCTATATATTTGGGACTCACAAATATTGGTTCAGATGTGCGTACTACTCCCCCAGTATCAGTGTCAGTTGAGAATGTACCAGAAATCCAAACTGAACTAGTACTCCATGAAATACCTTCAAATGAAGAATTTCATGATGCAAATCGTGATTTGAATGACTCAGATGAAGATACTGAAGTAATCTGGAATGATCCTCCTCCAGAAGCAACTCCAGAGGAGACTCAACTGAATTCTTGCACTGATATTGTTGTCAGTAACAATCCTGGTCAATACTCCAGATGGACAAAAGCTCACCCTATTGATCAGATCATAGGTGACTCCAGTCGTGGAGTTCAGACCAGAAGAGCCTCCAGTGATCAATGCTTATATGTCAGTTTCTTATCACTAAATGAACCAAAGAAGATTGACGAGGCTCTGGAAGATCCAAACTGGGTGACTGCTATGCAAGAAGAGCTTCACCAGTTTGAAAGGAACAAGGTCTGGTATCTGGTTCCTTTCCCAGTTGGAATGAAAGAACCAATTGGAACAAGATGGGTCTTCAGAAACAAAGTAGATGAAGATGGCCACGTAATCAGAAACAAGGCCAGACTGGTAGCACAAGGCTACTGCCAGTCAGATGTCGACTTTGATGAATCATTTGCTCCAGTGGCTAGACTTGAAGCGATCAGAATATTTTTAGCATTCGCTGCTCATCATCAGTTCAAGGTCTACCAGATGGATGTAAAGAGTGCTTTCTTGAATGGAAAGCTTGAAGAAGAAGTTTATGTCAGACAACCTCCAGGTTTCGTTGATGAAAAGCATCCACATTGGGTATATCGTCTAGACAAAGCGCTGTATGGCCTCAGACAAGCCCCACGTGCCTGGTATGACACTCTGACTAAACATTTGTTGAAAAATGGTTTTAAACAAGGTGCAATTGACAATACCTTATTTATTCTTCATGAACAAGGTAATCTGTTAATGGTACAAATTTATGTTGATGATATTATTTTTGGGTCTACTGATGAAAACATGTGCCAGAAATTTTCGAAAATAATGTCTACTGAATATGAAATGAGTTTGATGGGTGAATTAACATATTTTCTTGGACTCCAGATTAAACAAAACAAAGATGGCATCTTTATTAATCAGGAAAAATATGTTAGAGATCTTTTAAGGAAATATGATATGAACTCTTCACCATCTAAACCAACTCCAATTTCTGCACCACTGACACTGGACTCTGATCCAGATGGTAAACCAGTGAACACCACTGTCTATAGAGGCATGGTTGGTTCACTGATGTATTTAACTGCCAGTAGACCAGATATTATGTTTTCAACATGTTTATGTGCCAGATATCAGTCTAATCCAAAAGAATCTCATATGCTTGCTGTAAAGCGCATACTGAAGTACCTTAAAGGTGTCCCCAGTCTAGGTCTTTGGTACTCCAAAGGCTCAGGCATGGATCTAATGGGTTATTCAGATTCAGATCATGCAGGTTGTAAGATAGACAGGAAATCCACTACTGGTGGATGTCATTTCCTTGGTGGCAAACTGGTCAGCTGGACCAGTAAAAAGCAAACTTCAGTTTCATTGTCCACTGCTGAAGCTGAATATGTGTCTGCAGCCAGTTGTTGTGCTCAGATACTCTAGATGAAGAACCAGTTGCTTGATTATGGTATTAAGTATTCAAAGACTCCAATCTTTTGTGATAATACCAGTGCCATTGCTATCTCAAACAATCCAGTCATGCATTCCAAAACCAAGCACATTGATCTAAGGTATCACTTCATTCGTGATAATATTGTGAAAGGAAAAATTGAACTCCATTTTATCCCCACTGACAAACAACTCGCTGACATTTTTACTAAACCACTGGATGTCAAAACATTTGAATATCTTGTTGGTGAGTTGGGAATGTTAAACCCTTAAATCTGGAACCTTAGTATTGAACGCCATTGTGTACTACTAAGGATCTTTGATTTAAAGATTCATAAATTTATTTCTGGATCAACATTCCAGGGGGAAGACTTTGAAAGATATATTTTTCTTAAAAATGTTTAAAGTTCAAAAGGAATTTATTAATTTATTTTCTCACTGGACAAAATTTTCTTACTGGACAAATTGTCCAGAAAATATTACTGGTGCTTTGTAGATGTATCCCTCTCACTGGTAACTAGATAAGTTGAAGTGCGTGTTTGAGTTGACTTATGTCTCCTTGTAATGTGTCCCTCTCATTTGTCTATATTAGTTGACGTGCATGTTTGAGGTTACCAGTCTTTCAAAATGGTTTTCACTGGTACTTTACTGGAGTGTCCCTCCAGTGTACCATCAGTACATGCTTCACTGGACTAATCCACCAGTGATACTGGAGTGTCTAGTCAACCTTCAGATGGACTGAATTATGTCACAATATTTTTTAAATACTTGGTCATTGTGTGTGCCACGTAAGCAAACTTTTTCAAAGATATTTATCTTATAAATCCTACGTGGCATGTAATTTTTCAAACGAAATGATGATATTTTTATATTGGGAAGATAAAAAGAACAAGTTGTTAGTTTTTGTGGGCGGTAAACCATCACACATTAATGTGTGATGTAATGTAATTAATGCGGATCTCAGAACCCGATCAAAAATTGTATTTGATAAATTCAAATTAATCGTTTGAGTTCCACATTATTTCTCTCCTATATATACCCACTTTCACTTTCAATTTCATTTACTTCGAACATTTACTCCCAAATCTTACTTCCTTCATTCAATTCTTCATTCCTTCATTATTTTCCAATCATAAAACTCTCATATTTACTGCAATTCATTAAATTCTTCATAAGCCCTAAATTTATTCATTTTCATTCTCATCTATCAATCATAAATGGCACCCAAAAATCTTTTATCTACTGAATATGCTCCGGTTGATGATGTTGTTAAACCGAGACATATTACTCTTGAAGCCAAAGCTATTCGAATAAATATGAATAACTGGATGGCCAAACTTTCCAGTTCTCATCCTGCTCAATCAATCATTGGAGATTGAATACTTTCTTTCTCTCATCCCCTTTGTATGGTGCATTAACCCTAAATCCAGGGAGAATGTATCATGACTACTTATGTGAATTCTGGTACTCCGCTTTCTATAATGAAGAAACTTCATCAATTTCTTACACTCTCAATGGAGGTACCAGATCTTTGAGTTTTTCGGTGAATTTGCTCAGGTCTGTTTTACAGTTGAACTACCATGACCAGAATGAGCTGCCCATCGAACTCCCTACTGGCATAAATTTCAGGGAAGTGTGCAGGTTGATGGGGCACACAGAAATTGTAGATGACCAAGGCCAGTTGTTGAGAAAAGGAACAATTTATATGAGTAGGCTGACAGATTCGTGGAGATTTTTCTTCACTCATTTGTTAGAGTGTCTAGGAGGTAGTTCTGGAGGTCTTGATCAGATAAATCAAACGCAGCTCCAGATTGCCTATTGTTTGTGGTTTGGGATAAGAGTGGACTTCGCTCAAATTTTGTTCAATGATTTGGTGGATAGACTGAAAGCAAAAGGGAGAAAACCACACGTTCCATTTATTCATTTTCTTTCCCTTATGTTCAGAAGTGGTCTAGGAGACCAATACAATATTAATACTACTCATTTTTCCATGAGTGAGTTTTTAAGGGATCTGAACAACCTACAGTCAAGAGATGGTGAGGTAGATATTCCTCAGTCTATGCTCTCATTTCAAAGGGCAGAAGAGATTGTGGCACCAGGAAGTGTTCAAGTTGTTGAAGAACATTCTGGTGACCAAGATGTCCAGGTTGTAGAGATGGTACAACCTATCAGTCAAGTGGCTCCTGTAGAAAGTATGCAACCGATTGTTGAGCTTTCCAGACGACCAAGATCACATAGGCGTCTGATGAGGGGAGGAGTCCAGGTAAATCCATCAACCCATCCTGGTGATATAATGAATGTTGATGGGTCTCCCATTTTTGAAGAAAATATTGAATCTGGTGTACAATTTGAACAGAGAGTGGATACTGAAGTCCAGGCTGTTGTACAAGATGATATTGCTCAAGTTGTTGAGGGGATGGTTCAGATTGAAGAACAAGCATCTGGTGAGCAAGAGGCTCAGATTGACTTGAATGTCCAGGCTGGTGAACAGGTTAATACATCTACTGGTGATATGTTTTGGGAAGAGGCTGATTCTCCCATTTCTGAAGGGCAAAACCTTGATATTGATATGAATTTTCTGGGTGAAGAAAATGTACAAGTTGAAAGTTCACCAGAAATGCCACCACCCCCACCAGAAACAAACTTACCACCACCAGAACCAGAAATGCCTCCACCACCACCAGAATCGAACATGCCACCACCTCCACCACCTTCAATTCCACAAACAACTTCATACTTCAATCCACCAACAATCCAATCTCAACCACCAGTCAATCTAACCGAACAAAGTGTGCCAGACTCAAATGTTGAATCTGATGAGGGGAGGAGTCCAGGTAAATCCATCAACCCATCCTGGTGATATAATGAATGTTGATGGGTCTCCCATTTTTGAAGAAAATATTGAATCTGGTGTACAATTTGAACAGAGAGTGGATACTGAAGTCCAGGACTAGAGATCATTCCAAGGGGGAAAAATTGTCTATTCCATCATCTGGTGTCCAAGAAAGTTTGATAAGAAAGAGGAAAGAAGAAGTTGTAAGGGTTGTTGCTACTGAAAGCATTGTGCAGAGAAAACAAGTGACTGGTACTGATGCCAGTGCACGATTAGCCCAGAGAGCACTTGGCACTGAAGCCATTGTGCAAACTGAAGAAGAGGCTACTGGTACTGAAGCCAGTGAGCCCCAGTTTGAAACCTTCCCAGATATTCCTACCACACTGAAGGCAGTTAAAGGAAAAGAAAAGGTTGTATCTGGTGAAGAGGAAGAGCAGACTGAAGATGTTGACAATGAAACTTCTAGGAAGTTACAACAACAGTGCATCATGATTGAAATTTTCAAGACAAATCAAAAGAATGAACTGCTGGCCCATCAAAGGGAGATGGCTATAATGGGCACTCTGGATTCCTATAATGCTGGAAGGTTGGGCATAAATATTGAAGTTTTCAAAAGGATGAAAGATGACCCCAGAGTTCATCAGTGTCTTGATGCACTGAATGATGTCCATGTACGCTCGTTCTACGCTGAAGAAGAACAGGTATATGACTCATTGATTTATGGTGTTACAATTCCAGAGTTGATCAGACAAAGAAAGGAGGAGCTTGTAAGCCTCCAGAAAAAGATAAGAAGAAATGCTGGTGCTCTGGAGTTGGAATACAGGAAAAGGATGACTGGTCTACCAAAGCTTACTGCCAGACAAGTGAAGGCAATAAAAGATGGTGATCTTAGCACCTTCATTCCACTGGATACTACTCTTAGAATTAATCAACATCACCAGTCCACTGAAGGACAACAGAGTGGTGTATCCAGGGAAACTGAAGAAGAGGCTACTGGTACTGAAGCCAGTGAGCCCCAGTTTGAAACCTTCCCAGATATTCCTACCACACTGAAGGCAGTTAAAGGAAAAGAAAAGGTTGTATCTGGTGAAGAGGAAGAGCAGACTGAAGATGTTGACAATGAAACTTCTAGGAAGTTACAACAACAGTGCATCATGATTGAAATTTTCAAGACAAATCAAAAGAATGAACTGCTGGCCCATCAAAGGGAGATGGCTATAATGGGCACTCTGGATTCCTATAATGCTGGAAGGTTGGGCATAAATATTGAAGTTTTCAAAAGGATGAAAGATGACCCCAGAGTTCATCAGTGTCTTGATGCACTGAATGATGTCCATGTACGCTCGTTCTACGCTGAAGAAGAACAGGTATATGACTCATTGATTTATGGTGTTACAATTCCAGAGTTGATCAGACAAAGGACTTGCCAGAAGAAATTGAAAATATTAAAAGGGAAGTCCAGGCACTCAAGACTGGTATGACTGCTTCCATGCCAGAACAAGGAAGAACTTTTGGTTCTCTGGAGAGCAGGCCAACATTAGATCAGAATGATATTGTCAGCACCCTTAGTGATGAAATTATTAGAAAATTTAGGGGTGATATGCTGAAGACAATCACTGATGATATCTCTAATTCTGTTCTAAGAAACATTCAAGAGAGCTTGTTGCCTGAAGTTGTTCAGATGATTGAGGTTGAGCTGCCAAAGGACTTGCCAGAAGAAATTGAAAATATTAAAAGGGAAGTCCAGGCACTCAAGACTGGTATGACTGCTTCCATGCCAGAACAAGGAAGAACTTTTGGTTCTCTGGAGAGCAGGCCAACATTAGATCAGAATGATATTGTCAGCACCCTTAGTGATGAAATTATTAGAAAATTTAGGGGTGATATGCTGAAGACAATCACTGATGATATCTCTAATTCTGTTCTAAGAAACATTCAAGAGAGCTTGTTGCCTGAAGTTGTTCAGATGATTGAGGTTGAGCTGCCAAAGGACTTGCCAGAAGAAATTGAAAATATTAAAAGGGAAGTCCAGGCACTCAAGACTGGTATGACTGCTTCCATGCCAGAACAAGGAAGAACTTTTGGTTCTCTGGAGAGCAGGCCAACATTAGATCAGAATGATATTGTCAGCACCCTTAGTGATGAAATTATTAGAAAATTTAGGGGTGATATGCTGAAGACAATCACTGATGATATCTCTAATTCTGTTCTAAGAAACATTCAAGAGAGCTTGTTGCCTGAAGTTGTTCAGATGATTGAGGTTGAGCTGCCAAAGGACTTGCCAGAAGAAATTGAAAATATTAAAAGGGAAGTCCAGGCACTCAAGACTGGTATGACTGCTTCCATGCCAGAACAAGGAAGAACTTTTGGTTCTCTGGAGAGCAGGCCAACATTAGATCAGAATGATATTGTCAGCACCCTTAGTGATGAAATTATTAGAAAATTTAGGGGTGATATGCTGAAGACAATCACTGATGATATCTCTAATTCTGTTCTAAGAAACATTCAAGAGAGCTTGTTGCCTGAAGTTGTTCAGATGATTGAGGTTGAGCTGCCAAAGGACTTGCCAGAAGAAATTGAAAATATTAAAAGGGAAGTCCAGGCACTCAAGACTGGTATGACTGCTTCCATGCCAGAACAAGGAAGAACTTTTGGTTCTCTGGAGAGCAGGCCAACATTAGATCAGAATGATATTGTCAGCACCCTTAGTGATGAAATTATTAGAAAATTTAGGGGTGATATGCTGAAGACAATCACTGATGATATCTCTAATTCTGTTCTAAGAAACATTCAAGAGAGCTTGTTGCCTGAAGTTGTTCAGATGATTGAGGTTGAGCTGCCAAAGGACTTGCCAGAAGAAATTGAAAATATTAAAAGGGAAGTCCAGGCACTCAAGACTGGTATGACTGCTTCCATGCCAGAACAAGGAAGAACTTTTGGTTCTCTGGAGAGCAGGCCAACATTAGATCAGAATGATATTGTCAGCACCCTTAGTGATGAAATTATTAGAAAATTTAGGGGTGATATGCTGAAGACAATCACTGATGATATCTCTAATTCTGTTCTAAGAAACATTCAAGAGAGCTTGTTGCCTGAAGTTGTTCAGATGATTGAGGTTGAGCTGCCAAAGGACTTGCCAGAAGAAATTGAAAATATTAAAAGGGAAGTCCAGGCACTCAAGACTGGTATGACTGCTTCCATGCCAGAACAAGGAAGAACTTTTGGTTCTCTGGAGAGCAGGCCAACATTAGATCAGAATGATATTGTCAGCACCCTTAGTGATGAAATTATTAGAAAATTTAGGGGTGATATGCTGAAGACAATCACTGATGATATCTCTAATTCTGTTCTAAGAAACATTCAAGAGAGCTTGTTGCCTGAAGTTGTTCAGATGATTGAGGTTGAGCTGCCAAAGGACTTGCCAGATGAAAGGAAGGATACTTCAGTCCAAGCTTTTGGATGGACTGAACTGAAGGAGATAGGATTGACCTTTAAAGGTAAAACTGATCTCTCTCCAGATGTGAAGGCCTTTATGAAGAGAATCGAGAAGGTCTGGAGAAGAATTCAACAAATGGAAGCTGTGTTGGGTCTGAGACCACCAGTGTCTGTTCCATCATCTCCATCTCCAAAGAGGAAGGCCACTGAAGATGCACCAGGGCAGCCATCAAAAAGAAGGGCCTGAATCTTTTTATCATTGTACTTATTGTAATTAATTGTCTTATGAAAGTTGTAATTATTTTCCTTTTGATGAAAGTAATAATGGTTGCAATTTTTTATTTTTATAAGTAAATGACCAGATTTAGTCTAAGTTAGAACTTAAAAGATGAAACTGAAAACACTCATGATCTATAAAGTGTTCTCCAGTAACTTAGATTTTTTAGACTTAAATCGACTAAGTGTTTCCCAGACATACAAATTTGTATATCTATAAGTCTGAAAACACTTGCATTATTTCTAAACAAATAGGGGGAATTTGTTAGGTCCAGATTTACTGGACTCGCTCCAGACTCGACTACTGGAGCTTACTGAAGATCTGTCCAGAATCTGACCTACTCCAGACTTGGGATCTGGAGTCCTTCTAAAGATTTGTCCAGAAATAATGGAAGACTAATGAGCAAATACTTGTATAGGAAATCTGGAGTATTCTCCAGATTAGCTCACTGGTCTTCACCCCAGTCCAGATCTACTCTACTGAAGACATTCTGACTGAAGTCAAAGACTGAAGTCTGAAGAAAGAAGACTTATCAAATGGCGGAGTCCACTGGAAAGTCTTACCAGATCTGTACACTGGAGGATTGTCAGTGTTCTAGACCTTACAAGTCTGAACACTGATATCGAGGATTGACTTTAAGCCTTTACACACTTTCCAAAGAACAACCCACTTGTTCTTTACCAAAGTATACGTGTGTTAAGGTGGTTGGATAAAAGGATACACTTGCACTTGATGTGACTTTATCCTTATTCCTTATCCAATACATTTAATGTTCTTGTCGGATCATTAAATGTATGCAACCATATTTGTACGGCACAAAATTCACTGGAGAATTTTGTTGCCTATAAATACAAAGTCATTTCTTTGAGAAAATCACTTTTTAGCAAATTGGTGAACTTGCTTAAATACTCTCGATCTAAACAGCTATACTTCACAACTCTAAGTATATCGATCAAAGGAGTTTATTTAGCAAGTATAGATCACTTGTAATTCAAAGATTGTTTAGATACTTACATACGTGTAATATCTAGGTTCCGCAACGATCTTGTATTTTGTTTATACATCAATAAAGAAAATACACTTGAAAACTACATTCGTGTTCCACCTTTTATTTACTTGTTTAAATATTGCTTAAAGTCATTTATTACTTTGTTTATATTCTTGCATATTTATATTGAAGTAATACTAGTCCGATTCTAGTTCATACTTGTCTTGTTATTTTACACTCGTGGGTTAAACCATCGTGTGAGGGACTTTACATGAGGGTACTAGTGACCCAAACCAGGGCATATCTGACCAGATTGTAAAAGTGAATGCTTTCTGGGATGACGATGAGCTACCTCAGGAGAATCTTGATTCTCTTGCTGACTTTGAGTTTGACGAGGAACTATTGGAGGCGAATCAATCTGATTCTGATCCAGCCCCCATCCTCGCAAACGCCCCTCCTCCTCCCCCAGAAATCCAACCAGAACAAGACAATGAGCCTTATGTTCCACCACCACCATCTCACCAAAATCCAATCTTTCCACCAGGTACCACTCCCGCATATGTAACCGATCCATCTTTCACTCCATCACTTCAATTTCTTCACCCCCAAATTCACAACATACCACCACCAATCAACTATGATGCCCCCTCAGAGAAGGACTTGGATTCTGAGACAGAATCTGAGAGTCCAACTGACATTCAAATGAACAAAGTACTTAAAGGGCTTGGTAGTTTACCATTTGTGGCTCCTGCTTCTACACAACCCATACTTCCTTTAAATATAGAAGCACAGTTAGAGAAAACACAAACCGAAGTCCAAGGCCTTATTTTAAGGGTGGAGGACTTAACCAAATCTCTAACTGCCAACACTAGTTCCTTGGCTGATATGAAAGGTGCTCAGATGTTCCTTGGAACTGAGTTGACCAAAGTTGCTGGTAATGAAGGACTAGTGGTTGGGAAGCTGAATGAGCTGGTGATGACTTGCAACAAGGTGAGCTCTGCAATCAGAGAAGCCTTCAGGTTGACAAAGAGAGATGTGCAAGCTTCGGTGGTTGCGAACTTGACATCTAGTGTTGAGTTGTTGAAGCAAGAGTTTATGGCAGTTGGAAATGAAGTTCATGAGTTGGTTCAGAAGCCAAGTGTCAATGAGAAAGAACTTGGGACTTCTATTAGTGCTGGTATTGTGAAAGATCTGAAGTCTGAGCTATCTCAGAATCTAGCTGCTCAGATTTCAGATTCTGTCTGTCAGAAAGTTGGTGAAGAGGTTAGAATGATGATTGTTGAACTGACCAAAGACACAAATGACAAGGTGGAAAAGGCTATAAATGAAGTAAAAGATACAGTTTCCAAGCTTGAAGGTTCAGTTCAGAATCAGTCAAAACAGTTAGAAGAAATTCTAACTCTTCTAAAGAAAGAAACTGTTACTGCTCCTCCTCCCCCTGCTTCTTTCACTGAAGAAGATAGAAAGATGTTGAAGGACTTAAAAGATCAAGAAGCACTGAACCTTAGTTCTTCATTCAGACTAAAGGCTCAGTTTGCTACAATGGCAAAAGGTATTTGTGATTGCCTAGAACAACAAAGTTGGGAACCACTGAAGGCAATTAAATCTACTATTGATCTTTATGCTAGAATGCCTTCAGAGATTCCCAAAGGGGGAAGTGGTGTGCCTATTGGTTTGCTTGCTAGTACTCAAGAGATAATTGAAGCAACCAAGAAGCACACTGAGGTACCTTCTGGTAGTGCCTCAGTTCAGGGGGAACAAGTTCAGAAGAAAGATAAGGGAAAAGGAAAGGCTCTAGAAGGAGAAGAACCAAAGCAAGGTTCTAAGGGTTCTGGAATCATTGTTGGTGAGAATGTGGACGAGCACGACTATCCCTTGCACAATCTTGAAGCTGATAGCAAGAAGTTGGAAACATTGCAAAAGCAGGTTTCCAACCAATTTATTATGTGGAGGGAGAACAAAGAAAGAGAAAGGGAACAACATCTGAAGATGGGAACCCTTGATCACATAGATGCTGCAGCTCTTGGGTTATCATTGGAAAGGTACTTAAAAATCAAAAATGATCCAAGAGTGCAAAAGGCTTTGGTGGATATGCTGGAATATGAATGTGGGATGAACTACTCTCCTCTGGAACAAAAGTTGGAAAGTCTGACCTTTAAGTTATCCATTGAAGACTTAAAGAAAAATAGAGAAAAAGAAATGGCGATCAAAAGGAAGGAAATTCTGGCCGAAGTTCAGAAAGTAGAAAAAGAGTTGTTCAGACCACCCACAAAGCCCAGAACTGGAACAAGGACTGCAAAGAAAGATTCTCGTGATGTTGTCTTTACTTCACTCAAACCAATATCTGATGATGTTGCTGAGACCCAAAGAAAACATGAAAAGGTTCAGTATGATCACTATATGAACCATCGATCGCATCCAGCCAAAATCATTGATATGGAAGTTACAAAGGCTGGTGGATTGAAGTTATTTGACTTGGTTGTGAAAAGAGAAGGTAGGACAGCTGAAGAATATAATCAAGTTTCAGTTCATACATTTGGGATTTCTGAGCACAGGGAGATGATCCAGGTTCTGAAAGGGAAACCAAAATCTGCCTTGACTGGTGCATGGTTAGCAAGAATACAACAAAAGATTTAAGCCAAGGTAGAGATTGAAGGAAGGCTGTTTGGCAAAAAGGATCACTCTCCACTGAAGAGAAAACCTACTGAGGCACCTTCTGGTTCAAGGCCTGCCAAGAAGTAGTTTCTCTTCAGACTATCATGTACTTGTAAAGAATTTACATTTGTAACTATCATTTCAGTTTTATATATATGTTGCATGTTGTAATCAATAAGTAGATGATAGGTTTAAGTTAGAAAACCACAAGTAAAATTCTGAGACATCAATGATCTATAAGATGTACTTATGAAAATTTTTACAACTTAAACAAAAACTTGTATTTCAGACTTACAAACTTGTATAGATAGAAGTCTGGAATGCATGCACTATTTCAGAACAAATAGGGGGAATTTGTTAGGTCGGAAATCGACCAAGTATAATTTGTTCAGAAATAGCTTGAAGTTTAGTGAAGACGTCTGTACAGAATTCTGAGATGTCTCAGAATTCCTTCACTGAAGCTTCACTTCAGTTCAGATCAAGGCAAATCTGAAGCATTCATTCTGAAGTCAAAGACTGAAGTATGAAGAAGAGAATCATCTCAGAAGCGAGCAAAGAGTGATTCTACCAGATCGAAGACTGAAGCATCTCAGTATAAAGTATTAACAATACTTTACACTGATTACGAGGAAGACTTTATACTTTACATATCTTTACCCAGTTAATAGATTTATCTATTAATAAAAGGTACAAGTTAAAAGTATAGGTTTGGAACATAGTACTATAAGTCACATCAACTGACTTATATACTCTTCCTTTTATAAGCATGTAAGGAATTAGGTTTAATTCCTTAAATGCTTACAACCACATTTGTACGATCTTGTCCACATCATCATGGACTTGGTCTATAAATACAAAGTCTTCTCACAACTTGCAAAAGGCTTGAAACTTTAGCATTGCAACTTGTGAGATATACTCTAAGTAAACTTACGAGTATTTCCAAGTTATTTAGATCACTTGTTTTTTCAGGATTGTTTAGATACTTACACTTGGGTGTTTATCTTTGTTCCGCAACAATCCTTTTATTTGTTTATATATCAATAAATCAAATACATTAGAAAGGAAACAACGTGTCTCAATGCTACATACTTGACTATACATATAAATATCTTTATATAGTTTCAGCCTCCTTTTTGTTCTTACATTTTATATCAAGTTAATTGTTTCTTGTTATCCATATCTGGATCGTAGACTGAACTTGTCCATCAAGATCAGTTGTACTTGTCAGTCGGGTTTAATTAACCATCTATTGTTTGGGACTTACAGAAAGGTAGGATTATGATATAAATGGACAAAAGGTAATTTTAGGAAAAAGATCTTTGAGATCTCTTTCCTTTTTTCAATTCTCTATTTATAAGAATTTTTGATTGTTATCACAACTTGTGAGTCTTATATTATTATTTATATAACTTAACTTCTTGAAAATAAAAATTTTGTTCAATGTCATTCCATTAAGTTTAAATAGAACTTAATTATAGCTTGAGATTGCTAATTTATAGGCATCATCTACTACCTTCTATCATAACTATGGCTTGCGGGATCATAGGCAACATAACTAGCACGTATATAATATTTTAAAAAGAAGGGTTGTTACATAGTTATCTATGGTATTTCATTGAACTAGAGGGCAATTATCACTATGTCTTAATGTCTAGAAGGTCAAATATCTTGATAAACATCTATGGGTAGATACCTAGATAAATATAAGTAAGTTGTCCTAATCAGAAATTGAGGGTTGTTACATAGTTATCTATGGTATTTCATTGAACTAGAGGGCAATTATCACTATGTCTTAATGTCTAGAAGGTCAAATATCTTGATAAACATCTATGGGTAGATACCTAGATAAATATAAGTAAGTTGTCCTAATCAGAAATTGAGGGTTGTTACATAGTTATCTATGGTATTTCATTGAACTAGAGGGCAATTATCACTATGTCTTAATGTCTAGAAGGTCAAATATCTTGATAAACATCTATGGGTAGATACCTAGATAAATATAAGTAAGTTGTCCTAATCAGAAATTGAGGGTTGTTACATAGTTATCTATGGTATTTCATTGAACTAGAGGGCAATTATCACTATGTCTTAATGTCTAGAAGGTCAAATATCTTGATAAACATCTATGGGTAGATACCTAGATAAATATAAGTAAGTTGTCCTAATCAGAAATTGAGGGTTGTTACATAGTTATCTATGGTATTTCATTGAACTAGAGGGCAATTATCACTATGTCTTAATGTCTAGAAGGTCAAATATCTTGATAAACATCTATGGGTAGATACCTAGATAAATATAAGTAAGTTGTCCTAATCAGAAATTGAGGGTTGTTACATAGTTATCTATGGTATTTCATTGAACTAGAGGGCAATTATCACTATGTCTTAATGTCTAGAAGGTCAAATATCTTGATAAACATCTATGGGTAGATACCTAGATAAATATAAGTAAGTTGTCCTAATCAGAAATTGAGGGTTGTTACATAGTTATCTATGGTATTTCATTGAACTAGAGGGCAATTATCACTATGTCTTAATGTCTAGAAGGTCAAATATCTTGATAAACATCTATGGGTAGATACCTAGATAAATATAAGTAAGTTGTCCTAATCAGAAATTGAGGGTTGTTACATAGTTATCTATGGTATTTCATTGAACTAGAGGGCAATTATCACTATGTCTTAATGTCTAGAAGGTCAAATATCTTGATAAACATCTATGGGTAGATACCTAGATAAATATAAGTAAGTTGTCCTAATCAGAAATTGAGGGTTGTTACATAGTTATCTATGGTATTTCATTGAACTAGAGGGCAATTATCACTATGTCTTAATGTCTAGAAGGTCAAATATCTTGATAAACATCTATGGGTAGATACCTAGATAAATATAAGTAAGTTGTCCTAATCAGAAATTGAGGGTTGTTACATAGTTATCTATGGTATTTCATTGAACTAGAGGGCAATTATCACTATGTCTTAATGTCTAGAAGGTCAAATATCTTGATAAACATCTATGGGTAGATACCTAGATAAATATAAGTAAGTTGTCCTAATCAGAAATTGAGGGTTGTTACATAGTTATCTATGGTATTTCATTGAACTAGAGGGCAATTATCACTATGTCTTAATGTCTAGAAGGTCAAATATCTTGATAAACATCTATGGGTAGATACCTAGATAAATATAAGTAAGTTGTCCTAATCAGAAATTGAGGGTTGTTACATAGTTATCTATGGTATTTCATTGAACTAGAGGGCAATTATCACTATGTCTTAATGTCTAGAAGGTCAAATATCTTGATAAACATCTATGGGTAGATACCTAGATAAATATAAGTAAGTTGTCCTAATCAGAAATTGAGGGTTGTTACATAGTTATCTATGGTATTTCATTGAACTAGAGGGCAATTATCACTATGTCTTAATGTCTAGAAGGTCAAATATCTTGATAAACATCTATGGGTAGATACCTAGATAAATATAAGTAAGTTGTCCTAATCAGAAATTGAGGGTTGTTACATCATTACCCTCTTAACAGAAACTTCATCCTCGAAGTTCGCTCGTTCACACTGTGATAAAATGACCGGATTGACGATAAGGATGGCTTCATAGAGACGTATAAAATGTGAGTGCTCAACTAGGTTTCATCCTGACCCTTTTTAGTTACTTACAAGCTCTTTATCTCCGTAGTTGAGGGCATCTCTTGCTTGGTAACCTAACATTTCTCGTGATTAGAAACTTCGAAGAAGTTACAAATGTGGCTCACTTCATGAGACGACTAGAGATTAATCGTATGTAATCGTTGTGGACTCTCAATTTTGCATAGAGCAATATTAATAGATGAAATGATGATAAGAATATCAATACGGAGGTGTAAAATGAGCAAACGATTCGTAATGTGAGTTACAATAAAAACGATAAGAAACGTTGGAATATCGATCGTTGGTGGCTACTCATTCCATTGTCATTTTGTGTACTTTCCTTTATCGTTTGCTTTCCTCAATAAAGAATCGCTCCACTGGCCTCTTGCCTACTCTTTCTTTGGTTTAACGTTGGACGCGCTTGCCGGTATTTGAAAATATTAACTTCGTTTGTGACTAATCACTTGTTAAGGGATTACCCCCTTAACAAGAGTGATACTAACCCATTATGCCAAGTTGCACTAAAAGTGCGAAGGTACATCTTCGTAGTTCCTCACTTTAGGGTTTTCTACTGTCGTCTTTGATGTTCTAAGGTATACAAGGGAATTATGAATCAGCTATTGACAATTCCATTTTACTCCTCATACTTACCTTGTCCTTCAACTTCGCCCTTATTGTCCCAAATCACCCTTTCGTTATTTATTCAGTCAAATCGTCACCCATTTTTCTCTTGCTGTTGCTGATATTGGCGTACCAATCGTTTTATGGCACCTTTAATTCTTCCTTTTTAATGTGAAAGTACTACAATCTATGACATATTGCCGACTAACTCCTTTTTAACATCGCACATATAACCTCTTCCATTTCTCTTCTATCCCTACGCATTCCTCGCGATAGGATTTACATAATCCTTATGCTTCACAAATAATCATATCACCATCTTGGCGACACAAACACTTCAAGTCCTCATTGGTATGAACCTTTTCTTAGAAGCAATCCTTCTTAGGTCCTCATGACCTCCACAAAACTTCCAATTACCTTGCTCTAAAAAGCCTCATGTCCATTTTCAGCTCTCTAAGCTATGCTTCTTTTCAAATTCACTAACCTAATGTTATTATGAATTGTGATCTAACATATTTTAGGTGAAACATCGGTTACTTCGTCTTTTCCTCAACTATGCGGTTCCCTACTCTTTCCTTTCGTTTTCTTATGGATAACTATACTCCTTACCGTTTCGCCACTCAGATCCATCTGTTACTAGAGTAATTGTCATCTTGAATGACACACGCGCAGTTGCTAGTCCTTGAAGTTAATTCAGGGGTACTTGTCAGATCATGGTGATACGGATCTTTTAATCCTAACTCATCACAGATGTATGTTATCATTATCACGCTTCCATTCAAACGCTCCATAACTAGCTTTTCCCGGAGTTTGTAGTTTCTTTAAAATTAGTTCAACGACCAACTTCCTTGATCGTTGTGGTAGTATGTGCCTTGAGTTCTAACGTCGTATTCCTTATTTGCTTTCACTATTAACCTAGTGATTTCATGTTATTATCCTTCTTCACTTTCCTTGAGCGCACTACTTCGTGGGTCGATGGTCCTTGCCGGTTCACCAGGTGTTGCAAAATTTTTCTCACCCAAGTTCATCTTGTTTTAGCTTACCTCTATTTGACCGTTGACCTTGAGGGGATAACCATCACGGGTCATCGTCCTTCCTCTACTTATCGACCATACTTCTCCTTTTTAGTAAAGCTAGCTTCCATCGGTGTTTGGCGTATACTGCTTTCTCTTAGCTTAGTTGATATGTTGTACTAATAGCTTGTCTTTCGATAGAGGTTTTCCAATTGATATTCAGAGAATATCGTGTGGAGCGCCATAAAGATGAACGCTACCGGAACTATACCTTGTAGATGGCGTCAATGCCGTCACTCTACTTATTTGAGTTAAATGACGTTTCTTCACTTTTATCTTCTACTCCACATCACCTTCAATGATGCTAGTGAATAACTCTTCTTGAAGGATAAAGTATAATCTTGCAATTCATACCCCTTGTTCGAGTATTTACCTTTGCTGTGATTACCCCCTTAACATTTTTCCTCTAGAAAAATGTAAGGGAATTCCTGCTCTTCACATCATCTCACCATCCTTGACGATCTTCAGTTTGCCAAATTCCTAATTCCTTCGTGTAACAAATCTCCATCTACACACTTGTTTCGAAAAAGGAAGGATAGCTCGGAATCCTTTTTGTTACTCTTTAATCATGAGGGTTACTCGACACACCCTAATATCTTATTGTCCTTAATTAGTTTTCTTCTTCCAGTTACCTTCGTTTTCCAACATTGCTAGTGATCTCCTACAAGTTCTAGGGGAGTCCTTATACTTAACTAAAGGTGACCTTCATGTCACACGACCTTCCTTTCGTGAACCACTCAATCTTTCTTTTGGTCGATAGCATCTTCTATGCTATATAGTTATCCCAAGTATTTCACTCATGGACAACTGATGTCTCAACGTCTTTCTCATCCTTTGATGTTGCAGCAAGAGCAGGGTACTAGTTACTCGATTCGCCATTGCGGAATGTTACGCAAGTGAGTTGTGTGTTGTTAGGTTACTAACCTTTGAAGAGAAACAGGGGTGATCATTACTTTTAATAATCGAGAATATCAAGGATATAAAATTTGGTTTCGAATGAATGAAATAGAAACTACAAAAAACAAAAGAATCGTTAAGACTCGAATCAGACTCCTTGCGCGAGTTAAAGAAATCACTTCTATGTCTTTCGTTGCCCAATGGACTCCAACTTTCAATGACGTCAATATATGTCGCACCGACTTAGATAGTATGGGTAATTGTTCCTGTACGCGTGTTAGAATAGAGATATCGCACCAAATATTGGGGTTACAATCCTCAGGACGTGTGGTCTAGAATATATATATATATCGGAATCACTTCTATGTCTTTCGTTGCCCAATGGACTCCAACTTTCAATGACGTCAATATATGTCGCACCGACTTAGATAGTATGGGTAACTGTTCCTGTACGCGTGTTAGAATAGAGATATCGCACCAAATATTGGGGTTACAATCCTCAGGACGTGTGGTCTAGAATATATATATATCGGAATCTGTTCTACCAGCGTCGTCGAATCGTAATTTGGCTTTAACACTACTCTCCCTTCACAAGTCTCCAACTTCATCCGACGTTTCCATATGTTTCGCACCATCTCAGATTGAAGACAAAGGTTATGCGCAGTATCTAAGGGGGATAGAGTCGCGTCGTATCTTGGGACTACCATTCCTAGAGTATATCGTTCGACGTTCGTGAAAAGATGCTCCACCGATGATATCGCGTGGTTGTATATCCATGATGAATAGCGGTGTCATAAGAAACAGGATGTGGGATAATTTCAAAGGAGCATGAGTGAACGAATATTGCATTGGAGGGGTACTTAATGACAACTTTTATACTTAGAAAATATCTAATTCCTAATGAATTTCTCGGGGACAATCTCTAGCTCTCAAGGATTAACTACATTGTCATCATGTCGTGCAACACTAGTTCTCAATAGTCAAATCTTAGAGCATAATAACTATATCAATAATAAGGCACAACTACATAATCATCACAATATTCACGTGTTTCAAGTAGCTTAATCTTATGGGTGAAAGCCTTCGTATCTCTATTGTCCATAAAATTTCCTATCAACTCGTCGTGCTCATATTCTCTTTCAAATCAATCATAAATAATTAACCTCATTACCCAATAATTTAAACAAGTCATATCCCAAAATGATTTCATGCCTCATAGTAATCACAATATTTTAAAGTGCATATGCTACTTAAAGTTCAACATCATAAATCATTTACGCATGCATTTCTCTCAAAATTATCACCTTGCACATTCCAACCTTTCACATTGATATTATAACTTTCACATTGCACATTATAACTTTCAAATTGCACATTACAACTTTCACATTGCAATCAAATCATGCCCAAATTCGTATGTTATAGCATAGAATAGCATGTATCAACGAACATCATTCAAATCTTAGATGGATTTCACTGCTAATGTGCAAAAGAGGGAATCCTATTAAGGGCTTCATAACTTCGAGGCATCTAAAATCAATCCTTATATCGAACCAACATAATCCTCAATAAAGCAAGTCTCAAATCATTCTATGTGCTTAGGTGAATGTCTAAATGCAAGAAGTATTCACATTAAAATGGATTTATTAAAGATCTTCTTTTTTTTTTTCTTTTTTTTTTTGAAAAGGAATCCTTTTGAACATAAGTCCAAGTGGCCGTTTGAGTTTTACATGATCCTCTCATAATTAAACGTAGTTCATGACCTACGTTTAATTAGGGTCCTACCATGTAAAGCTCAAACTAGTCCGCTTAACCTTATGCTCGACTCGACTATAAAAATTCGTTTTGAAAAGTGGCTATAGTTTTGGGATTCCCGGGAGAACCCCAATGTTCTCTATAACCTTAGGCTCTGATACCATTTTCTGTAACACCCCAACTAAGGCGGAACAATGAGATGTACAGAAAGTCGAGTATTCAAAACAAAGGATAATAGATAACATTCACCATAGCTTTATTTGATAAAAATAATTTTACAATGTACAAGCATGTGAACCAATTCCCAAGTACAATACGTCTACCATACTTAGATATTGAGTCCACGAAACAAATAACAAATACATGATATGATATACTACAATGATCAAGGCGGATTCCATTGCCCGTCACAAGGTTTGGTCTTTTACTCCAAAGTGCAATGCAAACAATCATGATGCATACATTTCCTCAAAGCTAATGCTAAATCCTGAAAAGCATGAAGAAAAAGTGTCAACTACGAAAACGTAGTTGGTGAGTGCATAGGTTTGCAAGTAAATCTCGTTACATATCCATTTCAAAACTTAGAGAAACATATTATTTCATATCAATTCACCCAAACCACATGACCGACAAAAATTCCCATATCAAACCATCAAGTTTTCAAAATACCATAACGTCATTTCAAAGAGTTGAGAAATCCATGGTGAATTATAAGGTTCACATTTTCCAAAATCATCATGAGAGAAAAAGTATATCAAACGATTAATCATTCATCATACCAAAACCATTCGGTCATCAATACTTCAATATCGCCAATTTCAACAACTTTCGAGATTCCATATAAGGTCCAATACCCAAACCGTATGTTCAATCCATAATATCCAACCATAAGTAATTTCAATAACATTTTGCCCAAGGCATAATTTGATGAGTTTGTGCTTGAGCCACTACTAAGACCATTTCCTGTCCCAACCAACATAATATTTCATTTCATAGCACAAGCTGTCAATCAAGTGCAATTAATAAAGAAGGGGATCGTGCCATGGAGACGACCGCCTAATATAAAGTAGATTAGAGCACCGCTCGGGTCGGACTGGCAATGAAAGTGGCCACAAAGGCAACCAACATTCCACCGTTACCTATTTTAGTGGGTGAGTGGACGACTCCTAGTTGCGCAACCCTTTAACTACAGGCCTCCCCTTTTGTAGTTAATAGTAGTCTACCGAAGTGATACAGTTTGACAAAACTCAAGCTCATCATATAACTTATAACACATTGAACATACAATATATCCCATTTCATAATCATTCTTTCAAGAATCATTCATATATATAAAGCAATTTTATTTATCATGTTTTTCACCCCGAAAGTAAAACACATAAAGAGTTTGAAAGGGGGCTATGACTCACTTGATTAGAGAGTGTTACTCCTTGGCAATGCGAGAGTTCTCCTAGTTATGTTCCTCAACAAGCAGGCCTAAACCATTGTATATATATACACGACATAAGTTCGTGTGACATGGACTAGTAAGTTAGACCATGAGATGCATACTAGTAGACTTGCCCATCTTTGATTGTTGTTTAATTATGGAGTTCAAGTTCATTTTATTGCTCACAATGTTTGGTTAGAAAATATTTGGTGGAGAATGCCAATTTCTCATTATACGTATTTACACGTTATAGGAATTTCGGTAACTCGACTTTGATTATCATGGTTCCCATTGTACACTTTGCTTAATCATGTCATTTGGCATTAGTAACTTTATAATATTGGTATTCATGAATATTTTCTGATTTATAATCATTTATTCAATTTAATATCATTTATTTAATTATTTATTCATTTTATCGATCTAGTAATTAAATAATTCCTTAAAAATACTTTTAAGTATCATAGTTGTCTTTGTAACTTATGAATAATTATAGTTGAGTTATATTCTGATTATTATGCTTTTTAACTTAGAATATTGTGATATATATATATTTATTTATGTAATTTTTCTATTAATTTAAAAATAGTTATTAATTAGTGATTTTCACTTACTTAATTATTTCTAAATTATATGACATTTGTTCTTTGACTTAAAATGATTTTACTCCAGTAGGTTTTAGTCACTTTCATCATTGGTTGTGATTATTTAACCAATTTCATGATTTATATAATTTATTTATTTATTTATTTACCTTTTTAATTATCATTTAAATTTAATAATTAATGGAAATTCTTAGAAATCACCACATAACTTTTTGGCTAAACATCCCAGGCCTTTTAGGCAACTTTTATCATGGGAAAATCATATCAAGTCAACCTCTCTTGTGTCTTGCTCATTTTGAGGATTCTAAGCTTATAAATCGTTTACCGAAATAGTGATTTTAGCCTCATTTTTCAAGCAATTCAAATGCGTCAAAATGGATTTTCATCCTTATTTCATTATTTACAGAATGTTCATTATATTTTGGTGTCTTAAGTCGTGATAGTGGTGGTGGTGTGATATGTGAAAATTAAAGCTTTCGGTTAGTGCTTATATGAACCGAATTAGTGATTTGTAGGCTTGTCTTTGCCATTTAATAACCAAGTTAAGTTTTATAACTTTTATTTGACATACTCTCTGCAGGTTTATAATACTGTTTGTTACGAGATTGTTGGAGTTGATTAAAGTTGCAATCTAGTGACTTTTAGCTTATTTTGTTGTGAAGAGCTTTTACTTGGAATTTTCTGTTTTAACACTTATTTTCATAAAATGTTGAGTAGTCATTCTTGGTTAAGTTGAATTATTTGGACATTGGTGATTTTTATACAGAGACATATATGTGTCCTATATTTATGTGAATTTTTCCTAAATTTATAGACATTGTTTACTACCTCTAAAAATTACCAAACCAAAACTGGTCAGAACAAGAGCTGCTGTGCGACTCAAAATATTTTATAAAGATTTCTATGATGAACATAAAAATCTCCCAATTTTATTTTAGGTTAGGGACACTTTGAACTCAGTTCACACCCAGTTTAAACTTCTGAAACCTATTAGTTAAGAAATTAAAAATCATCAAAGTTGACTCAACATTAAGACAAAAATCCAGTTTTGACCACTTTTGGTAGAAAAATCACAACTTGATTTCTAGTTCGTCTTTTAATCTGATTCCAGTGGGAGATGAAAGCTAACTCAAAAGTCTTCGTTTCATATTTTATGAGTTTCACCCAGTTCGTCCATTTTAAACCATTTTTACACGGTCCAAGTTCAAAAACAGATTCTGTGAACTTTCTTGTGATTTTCGGTTAGTGATTTTGTGCATAGTTTTGCCTTGATTCATATAAGATTCATATTTCTTGTAATATATTTATAAAATCCAGATTATTATACTTCTTTTAACATATTTTTCACTTAATACAAGTCCATATCCATCTCATAATCCAACAACAAGATTCAACTTTCTTAGATCTAACATGCATGCATTCAAATCAACACTTTTCAATACCCATCTTTATAGATCTATCATCTAACAACATAAAAGCTTTCTTTTTATCAAAAATCTCAGAAATATATTCATTAAAATATATAAAAACATATCAATCTTTCAAAGGAAAAATCACTTTAAAAGCTATTAATCTATAACAACACTTTTGGGTCTTAAACTTGTTGAATCCTTGAATCTTTCTTCTAGATCTTGACATGCATGAGCATGAGAAAGAAGATTCTATCAACTTGCCCTCATCAAGTGTGTCTTTCAAAGAAAATAAGAGAAAACATAGACTTTTGATAAAGATCTTTGAATATATACAAAAACCCCAATCTTTTGTGATAATACCAATGCCATTGCTATCTCAAACAATCCAGTCATGCACTCCAAGACGAAGCACATTGATCTCAGGTATCACTTCATTCGTGATAATATTATGAAAAACAACATTGAACTCCATTTTATTCCCACTAACAAACAACTCGCTGACATTTTTACTAAACCTCTGGATGTCAAAACTTTTGAATATCTTGTTGGTGAGTTGGGAATGTTAAACCCTTAAATCTGGAACCTTGGTATTGAACGCCATTGTGTACTATCAGGGATCTTTGATTTAAAGATTTATAAATTTATGACTGCTCAGATATTGAACGCCTTTGTGTACTATCTTTGCATTAATAGATTTCTGGATCAACATTCCAGGGGGAAGACTTGAAAGATATATTTTTGTTCTTAAAAATGTCTTAAGTTCAGGGGGAATTTATTAATTTATTTTCTCACTGGACAAAATTCTTCAGAAAATATTACTGGTACTTTGTAAATGTGTCCCTCTCACTGGTAACTGGACAGGTTGAAGTGCGTGTTTGAGGTGACTTTTGTCTCCTTGTAAATGTGTCCCTCTCATTTGTCTGTATTAGTTGACGTGCATGTTTGAGGTAACCAGTCTCTTTCAAATGGTTTTCACTGGTACTTTACTGGAGTGTCCCTCCAGTGTACCATCAGTACATGTTCACTGGACTAATCCACCAGTGATACTGGAGTGTCCAGTCAACCTCCAAATGCACTGAATTGAGTCATAATATTTTTTTAAATACTTGGTCATTGTGCGTGCCACGTAAGCAAACTTTTTAAAGATATTTATCTTATAATCCTACGTGGCATGTAAATTTTTCAACGAAATGATGGTATTTTTATCTTGGGAAAACAAAAAGGTGCAACTT
>CM067170.1:123720671-123825907 GCA_034093135.1 Erigeron breviscapus | reverse complement strand
AGTTGATTAAAGACTCTATAGGACTGAAATTTTTAGTCATCTTGCAAACATCATAGAAGATTCATCTGGATGAATTAGGAGACGAATCTTATATTTTTGGAAAGGTCCAAGTGTCAGTAAAATTTGATAAGAACAAAGTTTCTTCTGGTTTTGCTCAGAAGAGTGCCAAAAACGACGATTTTCAGAACTGGTCTGATTTCTGACGAGGCTACAGGTTTGTTTTTTGTAAAAATCATAACTCTTTCATTAAAGCTCTTGAAGAGCCAAACCTTACAATTTTGAAAAGGCCATTGAGTGCCCAACAAATGTCTAGAACTGAGTTTTGTTGTATCTAGTTTTCTTGACTTCCCAAAGTCGTTGTCTAGTAGATGGCGCAAAGCTGGGAACATGCTGAAATTTCCCTATTTTGTACTTAGGCTTTGTGGTAGCTTATAAGTTGATCTTATACTTGTTCTAGGTACCCGGGAGTACATTTTGAGCATAGTAAAGTACTTGTACTAGTACTTGGAAATGCTTTACTTCCAGGTGAGTTTCGTAAACCCTCCCTACTCAATTGAGATTCGGGCTGAAAAGTGTACATGCTTGTTAATTGATTGTTTGTTTAATGTATTGACTTGTTGCTCGGTTAACTTTGTCTTCGTTATGAATACTTGTTGTGCTTTAGATAGTTGTACATACATGGAAGATAATTATACTTTTTATGAATAGTAGATGTGGTGGGAAGGCTGCGGGTGACCCTATATATAAGCATCGATGATTCCTTTAAAGTAGAATTATAAGAAGTGTATGTGCATCGTATTTGTTGGTTGATTCACTTGTTATGATATGGATCGAGATGTCAATTTGCTTAATTGTTGATTTGATTGATTGTATGATTGAATTGTTGATATGGACATGTTAGCGCATTATTCATTATATAAGTCGCACCGTTAGCGCATTATTCATTATATAAGTCGCACCGTTAGCGCATTGTTTACAATGTAAGTCGCACCGTTAGCGCATTATTCATTATATAAGTCGCACCGTTAGCGCATTGTTAATTATTAACTATGTAAGCCGCATCGTTGTTGATCGTTATTGATTGTTATGGAACGTTATATGGAATCGTTATTATTGAACGTTGACTTGTATTGAATTGTGATAATGTGAAACCTTATAGGTTTTCCTTGGATGTGATTAGTTCTCCTAATCCTCACTTATTGTTAACAGTTGTATCCGATACGGTTATTCCTTGTTACTTGTCCCTACGAACTCACCATGTTTATGTTGACGTATTTTAGTACACTTTTCAGGTAATCAGGTTAATCAGAGACAAAATGGATAATTATGTGCTTGCATTGCTAAGATTGGACTTGCTTTGGACTTTCTGGATCCGTGATCCTTATTTCCCTTTAACGGGTTATGCTTAGGATCAACTACTATCATTTAACCATTTCCATTTAATATTGATTGAGTGTGTATCTTTGATAGATGTTGATTATTGTATACATTTGAGTGAGTTTAAGGATTGTTTCAATCCTATGTTTTCATATAGTTTGACTCTACATAATTTCCATGTCGTGCTGTGCTTTTCTAAGTGATATCCCATGATTCCGCCATGTTGGGGTGTTACACTTCTTCTGTCTTTCCAACTCATAAAACAAACCATTAACTCTAGCCTCTAACACCGTCATCTTCCCTTTCATGTCAGCCATACCAAAAACTGGTGGTAATATAGGAACCTGACGTGTAGTCGCTTCAGCTCTTGGTTCAGGATTAGGCACTGAATCCCTCATTCTATGAGTTGTAGATGGCCTTTCAAGATTAACAGTTGTCTTTTGAGGTCTTCTTGACGTCACTGGCTCAACATGTGATTCAACTGATCTCCTAGACCTCTGTTCAGGAATTTTTCTTGATGCTTCTGGAGCTTTGATCATCTTATCTACTCCACTAGCACCAGCTTTCTCTTTCACTTTCAACTTGATAACAGTTTTCTTCTTTGGAGCAGGTACCTCTTCATCTTCTGGCACCTCAGATTCCCTAGAAGACTCTGTTCTCTTTCTTTTCAGACCTTGATCAGATGGAACTTTCTTTGAAGCATCCCCAGAAGTACTAGCAACATGATCAACAGAATCTTCATGTGCTTCTGCTTCTTTTTCAAGAACCACATCTCTCTCAACTCTCACTTCTTCTGTGCCTTGACCATGTGGTTGTTCTATGTCGCGCATTGCCTCATCTGGCATCACCATCTGTAGAGGAACTGGGTTAACAACAGGCTGATGTGGAACAATCTCAGTCCTGAATCTGGCAAACTCTTCAGTTGTAGGTGGATTGAAGTTAATATCCACTAGAGCTCCAAACAAGGGTACATCTTGAGCACCTGGATCACCCTCAAAGCGACTCTTGAGCTCATCATATGCCCTTCGCACGATAGATGTCACTTTCAGGATCGTCTTGGTAGCCGGTAGATTAGGAATATGATAATTGATAATCATCATAACGAATCTAGGATAGACCATAAACCTATGCCCTAGTCTGGCAGTCGTTTGTTTCCTCAATTCGTTGAAGAAATACTTAGAAAAGCTATACGGTTTGTTGTATACCAGACCAACCATCTGAGCTTGAGATTCTTGATTAAGCGTATCCCATCCGGTTCTTCTACTACACAAACTAACCAACAATACATGCGCTAAGTATCTCCACCTTCCAAAGAATCCCCGCTTCTTCAATGTTCCCACATTCAAATCATCAGCATAACCCATTCGTGTAAATCCTCCAATAATAACCTCTCTACTGAAAGTAGTAGGTCCATTCTCTTCTCCTTCTTGATCTACTGTACCTAACTTCAAGATATCAATGAGATCAGAAGCTGAGAATCTGATAGTCTTGCCAGCAACCACTATTTCTATCACCTCCTGAGTAGCAGTCTTCTTATGCCTTGCATTCTCCCAAAACTCTACCAGGTATGACTCATATAGCACATGTGAATGAGTAAGAATGTGATGAATTCTCGACCGCTTCAAAAATGCAAAAATCTCATGATAATACGCGGTTCCATCTTGATTCTCGTCCAAGTTGATCAAAAAGTTATGACCTGATACAAATTCCCTTGCCATTTCTGTAATCAATAACAAATAATTAATTACTCAAATAGACACAAAAATTCATATGCATAACATATACAATTAACTTAAATTATCCCCGTAATTAAGTTAAAAACATAAATTATCTCTATAATTTAGTTTAGATATAATTAACATAAATTATCCCTGTAATTTAGTTAAACTAAACAACGTAAATTATCTCTGTAATTTAGTTAATAAATTAACATAAATTATCCGTGTAATTTAATTAAATATTAACTCATTTTCAAATTTTTATAAAAAATAAACTTTTGAAAATCTGTTAAGTCAAATACGAGGTCGTATCTCTGTACGAGGTCGTATTTTCCAATTTGGCATCGATTTGGTCCAGGTCATAAATCCAACTCGTATTCTGGAAGTCAAACTAGGTCAAAATTAATTTCCATTTACGAGGTCGCAAATCTGGGCTAGCAAACCCCCAAATGCGAGTCCGTCGCACTGTTCATCTTCCCCAACACGAATTCGTGATTTACCCAACCAAAACTTGAAAAAAATTGCTTCTATACATTCGTATTCAAGCGATTAAGTTACCCCAACCCTTATTTTTAACCAAAAACATCAAAATCGAAGTAAAATAGAAAAACCTAGTTCGAAAATTTCGAACTCTATTTTCTTGATTTTCTTGTTGCATGGTTAACTATATTACGATTAGATAGTATACCTAGATTTAGTATTTCGAGATGAACACAAATATATCACTCAAAAACTCTTGATCTAATTGTATATATCGAATCTAAATCGGGGTAGCAAAGTGGTTTTCGGGGTCGTAAAGCTCTGAATATTGTTTTTGATTTGTGAGGTTATATACCCACTCGACCCGAATGGGCTTGGGTCAACCCGGCCCATCCAATTATGAGGTCGTATTGATACAAGGCCCAATCGACCAATTACGAGGTCGCATTCTGCCTCCTTCAATTACGAGGTCGTAAAAACCTGCACACTTTAAAATTCAAAATTTCGTCAAAGTTTCTGAATAATTGATCAACGTTTATTACGAACTTCCTGGAAATATGAAGAATAGAATGAATAAACCTGTAGACATCCAATTTCCATCTTTTCCTCGATCTTCGTCTTAAACCTGAAAAGTTAATAAACTTACAAAAATTCTTTAACTTTTCCACGATCAATCTTTCCACAACTTTCTCGAAATGAGCTTTCCCGATCTGTACCACTTGTGAAACATACTTAAAAAGTTATAAAATTGATTCGTCATTCTTATACCTCCCCCTCAATTTTATGACTAGGATGTATAACTATGATTAATTATTATAACTACAATCATTCTTATGTACTCCCCCTCAATTCATG
The DNA here is from genome assembly GCA_034093135.1 of Erigeron breviscapus. Lineage (NCBI taxonomy): Eukaryota > Viridiplantae > Streptophyta > Magnoliopsida > Asterales > Asteraceae > Erigeron > Erigeron breviscapus. The sequence continues at coordinate 123,821,477 of CM067170.1, read as the reverse complement.
ACTGGGATACATAACTATGATCGAATAAAGAATATACATAAATTCTTATAATATAAAGCCTCATTATATCATATAAATTTCAAACATAATATTGATTAACTACTTCATATTCTTATGAAACCATAACTATATGACCTAGATAATCAATTTATTACAAATACCTTTCACATTCATATACATTATGTCTATGTCTAAGGTAATACTTAACCTTCTACATTCACATTATGTCTATGTCTAAGATTTTACATAACCTTCTACATTCACATAATGTCTATGTCTAAGGTTTTACATAACCTTCTACATTCACATTTCTATGTCTAAGGCATTACATAGTCAATAACCTTTTACATTCACATTATGTCTATGTCTAAGATTTTACATAACCTTCTACATTCTTATAATATCTATGTCTAAGGCATTACATAGTCAATAACCTTTTACATTCACATTATGTCTATGTCTAAGGTAATACTTAACCTTCTACATTCACATTATGTCTATCTCTAAGATTTTACATAACCTTCTACATTCACATTATGTCTATGTCTAAGACTTTACATAACCTTCTACATTCACATAATGTCTATGTCTAAGACTTTACATAACCTTCTACATTCACATAATGTCTATGTCTAAGGTTTTATGAGTACAAAATTGATATTAGGTGAATGTAAACAACATAGCTATCCTTATCTTGTAAATACTATATAGATAATAAAAACCTGATGATCCTAGCCTTGTTTTCAATAAACTTTTGCTTAGAAGTCCTTCTTTTAGATTGACTTCTCTGTAAATGCTCCGAAAAGATAACTTCGAGACCACAACTTATTGCAATTCCCGAACTCGATCTTCTGAAACTTCACTTTGATCAGCAAACTTCAAACTCTCTGTATCATCATGATAATCAACTAATGCACCATAGCTCGTTGTAGTTCTCCCCCTCAACGATAAATCCCTCCGAATTAAGCATATGCAATCTTCCATCTTGGATCTATTGCTAGAGTCCCTGCTCACCATGCAATCTTCCATCTTGGATCTATTGCCCGAGTCCCTGCTCGCCTTGCATAATTGGCATATAATAGAGAAGTAGAATTTCCAACGATCAATCCTGAACTAGTTAACTTCCATGAAAACCAGGAACTTTGGAGCTTGAATCACAAAATTCAGGAGCATGGATCCTATTCCTAAACACAATAAAGTTCATGTCTCCGTATCTTTATAACTTTTGCTTCCTTGTGCTAAAACCTGCACATACAAGCTTAAAATACAAAAACAAGATAAAAATGATAATGTTATTCTTCATTGTTTCATCACTATTATAGTAACGACTTAATCTAGAACTACATTCTTAATTTTCTTCTCCAACTTTGTCATTCTTCACTATCATAAGTCATCAAATCATATGACATTATCTTAGTTTAGAACTACAAAAATAGAAAGCAAACCTTAAGATCTCCGTCTTATTGTTCAAGATAAGGACCTATAAACTCATCGTCTATCCGTCAACTTATCAAAAATCTAGAATCTTAAGATCCCTGTCTTATCATTCTACGGATAACCTAAATTAAGGTCTTCCAAATATATCTGCTTTATCATGCAAACTTATATAGATTTCGTTTCCAAAGTCACTTGTCTTTAACTCTGTAAAAATATCTAATCGAAACCTAATCACTTATACTTTTGCATAATCAGACTTCACATGCAATACTCCCTCATACCATATGGAATACTCCTATGATTGCCGCATCAAACTAGTATCCAACTTGGTCGAACTAGATAACAATTATAAATACTTCTATGATTGCCTCATCAAACTAGTATTTATCTTTGTTCAGTATAGATTTGCATGATCCATATCCTTCTTCCGTTGTGAAATCTTGCTTGACAACCTACAAAATCATCTGTTCGTTGTCCTGCACAATCTCAACACACACATCAAATCTTCTCAAAGTAATAACATACAATCTGAAGAATTGAATAGAAATGAATATACTTAACAGTCTATTACTAACCTAAGTCATTTAAGGTCAAGTAATTCACTGTTAGCACTTTCAAACTTCAGCAAAACCATTTAGAATCTCTGTTCTAAATTTTTTGATTCAAACAAAAGTCTTTTCAAAGATCAATTTCAAACTATGAATCATCTCTGTGTTCATTCTTATTAAAATCTTCTTTCTAAAGATCAATCAAAATGAGGTATTAACTTAATATCTGTTTATTGAAATCAACAACTCTGTGTTCTTTTCCTTAAACTCATATTTTGTTAATATGACACACTTTCTTTTAGCTTTTGATCACAACACTATCGCTTAACTACCCTACTCGTTTATTCAGTGTTCCATAGAACGTAGTTGAGTCCTCTTGGAAACTAGATTCTATTCTGACTCTGTCTCTCGTGCAATAGGAACTTTTATTTAAACAATACAATAAAAATTAAACATTTCACGAAAAACACACACACACACTGAACATAAACGAATAACATAGTTATAAGAGCTAAAGGTACTGCTGATTAGATCAGATTAGCATGTTACATAAGCCTACAAGTGAGAAATAATTCTCTTATTATTAGTTATGAACAGTGATCCATCAACGATTACCAATATGTTTATCTTCTTAAACACTCGGTACTTCCAGTTTCCTTTTGGTTGTAACACTTTCAGCATACCCTGGTCAAGGACAGTCACCATGTAACCCGAGTAGCCTAATATGCCACTTGATCAAGTTTGAGAACTTAAGTGACCCACATTCAGATATACTCTCACAATCGACACATGCACTAAGATTAAGACATTTGGTAGCTATAGGGAGTCGATCTTTAAGAATCAAGTCAGGGGTGACAGGTCGGTGATTCCTCACACGCAAAGCGACTTAACTTGACTCACGTATGGAAATATACCCAACATTGCATAATGCTAAGTACTTGCATATTTGTGACATCATTTAAAGCGCTTATGAAAACCCGTGACTTTCTATGAGATCCATGTAGCAAAGTTTCTGACAACCTATTGTTAGGTCCAGATTTACTGGACTCGCTCCAGACTACTGGAGCCTTACTGAAGATCTGTCCAGAAATGATATTTACTGGACCTACTCCAGACTCTGAAACTGGAGTCCCTCTGAAGATTTGTTCAGAAATAATGGAATACCAGTGAGCAAATACTTGTATAGGAAATCTGGAGACATCATGCCAGATTAGCTCACTGGACTTCACCCCAGTCCAGATCTATTCTACTGAAGATGTTCTCACTGAAGTCAAAGACTGACAAATGGCGGAGTCCACTGGAAGTCTTACCAGATCTACGACTGGAGGTTTGTCAGTGTTCTAGACCTTATAAGTCTGAACACTGATATCGAGGAATTGACTTTTTTCCTTTACACACTTTCCAAAGAACATTCCACTTGTTCTTTACTAAAGTATATACGTGTGTAAAGGTGGTTGGTTAAAAGGATAATAAGTCATTTGATGTGACTTTATCCTTGTACCTTAACTAATGCATTTAATGATCTTGTCGGTTCATTAAATGCATGCAACCATATTTGTACGGCACAAATTCACTGGTGAATTTGTTTGCCTATAAATACAAAGTCATATTCTTCGTTAAAATTACTTTTAGATATTAAAGGTGAATTTGTCTAAATACTCTCGATCTTAAACAGGGATACTTCACAACTTTAAGTATCTCGATCTAAAAGAGTTATTTGGAAAATATAGATCATTTGTAATTCATAGGTTGTTAGGATACTTACATATTTGTATTATCTTGATTCCGCACAACCTTGTATTTTATTTAACATCATAAATAAAATACTCTTGGAAAATTACATTGTGTTCCACCTTTACTTTAAGTCGTTTATTACTTTGTTTATATACTTGCATTTATATTCATGTAATACTAGTCCAATCTAGTGCTTATTAGACTTGTTGTATTTTACACTTTGGGTTAACCATCTAGAGAGTTTGGGACTCACAATTGGTATCAGAGCGAAAGGCTAAACATTGCCTAGATCTGTTTCTTTGATGGCCACCCTAGAAAATACACAAGGAAATTTTAATTTTAATTTTGGTCCTGATCCTAATGTTAATGTTAATGATCAAAATAATGAATCACCTGCTAACACTAATCCACCACCTCCTCCTCCTACTCCTGCTTCTCCACATGTGCATGTGCACTATTTAAATAATCCTGTTCCTAAATTCAGTGAGAATAGCGATGAATTTGGTACATGGAAGGCTAGGATGATATTGCATATCACTGGTATTGAGAGAAATATTATGAAAATATTAAATGAAGGACCGTATGTCCCCACATTACCTCTCAATGCTCTTCTTGATCCTACTAGATCTAGAAGAGGTCGGGAAAAGAGGGAGGAACATTGGTCTGAAGAGGAGAGGAGATTGGTAAATCTAGATACCCTTCTCAAAAACATGATCCTAGGGGCTGTTCTAGAAACCCTAATTCCCACACTAGTTCTTTTTCCCAGTACTAAAACCATGTGGGATGAACTAATGAACCAGTTTGAAGGAGGAAATGACACCATTGTCACCAGAAAAGTCTCCTTAAACAAGAGGTATGAGTCATTTTTTGCTCAGCCCAATGAGTCTCTCACTGGTACTTACACCAGATTTATGAGCATCATAAACCAGTTGAGAGGTCTCGGGGTTGAAAAAGACAAGGATATATTTATGGAGAAATTTTGTGATATTCTACCCACCAAATGGTCTCACATGATCCTGGTCTTACGACAAGGTAAAACTCTGCACACACATATTCTTCAACTTTATATGGAGCTTTCAGGTACACTGAAGAAAATCAAGCTCATAGAGTTGTGGCAGAACAAGATGCTTATAACCATGCCTCCAGTAGTCCTATTATGGTTAGTCATACTGAACCACAAGGTACAGCACTGATATCTTCTGAGAATGTATTTTCTATGAAGAAGATGGTGTCTGAACTCATGGATTCTGGAGAAGCTAGTCAAATCTCTCCAGATTGTGATGAATCTGAAAATGATGACCTGGTTGCTATGATTGCTAAAACGTTTAACCGTTTCAAAGCAAGAGCAAATCGGCCATCTGGACAATTTGCATCAAGTTCTTCAACTGATAAGACCAATCTGACATGCTTTAAGTGTGGCAGAAAAGGTCATTTCATGAAAGGTTGCAAGTCCAGTCAGTTTGTATCCCAACCTGGTAAAAAGCCTGATGATAGCTATAAATCTAAATACAAAAAGCTTAAGGCTCAGATTGCTCTCATGGCACAACAAATGGAAAATAATAATAAGTGCATGATTGCAAAAACAGAAGAAAAGTGGGTTCCTTCTGATGATTCATCTGCTGATGAAGAAGAAGAAAGAGATTGTTGTTACATGGCTCTGGCAGACGAAGAGCACCTGGTGAAGGAAGATGTCACATCTGGATGATGGGTGAACATTGTTATCAAAAAGGTTAGTGATTATTGTAACATCCCAAACTTTTCTTTAAGATTGACTAACGCAGTTAAGTCAACCTCATGTGTGTCGTTAAGTCTAGTGTGAATATATGCATATACGTAGTTAATGTGTGTTATGTGTGAGGTTTGAAAACCTAAATGTTAATGTAGTATAAATGTGTGAAATATGAAGAAATTATGTCTATGTAGTGACATTTAATGAAGGGTTAATGTTGTATATGGGCAATAAAGAAGTTTGTGACCAATAATGAAGGATTAGGAAGCCTAGGGACTAGTTTTGACATGTGTGGAAAGTCAAAAACGGGATTAGTAGCTTAGAGGCTATCATTAGGAGGTTAATGGCAGATCTCACTTCTTCTAAACAAGCCCTAACTGATCCTAAGTCATTCCATAGTCTTCCCTCATCAAATCTCAAGCCGAAAAGTCGTTTTGTGTGTGAATTGGTGGTCATTGTCAAGAGTATTTGCATCCTATTTGTCATTTGTAGGTAATAATCAATTCATTGATTGTATTTTCAGATTTAAAAGTTGTTTTATAATGAACCAAATCTGATTGAAAAGGGGTTTTGCAAAAGAGTTAGGGTTAAAGAGGTGTTTTGGTCAATTGATGTTCAAAATGGTGTTAAACAAGCCCATAATCGATCATGATGATCAAAAGATGTTTAATTGTGTCGAAAACATGTTTGGGGAAAAGCCTAGATGGATCGTTTTCTGGAAAATCGAAGAACTTAGTCGTTTTTGAAAATCGAACGAACTTAGCTAAATTCGTTAACTGATGCTATCTTCGTTAGTTATGTTATCTTCGTTTGAGTCCCAAATGACTTATATTTCATATGTTAATGTACGATAGGTGTCGGGGATTACTGATAAGCACTATTAGCTATTTGTTTGCGCGCATACACTACTACCAGGTAAGATACACTACTTTGACACACTGGGGGATCAACTAAAAGCTGGTTTCAAATCCTAAACACTTCCATTCGGTATCTTTATATTGCATGTGGGCATATGGGTTACTTGGGAGGTATTATGGGTTATGCAGTTGACCATGATACCTGAGATGCAGTCCCTATTGTAGTGTAATGTAGTATTGCTTAATGCAGTATGTAGCTAGGCAGTTGATGTAGTTTAATGAAGTATCTTGATATGCATGATATATAGAAATGAAGTTGATGTGTGATATGCATGCTTGACTTGTACGCCTAGTTCACTAGACTTGCTAGGTTACTATGTCACTTGCACGTTTAAGGATCCAAACGTAATGAAGTTAAAGTGTATGAATGTCTAGGAATGTGTGTTACCTAGACTATATGTATGTGAATGTTTGGGAATGCAGGGACCCAATCTATATGTGTGAAATTGAGCTCATAAAACTAATGCAGGGAAAGTGTTAAGCTTAACCCGTACTTGTCTCAGCCGGATGAGTGCTTTGATGCAGTTGTTGCTTGGGTGGCTCCTCGCAACATGGTCTTTATAACGCAGGGCGAGTAATACGAGAGGTTTGACCAACCTCCCCCACATACGGATTACTCTTGGATTGGCTTGCCACTCCTTAACGACGTAAGATGAGTAGTCTTTTGACTTCATCCAGTCGGGTGTGATGCAGGGCACACTTATATGCAGTTAACGAAGATACGTGTGACAATGTGTGAACTAATGCAGGATAGGCACATTTAGGATGATTATCCTAATTAATATGAAGTCGAAATGTAGTATATGTAGGAACGTGTGATGTGTGTTGTGCCTAATAAAACTTGTCTAATAATGAAGATTGTTTTAATTGGACAAATGCTTTTAATTAAGTGTTATCTTACTTAGCTATTCTTATAGCTAACACTTGCTTCTTTAATGTGGTTGTTCCCTCAGGTTTAGCTTGATGGAATTAGATGAAGGATGTGAGAGCTTGGGTAGATTCATTGAAGGAGCCTTAGTTATCCATAGACGATTCTTTGCTTAGACATTTATTTACCTTTCGTACTTAATGTCGAATTTATGTAGTGATTTGTGAACGGTTGTTTTATGTTGGGCAACCGTTGGGTTTTCATTTGAACTATTGTTTGATATGGCATGTAACACCAAATAAATGCAGAAACCGAAATGTTTTTATCGGTTTTGACTTTTACAGTCTTTACTTCCGTAATTTAACACCGTTAGGTGAAAAGTTTTGAAAACCCATATTTTTAAACGACGGGTATTACAAGTTGGTATCAGAGAAGTGGTTTAAGTGAACCAAGGCCTATTAACCATAGGATTTGGACTTAAACTTAAGATATGCATGCTAGGTATTTGTAGGATGCCTTAGTTTTAATGAAAGATGATATAGGATGGGTTGAGATGAGTGCGAGTGCGATAGGGCTTATGAGATGTTTACGTTACAACGATATGCTTTAGCCTTATCTTAACAAGCATTTTGCTTTAATTTGCACTTATCGACTCTACCTTTTTATTAAAGGAAAATGGTTAACACTCGCAACCGCAACTTCCGACGTGATGGAGCTACTGCTAGCATTACCCCACCTGTCCATCCGGGTGCAGGCGATGCAGATGCTGCCAATGCTGCTGCTGCTGTTGCAGCCAATGCAAATAGAAATCGAGGAAATCCCCGCCAGGTCAATCAGCAAGGCTCATTGGGTCCTATGCCTCCACCTCCCGGCAATCCACCTAGGGTTAACGAGGAAGTGGTGGAACAAATCCCTAACACGGCTGAGTTATACAATCTCGTACGGACTCTCCAGACCCAATTGGCCCAGACACAGGAGCAATTGAACAACGCACTTGCTGAAAATGCTGAAGGAACTGATGGCAACTATTCAGTGCCTTCTCACCACTCTGAGCCACCGGTCGATGATGTTGTTATTCCCCTGCAAATGCCGTTGTGGTTACTACTAATGTCGTTCAAGCCCCTCGGTTTAAGTTTGAAAGTTTCCAGAAGTGTGGAGGTCAGAAGTTTGATGGAACCCTTAATGCAGTGGGTTGCATGGAATGGCTCGATGATACGGAGATGGTCTTTGAAGCCTGTGATTGTCCCGAGGATAAGAAGGTGTTGTGCGCTAGTCGAATGTTGAAAGAAGGTGCTCGGGATTGGTGGAAGAGCATTACTATTTCGATGACTCCAGCTATGGTATCTGCTATCTCGTGGGCTAACTTTAAGCAGAAATTCATTGAGGAATATATTGGGGTTCATGAGCAGCGTAAGATGGAAAAGGAGTTTCGTGCCTTGACGGCTGAAGTCGGAAAGGTCAACGAGTATGCTCGTTCCTTCATGGAGAAGATGAAGTTCGTGGGTCATTTATTCCGTATTGATGCAGATCAGGTTGCTTGCTATGTTGATGGTTTGCCTCCGAGTTATCGAGGTATCTGCAGGCAGCACAAGACTCTGACTGAAGCTATCAAGGAGTCTAAGAAGCTTGACGATGATTTCGCTTCGGACAAGAAGGTTGAGAAGAGTGATGATAAGAAGTCGGGGTTTAAAAGAAGGTCAAATTGGTCTTCCAATAACAATAATAATAAGAAGTTCCGTGGAAGTGGTAGTTCGAGTGGTGACAAGGAAAAAAAGAAGAATGGTTCATGGTGTACATTTTGCAAGACAATTCATGAAGGGCATTGTACCGACAAGACAAGAAGGTGCCATAAGTGTGGGAAGTCGGGACATCTTGCCACTGAATGTAGGGACAAGACTCGTTGCTACAAGTGCCAAGAAACGGGTCATCTCATTGCCGATTGTCCACAGATGAAGAATGTTGGAAAGAAGACGCCACGACAGCAACAAAAGTGAGAGCTCTTCAAATGACGGTTGATGACGCAAGGAACAACGATGAAGTGGTATGTGGTACTTTCCTTGTTAACTCAAAGCCTGCCTCTGTTTAATTTGATTCAGGTGCAAATAGGTCGTTTGTGTCCACATTATTTGCTCCTAAGCTAGAAAGAGTCACTACTCCCTTAGATTGTTCATTAGAGGTAGAAATTGCTAATGGTACGGTTAATAATATACGTGTGGGTTATGACGATTGTGACATTGAGATTGAAGGTCGTTCTTTTCCAGTCCAACTATTGCCTACTACCATAGGTGGTTTTGATGTAGTGATTGGTATGGATTGGTTGGCTAGAAATGAAGCTAGTATTTTATGTTCCCAAAAGATAATTCGATTGCCTATATCCGAGGGTAAAGTGATAACGGTGTATGGAGACAAGAAGAGAGGAGGAATAAAGATTATTAGTATGATGAAAGCTATTAAATGTATAAGGAAAAACAAGAGCCATTTCTTGGCTTATGTCATTGATGCAAGAAAAGAGAAGTCTCCAATCGCTAGTGTTGATGTAGTATCCAATTTCCCCGATGTGTTTCCCGATGATCTACCCGGTATTCCTCCCGATCGTGAAGTTACTTTTCAGATAAATCTTATTCCTGGTGCTACACCCGTTGCTAAAGCACCTTACCGATTAGCTCCTACAGAAATGAAGGAATTAATGACGCAACTTCAGGAGTTACTTGACAAGGGGTTCATACAACCTAGTTCCTCTCCTTGGGGAGCTCCGATTCTCTTTGTTAAGAAGAAGGATGGATCGATGCGCATGTGTATTGACTATCGTGAGTTGAACAAACGAACGGTCAAGAACAAGTATCCTCTCCCGAGAATTGATGATCTTTTTGATCAACTACATGGTGCTTTGTATTTTTGAAAGATTGATTTGCGGTCCGGTTATCATCAGTTGAAGGTAAAGAAGGAAGATGTAGCAAAGACAGCTTTCCGGACTAGATATGGTCATTATGAGTTCTTGGTCATGCCATTTGGGTTAACCAATGCTCCAGCCGCGTTTATGGACTTAATGAATCGGGTATGCCGTCCCTTTCTAGATCATTTTGTTATTGTGTTTATTGACGATATTTTGATCTATTCTAAGTCAGAGGATGAACACCGTGAGCATTTGAAAGCAGTTTTGGAGGTGTTGAGGGAGAAGAAGTTGTACGCAAAGTTTTCTAAATGTGAGTTTTGGCTCCAAGAAGTGCAGTTTCTTGGTCATGTTATTTCATCAGAAGGTATTAAAGTAGATCCTTCAAAGATTGAAGTTGTTTCAAAGTGGGAGCAGCCAAAGACTCCTACCGAGATTAAGAGTTTTCTTGGTTTGGTTGGGTATTATAGAAGGTTTATTCAGGATTTTTCCCGAATAGCCAAGCCTATGACGGAATTAACAAAGAAGGGTGTGAAGTACGAGTGGACTGAAAAGCAGGAAAATGCATTCCAAACGTTGAAAAAGAAGTTGTGTGAAGCTCCTATCCTTGCCTTGCCTGAAGGTACTGATGATTTAGTGGTATATAGCGATGCTTCTATTACGGGTTTGGGTTGTGTTTTAATGCAGAGAGACAAAGTGATTGCCTATGCTTCACGTCAGTTGAAGCCTCATGAGAAGAATTACCCTACAACTGGAAAGGCTCAGGTTTCATCTGATGAAAATGTTTTGTCAAGGCTAGAGAGCCAGATTCAACTACTGACTCGTCAATTTCAAAGTTTTAATGCAAGATTAAACTTTATTGAGGGTACTTCATCTGGCCCTAGACAAAATACCAAACCTTTTTCCAAGAAAGAAAAATTTATTTCTCCAGTTGAGAAAAAGAAAAAGGTTTCAAAACTATCAACCCCAGTGGTCTTTTCAACTAAGACTGCTGTTGAAGAAAGTGAACTAAACCAGATTGCTCCAGGGACCTATAAGGGAGGGTCCAGTGAACCCATCAGTCGATGGGTTCCAAAATCTAATTGATATATCTGGTGGATGTGCAGGGCGATCAAAAGAAATATATCTGGTATCTTGACAGTGCAGCTGGCAGGACGATGACCGGATGTAAGACCCTGCTGGAGGAGTTCACCATTTCTGATGGACCCTCCATTACTTTTGGAAATGATGGTTGTCGAAAGACTGAGGGATACGGTGTTCTGAACAATGGACAAGTCAAGTTCAGGCGAGTTGCATTTGTGAATGGTTTGAAATATAACCTGATCAGTGTAAGCCAACTGTGTGATGATGGCTATCAAGTTCTATTCAATATTGCTCAGGGCATCGTATTTAACAAGGATTGGAAGGTAGTGTTGATTGCTCCCAGAAGAGGGAATGTATACGTGATGGATATGGAAAGCTCTCCTTCAGAGCAGTGTTTCTATACTCAAGCTGATGAAGACACAAACTGGTTATGACACAAAAGGTTATCCCATTTAAATTTCAAAAATATTAATAAGTTGTCTAGAAAACAACTTGCAGATGGGATACCTTCAGTTTCCTTCAAAAAGGAAAGGCCATGTCCAGGATGTGAGATAGGTAAGCAGAAACGTACCAGTTTCAAGACCAGACAAAATTTTAGCACATCTGAACCTCTTCATATGCTTCATATGGACCTTTTTGGTCCAGTGAATGTTCAAACTCGTGCTGGAAAAAGATACACCCTGGTAATCTTAGATGAATTCTCCAAATATTATTGGGTTATCTTTCTCAGGTCTAAAAGTGAAGCTGCTGCTGAAATCATCAGTCTTATCAAGCAAATTGAGCTCAAGTATAGTCGAAAGGTGTGAGAGTTAAGAAGTGACAATGGAACAGAATTCAAGAATGCAACTCTGGAGTCATTCTGTACTGACACTGGCATCTCCCAGAATTTCTCATCAGCCCGCTCTCCAGAAAAAAATGGAGTGGTGGAAAGGAAGAATCGAACGCTGATAGAAGCTGCCAGGAGTATGCTTGCTGAATCTGGTCTGTATACCAGTTTCTGGGCTGAAGCAATTGCTACTGCTTGTCACACCCAGAACCGCTCAGTGTACATCAAAAGACACAAAAAGACAGCCTATGAAGTCTTAAGAAATAGAAAACCAAATATTGGTTATTTCCACGTTTTTGGATGTCCAGTTTACATCCTGAACGACTCCAGTCAGTTAGGCAAATTTGATGCCAAAGCTGATGAAGGGTATTTCTTAGGCTATTCAGTCATTCGCAAGGCCTTCAGAGTCTACAACAAGAGACTGGAGAAGGTCCATGAGTCAATTCATGTCACATTTGATGAATCAAATGCCGCAATCTATAAACAGCCAACCCTTGATACTCCCCCAGTAACTCCAATTGTCTTCTGTGAATCTGATCCTATCAACTACAATAAAGAAGATTCTCCAGAAGACGTTTCCAGTCATCCTGATCTGGAACCAGTTCAGAATAAGAAACTCTCCAGTGGTACTCCATTCTATCCTTCTATTATTTTCAAGCTACCCTCTGAAATTAATATTGGATCAGATGTTCGTACTACTACCCCAATATCAGTCCCAGTTGAAACTGAACCAGTACTTCAAGAAATGCCTTCAATGGAAGAATTTCATGATGCAAATCGTGATTTAAATGAATCAGATGAAGATGCTGAAGTAGTCTGGGAAGATCCTCCTCCTGAAGCAACACCAGAGGAGACTCAACTGAATTTTTGCACTGATATTGTTGTCAGTAACAATCCTGGTCAGTACTCCAGATGGACAAAAGCTCATCCTATCGATCAGATCATAGGTGACTCCAGTAGAGGAGTTCAGACCAGAAGAGCCTCCAGTAATCAATGCTTATATGTCAGTTTCTTATCACTGATAGAACCAAAGAAGATTGACGAGGCTATGGAAGATCCAAGCTGGGTGACTGCTATGCAAGAAGAGCTTCACCAGTTTGAAAGGAACAAGGTTTGGTACCTGGTTCCTTTCCCAGTTGGAAAGAAAGAACCAATTGGAACCAGATGGGTCTTCAGAAACAAGGTAGATCAAGATGGCCACGTAATCAGAAACAAGGCCAGACTAGTAGCACAAGGCTACTGCCAGTCCGATGTCGATTTTGATGAATCATTTTCTCCAGTGGCTAGACTTGAAGCGATCAGAATATTTTTAGCATTCGCTGCTCATCATCAGTTCAAGGTCTACCAGATGGATGTAAAGAGTGCTTTCTTGAATGTAAAACTTGAAGAAGAAGTTTATGTCAGACAACCACCAGGTTTCGTTGATGAAAAGCATCCACACTGGGTATATCGTCTGGACAAAGCGCTTTATGGCCTCAGACAAGCCCCACGTGCCTGGTATGATACTCTGACTAAACATTTATTGAAAAAAGGTTTCAAAAGAGGTGCAATTGACAATACCTTATTTATTCTTCACGAAAAAGGTAATCTGTTGATGGTACAAATTTATGTTGATGATATTATTTTTGGCTCTACTGATGAAAAAATGTGCAAGAAATTTTTGAAAATAATGTCAACTGAATATGAAATGAGTTTGATGGGTGAATTAACATTTTTTTTAGGACTCCAGATTAAACAGACCAGAGATGGTATTTTTATTAATCAGGAAAAATATGTTAGAGATCTTTTAAAGAAATATGATATGAACTCTTCACCATCTAAACCCACTCCAATTTCTGCACCATTAACACTGGACTCAGATCCAGATGGTAAACCAGTGAACATCACGTCTATAGAGGCATGGTTGGTTCACTGATGTATTTAACTACCAGTAGACCAGATATTATGTTCTCAACATGTTTATGTGCCAGATATCAGTCTAATACAAAAGAATCTCATATGCTTTGAAACGTCCCACGGTGTATCAATATACCAAAGTATATTGAACACAAAATAGTTGTAGAGGGGGTGAATACAACTTTCCACAATATTTACAAACTTTTAAACACAAAATGTTTTAAGATTTAGACAAGGAATATTAAGCAAGTAAGTAAAGTGCAGGAATCATTAAAACAGTAAAGCATTAAAACATTCTTGAACACAGATTGTTATTTTCAAATGTAATCCTTTATTAAGAAATAATCTATACAAAGAATTACAGGGTTGTTGCGGAATAAAGATAGCCTATAGATATATAAACAACCCTATGAAATGACAAACAACAATCAATTAGTTTCAGCTCAAGAGAATCAGCCCAAGCTGATCTCGTACAGACTAAGCTGTGTGTAAGAGCAGAGAAACTTTTGTGAAGAATGATTCTCAGGAAAATGACACACATATGCAATCCATGAATGAGGCTTTTATAGGCACAAGCGCTCCTTCATTAGGTGTCCGTGGCAGCTACGTGTTCTTCAATCAGTGGTTGATGAAGGAATAATCAATCGTGCCTTTCATGGTACTTTTGGTCCCCCACGTACTGACGCACATTCTTTCATCTACCAATAGGAGTATGGACACACATATGTAAACAACCACCAACCTGGATACTAGGAATATTCCTAGTCACGTCATTTGTCCTTATCTTCAATCCAGGTTGTTATCTTCACTTGATTTTCAGACACAGATTGGGCCGTTTGTCAAGGCACCAATCTGCCTAAGTGTTTCCAAGCTGACTGCTAATCCCAAGCTGTCTTCCACTAACATCTTGGTCTTCTATCTTCAATCCTCCTCTTCAACTTGGACTGAATGCTAATACATTGTTGATGCAGCTTGAATAACACTTGCTTCCATAAGATATTACAATTACAAGTATGAAGCGTGATCTAGGTCAGAGACAGATCGTAAGCTGTGTCAGCTTAGTCTGACCCAGATCAGAGTACAAGAACCAAAAGATTACTAAGTGTTTATAGGTCAGATTTGTCATCATTAAATTTTCAATTAACATTGGGACTCAACAATCTCCCCCTATTTGATGATGACAAAACCCAACTACACTTCTAACTATCAGCTTACAAAGAATCAAATGAAAATATGACTAACAGCTTGTGACCCTTTGAATCTTTTGGGTTCTTTTCAATCTGATATGAATTTTAACCAAGAAACTAGATTTGTACAACTGCCTTTGCATATATAGAGAATAAATCAAAGATATTACAAATTACATCACTATTCTCCAAGCATTTCAATAGCTTCTTGCTTAACCTTAAAAGATGGAGCAACTCTCACATCTAGTTGCCTATCTAACCCTTCATCTATAAGGAACTGCTCATACCCATTACCTTCTTCACTAAAGTTTCTACAGAATCTGTATAAGGTAAATAGGTGCATAGATGGTACCTGTTTCAGTTCAGCAGTCCTTTGAAACACCAAATTCCCTCTAGCATCTACAAAGTACATCCCATGTTCAGGTTCAGTGATGAATTTCCCACATCTTGCATCATTAACACCAGCAGGTAGAGACAGATTAAGATTATCAAGAATCTTGTCAATTGCACCAGAAGATAATTGTGCTAGCAACTCTGTAGGAGACAAGTTTTGGAGAAAAACCGAATGGTCACCTCCAGGAGCATCAATCCTTTCATACCTTCTTCTTTTCTTCTTCAGTGGCTCAGCTGACTCATCTTCATAATCCATATCATATGCAATAGGTCTTGGAAGGCCAGAGATATCAATCTTGTACTTTACAACAGCAGCTAACTTCTTCTCAATGGCTTTCAAGACTGTCTCTTTGTGAACTCCAAACATACCAGTAATGATATCATGTAGTTCCACCCACTCTGTGTATCCTAGATCAAGCAATTTGTCAAGATCATGGGTTTCCCAGTTGGTTTCATAACCTCTCCTTGTAAACCTTATGCTGGGAATGTTCTTTCCTTTTCGCCTCTTTAGTAGAACTTGGAGGATTGGTTCTGGATGCTTTCTATAATGGATATTTTCAGTGACTTGTCTTTTCTCCAAGGCATCAAACCAATTATGGGCTTTCACACTCTGCACCACATCTTTAACCTTCTGAGATGGTGTAGAATGAACCACCATTTTCTTCTTTCCTTTTCCTTTGCTCACAACTTTCTTTTTAGACCCAATAGCTGCAAGATCTTCTTCATCTTCTTTATTCAATTGTTCTTGAACAGCCTTGGCAATTTCAGAATCAGACTTAGTTGCAGCAATTCTTTCTCTTTCTAGTCTGTCCTCCTTTATCATTTTGTATGCCACCTCAACTGTTACCCCAAGCTGTGGAGCAGTTTCAGTTGCAGTCTCCCAATCCTTCTCTTTCTCAGTTAAGACCTTCACACCACTTGACCCAGCTTCAGTTGTTCTCTTCTTGATCATGAACTGGGACAGAGTGGCTATGTCCTCACTAGATGAAGATTCATCAATTTGTACATTGGGAGCTGGGTCAGCTTGAGTTGGCACAGATTGTACAGGGTCAGCTTGGGAGAACTTTCTTTTCTTTTCAACCTTCTTTTCTTTTTCAACTACCTTTTCTTTTTCAACTACAACAGCCTTCCTTATATCTTTTTCAACACCAACATCCTTCCTTATATCTCCCATTACATTAACAGTCTCCCCCTTGGTTGTATCACTCTCCTTTCCAGTCTCTTCATTCAATTTTCCAACAACACCAGACTCAGATTCTGGTCTTTTTATCTCTTCCACATCCTCCTTCTCACTTTCCACCCTAGAACCATACACAACCACTCTTCTATCTTTTTGAGCCTCCTCAGCTCTAGCCTTATCCTGTCTCACTTTCAACCTTTTAAGATAATCTTAAATATCTCTATCAACTTGAGCTTTTTGTCTTTCTATTTCAGCTTCACTCATAGCACTCCTCTTCTTAGCATTCTTCTCCCCCTTTTTGTCATCATCAGCAGGGGAAGAGCTCACTGAAGTTACAAGAAAAACTTGGAGTGTATTGTTGATCAAGTCAATTTTGATATTTGTGAGACCACGGGATCTTCTTAGCTCAACATAATCTTCATGGAGGAGTTTTATCTGTGATTTAACACCCTTAGAAGCTTCAATCAGATCATTCTTGAAGTCAGCTTGTGACTTGTTTGAAGATCGAAGTTCTATGGTGACTTCCCTTTTGAATTTGGTTGCAGCATTTTCAATCTGGCCCAGAGTACTCTTGTTTCTTTCATTTTCTTCATTAACTGCCTTTGTAAGTTTGTCAAAAGACTCTGTCAGCTTGCTCTGGTTTTGCTGCATCACATCAACTGCTTTCTTAACATATTCTTCCATTGCAGTCTGATCATGACCCAGCTTGTCAACCTTCTTATTCGTCAAATCCTGATCCTTTTGGATCTTTTCCAAGCATTCGGTCAGCTTTGAGCTTTCAACCTTAGAAGTTGAAATGAACTCAGTGAGCTGACCCACCACATCTGAAAATGAGATAGTGGCAGCTTGGGAAGAACTTGCAGTTAGCTTAAAAGCCACTGACTCTGGAAAGAGCAGCCTGCAATCCTTAATTTCAGGGTCATTGGGAATATTTAGAAGGGGGTGGAGGTTTAAGGAGTCTTGGAACATTTGCTCATGAGAGTGAGTCTCATGAGTGGATCTTTCAGAATTGATGATGAGTTGGTCAGCCTGAGAAAGATTAACGTTTAATTCAGGCTGAGGGCCAGTGGGAATGTGTTGATCTTGATGTTGATCAACTCCTCCACTGGCATCTTCCATCAGAGCATCCCTTGAGGATGGATGGGCAAACTCATCATCGAATGAAGAATCACTTTCGGAGATACTGATCATATTCTCATTGACATCGAGAGGACCATCAATGGTTCCCTTTGCTGCACAAGGGGCTGACATGACTGCCTTAAAGACAGCCAAGTAACCTGCAGAATCCCTCTGTCCAAGGACAGATGTAGACACAGACTCTGCAGGTATAACATTTTGTGTAGTTGATTGCCCTTCAACAAAGGTGTGTTGTTGCACCAAAGTATCCTCAGGGAGAATTGAGGCCTGTACCCCTCCTTGTATCATAGAAGGGGCATTGGCAGCCTGTGCAGACTCAGAGTGTAAGATAGAAGGAGTCTGATCAGCTTGGGGAGGAGAAGCAGTGTCACCTATGCGTTCAATACTTCTCTTCTTAGGCTGACCATCCTCAGAATTGATGTGCATTGACTCTAACTCACTTTGGATCTGGGCTAGATCCTCTGTTACCCCTTTAATGATATCATCAACCTTTTGGGAGGCTGATAATGGTGAATTCGGTTTTGACACAGTATGACCTTGGGAGGAGGTCTTTCTTTCAATACCTTCACCCTGTTTGGAGGGTTGGGTAGTAGTAGGTGTTCCCTTTATCTCGTCTACACTCTTTTGGGAGAGTGCAGATGGGCGTGGTGTTTTTGGCTTGTCAGCTTGGGTGGCAGGGACAGCTTTGGAACGTTCCTTAGCTTTCCCTGCACCTTGGGGGATCTCAAGAGATGATGTTGCATTATCAACCCCAGAAGCTGACACAGATTTCTTATTTGGATCTTTTCCAAGCATTCGGTCAGCTTTGAGCTTTCAACCTTAGAAGTTGAAATGAACTCAGTGAGCTGACCCACCACATCTGAAAATGAGATAGTGGCAGCTTGGGAAGAACTTGCAGTTAGCTTAAAAGCCACTGACTCTGGAAAGAGCAGCCTGCAATCCTTAATTTCAGGGTCATTGGGAATATTTAGAAGGGGGTGGAGGTTTAAGGAGTCTTGGAACATTTGCTCATGAGAGTGAGTCTCATGAGTGGATCTTTCAGAATTGATGATGAGTTGGTCAGCCTGAGAAAGATTAACGTTTAATTCAGGCTGAGGGCCAGTGGGAATGTGTTGATCTTGATGTTGATCAACTCCTCCACTGGCATCTTCCATCAGAGCATCCCTTGAGGATGGATGGGCAAACTCATCATCGAATGAAGAATCACTTTCGGAGATACTGATCATATTCTCATTGACATCGAGAGGACCATCAATGGTTCCCTTTGCTGCACAAGGGGCTGACATGACTGCCTTAAAGACAGCCAAGTAACCTGCAGAATCCCTCTGTCCAAGGACAGATGTAGACACAGACTCTGCAGGTATAACATTTTGTGTAGTTGATTGCCCTTCAACAAAGGTGTGTTGTTGCACCAAAGTATCCTCAGGGAGAATTGAGGCCTGTACCCCTCCTTGTATCATAGAAGGGGCATTGGCAGCCTGTGCAGACTCAGAGTGTAAGATAGAAGGAGTCTGATCAGCTTGGGGAGGAGAAGCAGTGTCACCTATGCGTTCAATACTTCTCTTCTTAGGCTGACCATCCTCAGAATTGATGTGCATTGACTCTAACTCACTTTGGATCTGGGCTAGATCCTCTGTTACCCCTTTAATGATATCATCAACCTTTTGGGAGGCTGATGATGGTGAATTCGGTTTTGACACAGTATGACCTTGGGAGGAGGTCTTTCTTTCAATACCTTCACCCTGTTTGGAGGGTTGGGTAGTAGTAGGTGTTCCCTTTATCTCGTCTACACTCTTTTGGGAGAGTGCAGATGGGCGTGGTGTTTTTGGCTTGTCAGCTTGGGTGGCAGGGACAGCTTTGGAACGTTCCTTAGCTTTCCCTGCACCTTGGGGGATCTCAAGAGATGATGTTGCATTATCAACCCCAGAAGCTGACACAGATTTCTTATTTGATCTTTTCTTTTTGGCCTTGAGAGGTACTAAGTCCTCAACAAGGGGTCTTTTAGAGTCGGATTTTGAGCGATTGGACGAAGGTGTGGCTAGGGAGGCTGATGTTTTGGCCAACCCTTCACCCTCTTTTGTAGGAGTAGAATGTTGAACAGATTCAGAAGAGTTTGAGGGTTCAGAAGCATGTGTACCTGGGTCCCCCTGATTGGCAGATTGAGTGTCAGACCCAGATCGCGTCGAAGAAGGAACAGCTTCCCTTAGTGCTTCTTGTTCCTCTTCTCTTTTCCTACAAAAATCAAGGTAGATCTGCATTGCTCGGGTCAGACCCTGCACAGATACCTTAGGACTATTGAAGATGTTGTTATTTATAGATTTGCATTCCACAGTCTGACCAGTTTCCAAACTGAAATCATTGTCAAGAATGGCTTCAATGATAAGAGCAAGAATCCTACCATAAGGTATGGTAAGACTCTTCTTATTAACGCGATCAACAAGGTCCTTAAAGATTAAAGCAGCAAAATCTATTCTGGTCATGGTGACCATTGCATGAAAAATCTACAATTCTAGGACATTAGGCTGATCAAAGCTGCCTGCCTTTACTTGTAAGGTTTTTGAAATTGTGCTCAATAAGTAGTTCCAAATACCAGTTAAATGTTTCATTTTAACAACTGAAGCCAATGGACCAGTATATCCAACTTTTTGTAAAACATTTTTGGCTTCAGTATGAGACACAACAACATCATATTCATTATCAGGCATATATGACAGCTCAAAAGCAGACCTAAGCCTCTCATAAGAAATGTATACCTTTTTCTTACCGTTGAGGATTGAGCCATAGATTGCAGCATCTCCTTTCTTATTCGGTTTTACAACACAGCTCGCCCAAAATTCACATAAGAGATCTTGAAACACCCAGGCTGGCTTCTCAATCATCACTTTACCAAAAGGATGATGCCATAAGAACGCCACGATCTCATCGTATCCTTTTGCCCAAGAAGGAGGATAGATATTGGCATACACCAGACTACCAATCTTGATTTTACCAGTATGAAGATCAGCAGGAACCACAACTACCTTATCTCCAACCACATAAGGAGACAGCTTATTAGCGCTTATCGGAGTTGGGTAGAGACTTTTAGATTCAGAACTCGATTGAGAATCATTAGATGATGATGCCATTTTGAAAACAAATTTTTAGAAGAAATTAAATTTAATAAAACAGTAATCAGATTAGAGAGAAAAATTGATTTTAAGAAAATATGAAGTGATTTGGGATTTAGGTTAAATTGATGTTTTATTCAAAACCCAAAATATCTTATTTGAAAAAGTTGGAGAGAGAAAGATTTTGATTGGACGATCAACAAGTAGTGGTGGTACTTTTACAGTAACCGGTATGGACCACTACACGTGTCACGCTCCAATAGGATCAGCAAATACACTTAATTAAAATAATGAACATAATAAAACGCACTGAGATATATAATAACAAAAATAACCACGAAGCTGGGTCAGACTCAGCTTACCCTCTTTCACTAGTAAAGCACCAAGTGTGAAAGGGTAGTCTGGGTCTGACACAGCTTACCCTCAAAATTTTAGTATAACTCTAAGGGGTCAGATTTGCTATCACTTAGCTCACTACATTTTACAAATTAAGCATACCTAGCTTACTTATGAGGTAGTTGAACCTTGATTCATCCAATGGCTTTGTGAACAAGTCAGCAAGCTGATTGTCTATTGGAATGAAATGAAGTTCAACATCTTCTTTCATCACATGATCCCTGATGAAATGATATCTTATATCAATGTGCTTGGTCCTTGAATGAAGTACAGGATTGTTTGAGATTGCTATGGCACTGGCACTGTCACAAAAGATTGGAGTTTTTGTTGCAGTGACACCATAGTCTTGAAGCTGATATTGCATCCAAAGAATTTGGGAGCAACAACTTCCTGCAGCAACATATTCAGCTTCTGCAGTGGAGATAGAAACTGAATGCTGCTTCTTGCTGGACCAGCTTACAAGTCTATTGCCAAGCAATTGACAAGCTCCTGAAGTACTTTTTCTGTCAATCTTGCAGCCTGCAAAGTCAGAATCTGAATAGCCAATTAGATCAAATCCTAAGTCTTTGGGATACCAAAGACCCAGATTGGGACTACCTTTAAGGTATCTAAAGATTCTTTTCACAGCCTTAAGATGAGATTCCTTAGGACTGGATTGATATCTTGCACAAAGACATGTAGCAAACATAATATCTGGTCTACTAGCAGTCAAGTAAAGTAATGATCCTATCATACCCCTATAAGCTGTGATGTCAACAGATTTCCCATTTTTATCTTCATCCAGCTTATCACCAGTTCCCATAGGAGTTTTCATAGGTGAGCAATCAGTAAAACCAAATTTGTTTAAGAGATCTTTAACATACTTTATGAAAATTCCATTTTTAGTCTTTTTAACTTGTAAACCCAGAAAATAGTTTAGTTCTCCCATCATGCTCATTTCATACTTTTTAGACATTAATTCAGAAAACTTTTTGCAAAGTCTTTCACTGCTAGACCTAAATATTATATCATCTACATAGATTTGTACAAGCAGAATATCACCATTATACTTTCTCACAAATAAAGTCTTGTCAACATTACCTCTTTTGAATTTATTAGCCAATAAGAATTTAGACAAAGTATCATACCATGCCCTTGGAGCTTGCTTCAACCCAAAAAGAGCCTTGTCAAGATTGAACACATGGTCAGGAAACTTTGAATTTTCAAAACCTGGAGGCTGTTCAACATAGACTTCTTCTTCCAGCTTTCCATTAAGAAATGCACTCTTCACATCCATTTGATAAACCTTGAAACCCTTGTGAGCAGAGAAGGCCAAGAACATTCTGATTGCCTATAATCTTGCCACTGGTGCAAAGGTCTCATCATAATCAATTCCATCTTCTTGTCTGTAACCAAGAGCTACCAATCTAGCTTTGTTTCTGGTCACAACTCCCCTTTCATCCATTTTGTTTTTGTAGACCCACTTGGTTCCAATCACAGTCTTGTGATAAGGTCTTGGAACAAGTTCCCAAACCTTTTTTCTTTCAAACTGTGTTAGCTCATCTTGCATTGCATTAACCCAAGAGGGATCTTCCAGAGCTTCATCAACCTTAGTTGGTTCCATCTTGCTTACAAAATTGACAAACATGCAGAAGTTGCCTATTGCCTTTCTTCTTGTTTTCACACCAGAGAGTGGATCACCAATTATTTGGTTGATTGGATGACTCTTTGTCCATCTAGTAACTGGGACAATGGACTGATTCAGATTAGATGGTTCAGCATGATCAGCTTGAGGAAGAGGCTGATCAGCTTGGACAGGAATGGAGGAGTCTGAACCAGTTGGAGAGTCATTTAATGGATTCTGAACAATAACTTCAGGAGGAGTAGGATCAGCTTGTGCATCTTCAAAGATTGGAACTTCTTCTTCTTCTTCAATGAGTTGCTCCCCCTGCGTTTTAGCATTATTAGCTCCCCCTGAGTTTGAGCATTATTAGCTCCAACTGGAGGATTTGTTGGAGGCTCATTCTCAGGTACAGCCAGTTCTTCAAAGTTGAAGTCTTCATCTTCAGGAGGAGAGCAGTCTGGCTTAGAACAACCTTCATCAATGCTTACATTTACAGAGTTCTCAATTGTTTTAGTTCTCTTGTTGTACACTCTGTAGGCCTTCATCATTGTTGCATATCCAAGTAGGATACCTTCATCTGATTTCTCATCAAACTTTCCAAGGTGGTCTTTCTGATTTAGAATATAGCAAGGACTTCCAAACATTCTTAGGAAACCACTCAGGTTTTCTCCCCCTAAGAAGTTCATATGCAGTCTTCTGGGTAAAGCAAGCTGTTTGTACTGCTTCAGCCCAGAAATGAGACTTAACATTGTTTTGAGCCATCATGGATCTGGCAGCTTCAATGAGAGTTCTGTTTCTTCTTTCTGCAACACCATTTTGTTGAGGAGTTCTGGCAGCTGAGTAGACTTGTGAGATTCCCTTTTCACTGCAGAATGAATTAAGAGTGATATTCTTAAATTCAGTACCATTATCACTTCTTAATTGCCTAAAAGGCCTTTTGTAGAGAATCTCAGCTTGCTTGATGAAATGTATAATGCTGTCAGCAACCTCACTCTTATGTCTTAGAAAGAAAACTCAGGTGTATCTTGAATACTCATCAACAATTACCAAGGAGTACCTCATTCCAGTGAATGCGGGAGTACTGATTGTTCCAAATAAGTCCATATGAAGCAGATCCAAACAATTATCAATGGTTGAGCATGTTTTAGACTTAAAGGTAGCTTTATGTTGCTTGCCTTTCTCACAAGCGCCACACAGCTTGTCCTTCTCATAATTGATCACTGGAAGCCCAGACACCAACTCTTTCTTACACAGCTTGTTGATATCTTTGAAATTCATATGAGACAGCCTTTTATGCCACAACCAATTCAGCTCATTTTGAGACTTTGACATGAAGCATACTTCTCTTGTGACAGTTGGATTTCTCATGTCAAAAGAATACAAAGACTCATCCCTCTTTGCAATCAGAACCACATTGCCTTCTAAATCAAGAACAATCCCCTTATCAGACCTGAATCTCACCTCATAACCAGCATCACACAACTGACTCACACTGATCAGATTGTGCTTCAAACCATTAACATATGAGACTCTTCTGAAAGTAAGAGGACCATTTGAAAGAACACCAAAACCTTCAGTCTTTCCTTGTGAATCATCTCCAAAAGTAACATTAGGACCAGCGCGAATCCTAAAGCTACATAGCAGGGACTTATATCCGGTCATATGCTTGGAACAACCACTGTCCAAGTGCCAGGTATTATCGTCGTGACCGCCCTCAGGTGGAGCAGTCTGACTGGTGGATGCCTGGTGAGCTGACTCTGATTGCTGTTGTATTCTTGCCAGATCTTCAGCAAATCTTTGAGTAGCTTCTTTAGCCATGAAACACTTGGCATCCTTGTACAGCTCATCATCAGATGATGTGGCACTTTCAGCCCAATCTTTGGCTACCAGACTCTTCTCATTTCTGTTCATCTTCTCAGTCAACTCAGCTACTTGTGCTTTCAAGGCTTTGTACTTAGTCTTGAGCTTAGTGTATTTTTCACCTCTTCCACCTTTGGCTGGCACAGCTTGAGCAGTTTTTTTGGATCTACAATCTCCAGCCATATGTCCAGTCTTGCCACACTTGTAACAAGTGACTTTGGACATATCAAATGGCTTCTTGGTCTTATCAGCTTGGCCACCTCTTCCTTTTCCTTTAAACTTGTTAAAGGATCTCCTTCTGATCCTTTCAGCTAACATAGCAACCTCATTTGCTAGTTCATCACCATCAGATTCATCACACTCAGATTCAGCACAAACAGAGTTAGGATTAGACATGACAGGAATATCATCATTAACATAAGGAATGATCTCATTACTAATTGAACTAGGGTGTTCAGTCATGGAAGCAACAAGTGTAGCAGCAGGCTGACTATAAGAATCACCCAAAGCAATTAGTTTTTTAGCCTCTGAACATTCTTGGTTATGAAGCAAACCAAAAAGTCCAGGGAGATCAAGATCATGATACACAGAACTTAATTTAACAGATGAAATATTAATGCCAACAGTAGCTAAATCATTTACCAAAGCATTAAAGCGGGTATGAGTGTCAGTTAAGGATTCATTTCTCAAGGAGAAAAATCTCTCATACCTCCTGGTCAATGTAGTAATTATGGATTCCATGGAGGTAGAGCAACCCTCAAACATAACAGTCAATGTACCCCACATTTTCTTTGCTGTTGAACACATTTTAATTGAATGGTAAAGGTCTTTGGGCACAGTTTGGACAATGAAATTTCTATCCTTCACATCCAAGTTTGCCAACCTCCTATCCTCATCCCCCCAATCTGCCTTGTCCTTAACTATAGATTTGACTGTGGCAGGAATGGTTGGTTGACCTTCCCTGACCACAACTTCTACCACAATGGTTTGTGTAGGAACATAAGGACCATCCGTAAGGATGTCAGGCATATTG
Organism: Erigeron breviscapus; assembly: GCA_034093135.1. NCBI lineage: Eukaryota > Viridiplantae > Streptophyta > Magnoliopsida > Asterales > Asteraceae > Erigeron > Erigeron breviscapus. The sequence goes on along the minus strand of CM067170.1, from coordinate 123,795,653 downwards.
TTATCGATGGATTCAAGGAACAAAGACATTCTACCTTTCCACCCACTAAAATCATCTTTGTCAAACATGGGTGGTCGGGTTGAAGAACCATTATCAATATAAGATGACATTGCTTTACTATAAATGAAAATATGCAAGGATCAAGTCAAGTTAATTCTCAACCACCGCTCTGATACCAATTGAAACGTCCCACGGAGTATCAATATACCAAAGTATATTGAACACAGAACAGTTGTAGAGGGGGGTGAATACAACTTTCCACAATCTTTACAAACTTTTAAATACAAAATGTTTTAAGATTCAGACAAGGAATATTAAGCAAGTAAGTAAAGTGCAGGAATCATTAAAACAGTAAATGATTAAAACATTCTTGAACACAGATTGTTATTTTCAAATGTAATCCTTTATTAAGAAATAATCTATACAAAGAATTACAGGGTTGTTGCGGAATAAAGATAGCCTATAGATATCTAAACAAACCTATGAAATGACAAACAACAATCAATTAGTTTCAGGTCAAGAGAATCAGCCCAAGCTGATCTCGTACAGACTAAGCTGTGTGTAAGAGCAGAGAAACTTGTGTGAAGAATGATTCTCAGGAAAATGCCACACATATGCAATCCATGAATGAGGCTTTTATAGGCACAAGCGCTCCTTCATTAGGTGTCCGTTGCAGCTACGTGTTCTTTAATCAGTGGTTGATGAAGGAATAATCAATCGTGCCTTTCATGGTACTTGTGGTCCCCCACGTACTGACGCACATTCTTTCATCTACCAATAGGAGTATGGGCACGCATATGTAAACAACCACCAACCTGGATACTAGGAATATTCCTAGTCACGTCATTTGTCCTTATCTTCAATCCAGGTTGTTATCTTCACTTGATTGTCAGACACAGATTGGGCCATTTATCAAGGCACCAATCTGCCTAAGTATTTCCAAGCTGACTGCTAATCCCAAGCTGTCTTCCACTAACATCTTGGTCTTCTATCTTCAATCCTCCTCTTCGACTTGTACTGAATGCTAATACATTGTTGATGCAACTTGAATAACACTTGCTTCCATAAGATATTACAATTACAAGTATGAAGCGTGATCTGGGTCAGAGACAGATCGTAAGCTGTGTCAGCTTAGTCTGACCCAGATCAGAGTACAAGAACCAAAAGATTACTAAGTGTTTATAGGTCAGATTTGTCATCATTAAATTTACAATTAACATTGGGACTCAACATGCTTGCTGTAAAGCGCATACTGAAATACCTTAAGGGTGTTCCCAGTTTGGGTCTTTGGTATTCCAAAGGCTCAGGCATGGATCTAATGGGTTATTCATATTCAGATCATGCAGGTTGCAAGATAGACAGGAAATCCACTACTGGTGGATGGCATTTCCTTGGTGGCAAACTGGTCAGCTGGACCAGTAAGAAGCAAACTTCAGTTTCATTATCCACTGCTGAAGTTGAATACGTGTCTGCAGCCAGTTGTTGTGCTCAGATACTTTGTATGAAGAACCAGTTGCTTGATTATGGTATTAAGTATTCAAAGACCCCAATCTTTTGTGATAATACCAGTGTCATTGCTATCTCGAACAATCCAGTCATGCACTCAAAAACAAAGCACATTGATCTCAGGTATCACTTCATTCGTGATCATATTATGAAAAACAATATTGAACTCCATTTTATCCCCACTAACAAATAACTCGCTGACATTTTTACTAAACCTTTGGATGTCAAAACTTTTGAATATCTTGTTGGTGAGTTGGGAATGTTAAACCCTTAAATCTAGAACCTTGGTATTGAACGTCGTTGTGTACTATCAGGGATCCTTGATTTAAAAATTTATAAATTTATGACTGTTTAGATATCGAACGCCTTAGTGTACTATCTTTACATTAATAGATTTCTGGATCAACATTCCAGGGGGAAAAACTTTGAAAGATATATTTTTGTTCTTAAAAATGTTTTAAGTTCAGGGGGAATTTATTAATTTATTTTCTCACTGGACAAATTTTTCAGAAAATATTACTGGTACTTTGTAAATGTGTCCCTCTCACTGGTAATTAGATAGGTTGAAGTGCATGTTTGAGGTGACTTTTTGTCTCCTTGTAAATGTGTCCCTCTCATATGTCTGTATGAGTTGACGTGCATGTTTGAGGTTACTTTTTGTCTCCTTGTAAATGTGTCCCTCTCATATGTCTGTATGAGTTGACGTGCATGTTTGAGGTGACTTTTTGTCTCCTTGTAAATGTGTCCCTCTCATATGTCTGTATGAGTTGACGTGCATGTTTGAGGTGACTTTTTGTCTCCTTGTAAATGTGTCCCTCTCACTGGTAATTAGATAGGTTGAAGTGCATGTTTGAGGTGACTTTTTGTCTCCTTGTAAATGTGTCCCTCTCACTGGTAATTAGATAGGTTGAAGTGCATGTTTGAGGTGACTTTTTGTCTCCTTGTAAATGTGTCCCTCTCATATGTCTGTATGAGTTGACGTGCATGTTTGAGGTTACCTTTTGTCTCCTTTTAAATGTGTCCCTCTCACTGGTAATTAGATAGGTTGAGGTGCATGTTTGAGGACACTTATTTTGTCTCCTTGTAAATGTGTCCCTCTCACTGGTAATTAGATAGGTTGAAGTGCATGTTTGAGGTGACTTTTTGTCTCCTTGTAAATGTGTCCCTCTCACTGGTAATTAGATAGGTTGAAGTGCATGTTTGAGGTGACTTTTTGTCTCCTTGTAAATGTGTCCCTCTCATATGTCTGTATGAGTTGACGTGCATGTTTGAGGTTATCAGTCTCTTTCAAATGGTTTTCACTAGTACTTTACTGGAGTGTCCCTCCAGTGTACCATCAGTACATGCTGCACTGGCTTAATCCACCAGTGATACTGGAGTGTCCAGTCAACCTCCAGATGCACTGAAATAAGTCATAATATTTTTAATACTTGGTCATTGTGCGTGCCACGTATGCAAAATCTTTTAAAAGATATTTATCTTGATATTTATCTTATTATCCTACGTGGCATGTCATTTTTTCAAAGAAATGATGGTATTTTTACCTTGGGAAGACAAAAAGTGCAAGTTGTTACTGTTTGTGGGCTGTAAACCGTCACACATTAATGTGTGATGTGATGTATTTAATGCGGATCTTAGAACCCGATCAAAATTATATTTGATAATTTCAAATTAACCGTTTGAGTTCCACATTCTTTCTCCTATATAAATACCCACTTTCACTTTCATAAGCATTTACTTCGAACATATTTACTCCCAAATTCTTCAAACTCTTTCATTTAATCTCTTCATTCAATTTCCAATCATAAATCTCTCTCATATTTAATTCTTCAAATCTTCATCAAAACCCTAATTCTTCAATTTCATTTTCATATCATCAATCTATCAAACAAAATGGCACCAAGACAATCGAATTCACCAAAAAATCTGCTTGCTGCAGAATATGCTCCGGTTGCCAATGTTGTTAAAGCACCCCATATCACCTTAGAGGCAAAGGCAATCCGAATAAATATGAATAACTGGATGGCCAGACTCTCACTTTCCAGTGTTCATAATGCCCAATCCATTATTGGGAGATTAAATACCTTTTTTCTCTCATGTCCATTATATGGTGCATTGACCTTAAATCCAGGGAAGATGTACCACGATTATTTATGTGAATTCTGGTACACTGCAGTATTTGATGATGCAACTTCATCAATTTCTTATTCTCTTAAGCAAGGTACCAGACCCTTGGCTTTTAATGTTGATACACTCAGGTCTGTTCTTCAATTAAACTATTTTGAACAGAATGAGATGCCCATTGAGCTTCCCTCTAGCATAAATACAAGGGAAGTGTAGATTGATGGGACACACAGATATTTTGGATGAGCATGGTCAGCTATCCAGAAAGGGAACAGTCTACATGAGCAGGCTGTCAGACTCATGGAGATTTTTCTTCACCATATAGTTGAATGTTTGGGAGGCAGTTCTGGAGGACTTGACCAGATAAATTAAACACATCTCCAGATTGCTTACTGCCTCTGGTTTGGTTATAGAGTGGATTTTGCTCAGATTCTATTTGATAATCTGGTAGAGCGTCTTAAGGTGAAAGGTAGAAAAGCATTTGTTCCATATATTCGTTTCCTTTCACTTATTTTCAAAAGAGCTCTAGGTGACCAGTATGACTTTGAAACTACTCACTTTTCTGTGTGTGAGTATATGCGTGAACTCACCAACCTTAGATCTCCACCAAATCAGGTAAATATTCCTCAGTTCATGCTTAGTTTCCAAAGGGTAGAAAACGCTGATGAGCAAGAAGTGGCTCCAGGAGGGAACCTAGTTGGTGAAGGACCCTCTGGTGACCTAAATGTTGAAATTGTGCAACCAGTAAGCCAAGTGGCCCCTGACCAACAGGAACAAGAAAATGTTGACCCTCCTAGACGACCAAGGTCAAATAGACGTCTTATGAGAGCTGGAGTTCAGGTGAATCCAGATAGAGCCGATGCAACCCATCCTGGTGATATTATGAATATAGATGGGTCTCCTATTTTTGAGCAGGAAGAAAACATTGTACAAGATGCTGAGCAGGTTGAGCAGGTGACTGATGAACAGGTAGAAAATGTTGCTCAGAATGTTGAGCAGGCTGGTCAATTGGACTTGAATGTAGAAGTTGGTGAACAAGCTGGTGATCAGGCTGGTGATGAAACAGTTGGTGAAACATTTGTCTGGGATGAGGCTGATTCACCCTTGTCAGAAGGTCATAACTTTGATGTAAATATGAATTTTCTTGGAGATGATGTAGTAGAAGTTAAACGCTTACCAGAAATGCCACCACCTCCACCAGAATCAAATATTCCACCACCAGAATCCACTATGACCACCACCACCACCACCTTCAATTCCACAAACAACTCCATATTTCAATCCTCCCACAATTCAAATTTCACAAAATCAACCACCACCACTTGAAACTCCAATCGACTTATCTGAACAACGTGTGTTGGACTCAACAGTTGTAACTGCTGAAACTTCCTCTGAAGAGGTCTAGGCACAAGTACCTTTAATGACCAGAATGACTTCAACTCTTGATCCTCCCAGTGGTCCCTCCTCTTCTTCTTCAGCCGAGGTCCAAGGCCTTTTAAGTAAGGTGGCGGACCTGGAGAGATCACTCCAGTCTTCAACACAGGTTGTTTCTGATTTCAAATCTATTTTATCGAATAATCTTTCATCAGAATGAATGTGTTTGCTGGAAATGAGAAGCTGGTATTTGAAAAGCTGGATGAACTGGTACTGGCCACAAATCAAAACACTGAAAATCTCAAAGTGGCAGTCCAGGGATTAGAAGCAAGGCTGTTAGTTCTGTTCAGACTGCAGTGAAAGGTGAACTTGTTCAACCACTGGCAGGTCTGACAGATGAAGTTCAGAAGTTGACAACCAGGATAAGTAGTTTGGAGAGTAGGCCAACCCTTGATCAGAATGCTGTTGTTAGTTCAATCAGTGATGAGGTTGCTAAGAAGTTCAGACATGGAATGTTAAAAGAAATTTCTGAAGAGATTTCTGGGTCTGTTCTTAGAACCATTCAGGATGGTTTATTACCACAAGTGGTGAAAATGATAGAAACTGAAATGCCAAAACACTTGCCTCAAAAAATTCAGATTATAAAGAAGGAAGTGATTACTTTAAGAAGCACTGTGAATGTCACAACTCCAGTGGCTGGAAGAACGTTTGGTGCTCTAGACAGATATATGCTTGAACAGTTGTGGAATGATCTCAAGTCAAGAACTGGTGATCATTCCAAGGTGGAAAAGTCGTCTGTTGTCACTGAGTCTGTTCAAGAAGGTTTGGTTAGGAAAGAAAGAAGTTATTGCCAGTGCTATTGAAAAGGCCTTTGCTATTGAAAAGGCCTTTGCTACTGAAAGCATTGTGCAACAAAAACAAGTGACTGGTACTGATGCCAGTGCACAAGAAGCACAGAAGGCACTTGGCACTGAAGCCATTGTGCAGGTTGAAGAAGCTACTGGTACTGATGCCAGTGAGCCCCAGTTTGAATTTTTTCCAGATATTCCAACAACTCTGAAGTCTGTAAAAGGAAAGGAACAAATGGTATCTGGAGAAGAAACTGAAACTGCTTAAGGTTCATCAGAGTTTCCTACTGCTGATGATGACATCTCGAAGAGACTGGAGCAAGAATGCATTTTGATATAAATATTCAAGAAAAATAAAAAAGATGAATTGTTGGCCCACAAAAGGGAGATGGCAATCATGGGGACTCTTGATTCTTACAATGCTGGCAGGTTAGGCATACATATTGATGTTTACAAAAGAATGAAGGAAGACCCCAGAATTCATCAATGTCTGGATGCATTGGATGATGTGTATATTCGCTCCAGGTACTCTGAAGAAGAACAAACTTATGATTATGTAACTTATGGTGTCAGTTTACCTGAACTAATCAGACAAAGGACGGAGGAACTGGTGAACCTCCAGAAGAAAATAAGGAAGAATGCTGGTGCTCTGGAGATAGAGTACAGAAAGAAGTTGAAAGGTTTACCAAAACTCACTGCCAAACAGATCAAGGAAATCAGAGACAGAGATCTGAGCACTTTCATTCCTTTGGATACTTCACAAAAGATCAATCGTGAAGCATTTCAGTCTGCCATCGATCAGCAGAAAGTGTCCAAGGAAACTGAATATATGATCCAGATGGCTAAGCAAAAAGCCAAATATGAAGATATGTTGAAATTCAGGGCTGATGCCAGAAGGATCATAGGTGCTGAAATCAAATTAGCTGAACACCATGAAGGCATGACCAGGTTTAATATAAAGTTGACCAGAGAGGGTAACTTTACTGATGAAAGGAAGAATGCTGGTGCTCTGGAGATAGAGTACAGAAAGAAGTTGAAAGGTTTACCAAAACTCACTGCCAAACAGATCAAGGAAATCAGAGACAGAGATCTGAGCACTTTCATTCCTTTGGATACTTCACAAAAGATCAATCGTGAAGCATTTCAGTCTGCCATCGATCAGCAGAAAGTGTCCAAGGAAACTGAATATATGATCCAGATGGCTAAGCAAAAAGCCAAATATGAAGATATGTTGAAATTCAGGGCTGATGCCAGAAGGATCATAGGTGCTGAAATCAAATTAGCTGAACACCATGAAGGCATGACCAGGTTTAATATAAAGTTGACCAGAGAGGGTAACTTTACTGATGAAAGGAAGAATGCATCAGTCCAAGATTTTGGATGGACTGAACTGAAGGAGATAGGATTAACTTTCAAAGAAAAAACTGATTTGACTCCTGATGTCAAGGCATTTATGAAGAGGATTGAAAAGGTTTGGAAAAGAATACAACAGATGGAAGCTGTTCTGGGTATGAGACCACCAGTTTCAGTACCATCCTCTTCATCACCAAAGAGAAAGGCTTCTGAAGATGCTCCTGGACAGACGTCGAAAAGAAGGGTCTGACTCTTGTATCATTTACTTGTATTTGTATTTAATTTCTCAAAATTGTAACTTATTTTCTGTTGATGGCTGTAAATATAGTTTCATATTTTGATTCATAAAGTAAATGATCAGATTTAGTCTAAGTTAGAATTAAAAGATGAAACTGAAACACTGATGATCTATAAAGTGTTTTTCAAGCATACAAAGTTGTATAGATAGAAACTTGAAAAACCTTGCATTATTTCTAAACAAATAGGGGGAATTTGTTAGGTCCAGATTTACTGGACTCGCTCCAGACTACTTGAGCCTTACTGAAGATCTGTCCAGAAATGATATTTACTGGACTTACTCCAGACTTGGAAACTGGAGTCCCTCTGAAGATTTGTTCAGAAATAATGGAAAACCAGTGAGCAAATACTTGTATAGGAAATCTGGAGACATCCTCCAGATTAGCTCACTGGACTTCACCCCAGTCCAGATCTATTCTACTGAAGACGTTCTCACTGAAGTCAAAGACTGAAGTCAGAATAAAGAAGACTGACAAATGGCGGAGTCCACTGGAAGTCTTACCAGATCTACGACTGGAGGTTTGTTAGTGTTCTAGACCTTACAAGTCTGAACACTGATATCTAGGAATTGACTTTTTGCCTTTACACACTTTCCAAAGAACATTTCACTTGTTCTTTACTAAAGTATATACGTGTGTAAAGGTGGTTGGTTAAAAGGATAATAAGTCATTTGATGTGACTTTATCCTTGTACCTTAACCAATGCATTTAATGATCTTGTCGGCTCATTAAATGCATGCAACCATATTTGTACGGCACAAATTCACTGGTGAATTTGTTTGCCTATAAATACAAAGTCATATTCTTCGTTAAAATTACTTTTAGATATTAAAGGTGAATTTGTCTAAATATTCTCGATCTTAAACAGGGATACTTCACAACTTTAAGTATCTCGATCTAAAAGAGTTATTTGGCAAATATAGATCATTTGTAATTCATAGGTTGTTAGGATACTTACATATTTGTATTATCTTGATTCCGCACAAACTTGTATTTTATTTAACATCATAAATAAAATACTCTTGGAAAATTACATTGTGTTCCACCTTTACTTTAAGTCGTGTATTACTTTGTTTATATACTTGCATTTATATTCATGTAATACTAGTCCAATCTAGTGCTTATTAGACTTGTTGTATTTTACACTTTGGGTTAACCATCTAGAGAGTTTGGGACTCACACCTATCCCAAGTTGGAAGCTTTAGGTAGGCTAGGTATACAAAGACACCCCAAGGACTTACTTGTCCGAATCTCAAAGGCCACATTAGCTCCATAATTTTCAAAAGATTAATAAGATATTTACATATCTTGTCACAAATATACATCCGAAAAGCAATACATACACATGTATGTACCCGAGACCTTCTATATAAAAACCAAATATACATAATTACAATGCTAGATCTTTCGTAAGATTTAAGGACCAGATCTAATCATTTGAAAAGTAGGCATTCTCAGCCAGATATCTGAATATGTTTCCCATAAGAACATTGTATACATTAAGTTCAGATTATAAGGAAACCTTGGTACTTTGTGCCTACCGATACATCATGTAATGGTATCACTGGACTAAGCATTTTAAAGTAAAATTAAGTAGGCTTAAAAGCTAAAGTATCGTCACGTCTAATCGTCTTAACGCAGTGACCTTACTCTATTTATTATTTTCTTTTTCTTTTCTGATTTTTCTCATTTTTATTTTGTTTTTCTGACACTATATGACACACATACGTAACGGCACAAAACACAGACACATTTTACAAAGATCCTTTTGAGAGACACTGTCACTATAAATTTCTCATTCCAATCAATTGGACTAACAACTCGAAACGAGTTCGGTCAAAAGCCTTAGTGAACAGATCAGCTAAATTAAAGTCACTCGGCACCTTTTCTAGGACTATTAATTTCTTTTCAGCACAATTACGTATAAAATGAAACCTTATGTCTATGTGCTTAGTCCTACTGTGCTTAACAGGATTATTGGTAATGGATATAGTGGATTCATTGTTTATCTTTATGGAAATACAAAGGAAGTTCTGACAGTAATCACGCAGTTGTTGCTGAATCCATAGAACCTGTGAACAACATCCACCAGCTGCCATGTATTCCGCCTCGCAAGATGAGATCGCAACAGAAGTCTGCTTCTTACATTGCCATGAAACCAATCTCCCCCCTAAGAATTGACATCCACCTGAAGTCGATTTCCTATCAAAATTGCAGCCGCTATAGTCAGCATCTGTATAAGCCACGAACTCAAAATCTCCCCCAATCGAATACCAAAGACCCAGCACTGGTTGACCTTTGAGGTAACGAAGAATTCGCTTAACGGCTTTCATATGGCTTTCTCTGGGACATGACTGATAACGTGAACACAAACAAACCGCAAACATGATGTCTGGTCTTGATGCTGTAAGATACATCAACGAACCTATCATGGCCCTGTAACGAGTAGGATCAACTTCTGGATCATTAAGAGAAAACATCCCAAGTTGATGGTTCTTTTGTATAGGAGTGTCCATCGGTGAAGTATCTTCCATTCCAAATCGCTTCAGAATATCTTGAACGTACTTCGTCTGATGAATAAAGAATCCGTCCTTTTTCTGTTCAACCTGCAAACCCAAAAAGAAGTTCATCTCTCCCATAGCACTCATCTCAAATGTCCCTTTCATAATCTGCTCAAACTCCTTGCACATCTTTTCGTCTGATGAATAAAGAATCCGTCCTTTTTCTGTTCAACCTGCAAACCCAAAAAGAAGTTCATCTCTCCCATAGCACTCATCTCAAATGTCCCTTTCATAATCTGCTCAAACTCCTTGCACATCTTTTCGTCTGATGACCCAAAAATGATGTCATCCACGTAAACTTGCACAATTAGGAAATCCTCTCCTTTCCATTTTGTAAACAACGTACTATCGATCAATCCTCTTTCAAATCCATTTTCCAGAAGATGCTTCGACAACTTGTCATACCATGCCCTGGGTGCTTGATGTAATCCATATAATGCCTTATTCAGTCGATAGACTCTCTCGGGATAATCTAGATCTTCTAACCCTGGCGGTTGAGTAACATATACTAATTCCTGGACAGTACCGTATAAGAATGCATTCTTGACATCCAACTGATATACCTTAATTTCCTTGAAGCAGCAAATGCTAGAAACAACCGAATAGCTTCTAACCTAGCAACCGGTGCAAACACCTCAGTGTAGTCCAACCCTTCCTGTTGAGCAAAACCTTGAACAACTAGCCGAGCTTTATTTCGTGTCACAACACCCTTTTCATCCTTTTTACACCTAAAACCCAGATGGTGCCGAAAGGATAGTCTCCCACTGGTAGATCCACTAACTCCCAAACTTGGAGTTTATCAAACTGAAGAAGTTCCTGCTGCATAGCTTCAACCCAAGATGGATCTTTTAAAGCCATTTGAATATTACTTGGCTCTTCTTGAGAAACGAAATAGCTGAACTTACATTCATCAACAATACCAGTTTCTTTCATCTCTGCGAATAAACCAGTAAGCTTGTTAATCTGAGATCTTGTCTTAACCCGTGCACTTGATTCACCAATAATATCTTCAACTGGATGATACTTGTTGACTCTGTGCTGTATAGCCTTATCAACTTGAAGATTTACACCCAAATTTGAACCTATTTCTCCTTGATCGATAGATCCATGAGGAAGTGGAGTAACTGGTTCCAATTCTTGTGCAATTGTATCTTCAGTATCCTTTGATAAACCATCTGCACTGGTGTTACTTGATTTTGACATTAGCTCTGGTGACTTATTCGCATCATGAACATCCTTCCTAATTTCCTCATTATCTTTTGATGTTGTAACAGTCGCAGATTCTGAGATAGTAGTTGAACTAGTGCCAATATTCTGATCACGTAGTAGTACTACCTCATCTACCTCTGAATTACCTGCACCAAAAGAAATAGGACCATTAAAGGATGTAAACACATCATCATAATTAAATAAGATAGTAGACCCTTGATGTACCGGGGGATTATAGCTAGAAATCACGACATGTATCCAACGTCGACTATTTCAGCCTTAATATTGTACACCCTCCTATTTGGAGATCCCGGAATGTAACCAAGAAAAATTCCCTCCTCAGCCTTCTCAGCAAATTTGGGTTGGTCACGAACTTTTAAAAACGTGCATGGGACTCCAAAAGGTTCCAACCCAGTTAAATTCGGTTTTCTATTGTTTAAAAGTTCGTAAGATGTCTTATTAACTCTTTTAACAATTAAAACCCTATTTAACACATGATAAGCAGTGTTCACGGCTTCCCCCCAAAACATAATAGGAAGCCTTGAATCAGCTAGCATAGTCCTGGCGGTCTCTATCAATGTCCTAATTTTCCTTTCTGCTACTCCATTCTGTTGAGGCTCATAGGGTGCACTGAATTGATGCTCAATTCCCTTGCTCAGACAATATACTTCCATAATCTGATTCTTGAACTCTGTCCCGTTATCACTTCTGATTCTCTTCACTCTTGTGTTGTACTGGTTTCAATTCTTTCAAAGAACTCCATAAGAATATGAGCAGTCTCATCCTTGGTCTTCAAGAAGAATACCCACGAGAATCTAGAGTAATCATCAGTAACTACTAGACAGTAGTACTTAAACCCTATGCTTCGAACATTAACTAGTCCAAATAAATCCATGTGCAACAACTGAAATGGAGAAGCAATAGAATTCTGAGTCTTCGGCTTATGTGGCTTCTTAGTTTGTTTTCCTTTTAGACACGACACAGATTTATCTTTCACCATAAATCTCTTATTTGGAACGCCGAGAACCAATCCATTACTTGTAATATAGTTCATTTTTCTAAAATGGATATGACCCATTCTTCTATGCCATAGCAGAGATTCATCCTCAGAAGCTTTGGTAAGCAGACAAACTGGCTCCACTAAATCAAGTATACCTAACTCAAGACCATAGATGTCCTTCTTTCTTGGAGCCTTCAGTAAGATCCATTCCTCTGGTATAACATAACCTGGTTTCAAGATCAGGGCTTCCCTTTCTGTAAAGTGAACTGGATTCCCTTTGTCACATATTTGAGACACACTCATCAGATTATGCTCCAGCTGCTCAACAAAGTTCACATTGTCCATTTTGATCTTCCCATTGACGACTTTTCCAATACCAGAAATACTTCCGCCCTTGGGACCGCAAAACTGACATAAGACCCTTTAACAGGAGTAAATTCTGTCAACAGTCTCTTGTCGCCTGTCATATGTCTTGAACATCCACTATCGACAAACCATAACCCTGTAGTTCTCCTTAGTGGTTCCTTTTGTTCGATAACTTCCAGATGTGCCATGAAGCCAGTCTCGGCTTCAGTAAACATACTCTCAACATCAGCTCTTACTGGTCTTGATGGCTCAGGTTCCTTCTCTACCTTCTGATGAAAACTATCATGATCATCCGTGCTGGCATACAATGTATAGTCGAATGAATTATCAACAAGATCATTCATTCCTCCATCAGTGTCTTGAATTTCTGCCATGAATGCATGATTTTGATCATCGGTACTAGTCGAACCCCAATTGTATGTACCATCATTTTGAACAACCAAAGCTCTCGAGTTATCTGTTTCTCCTGAGTTTCGGTTCCCGGTATTAGCATATTGACGCCCTGAATTCTGACTTGCAATAGAACCACCTTGATTGAAGTCCTGACGACCTGTAGCTGAATTGTCCCGTCTTGGCCTCTAACATTCACGTGCAAAATGTCCAAAACCATCACAGTTGAAACACTTCACTTTGGTCTTATCAAATCCTACTTTGCCGTCTATGACCTTCCTTCCGGTTCTATCAGTGAATCGCTGAACTCTCAATGTTAACATAGCCAATTGCCAGTTCAGATCCATTTCTTCTAGATCACCTGGATCAACTTGCTTGTAATCCTCCCTAACCAGATCAGGATCAGTCAGTTTTCCTCCAATTAACTTCTCATGAGCAGACACAAAAGAAGCTAGCATGCCCAAATGTCCCTCAGCAGATCTTATGCTCATCGGCATCCCTGTTAAACCCGAGCTTGGAGAACTACTTTTCTGATTCCCATTCTGAACAACCATAGCTGATTCCGGAGAAGTTACATACATCAAGTTGTTGTCAGAATCCATTGATATCTTCAGCTTTTCATCATCTCCACTCTAGAAGGCAGTAATCCCTCCACTTGAAGATTTTGCAGAAGGAATGCTTGACTTGCTATGATAAAGTTCAGGACGCTGAACAAAATCACTGCTACCTGCTTCCTTCGACTTTCGTTTCATATCTTGACCTCTAAGTTTTCTGATAATCTGATCCAGAGTCCATGTGCTGAATTCGGGATTTTGCTGGATAGAATTAACGAACCCTTCCCACTTAACTGGAAGAGCTTCCAGCAACTTCTCGATGACATCCTCTGAATCAGGCTTATACCCAAAATATGCAAGCTCAACCAGCAGATGACTGTAACGAATCAACATCTCATCAAGGGATTCATCTTTAAAACTTGTGAATACATAGTACTGTTTCTTCAACAAGTCTTTTCTCCTCTTCTTGAGATTTTCATCTGTAACACCCCGACTAAAGCGAAAACACGAGATGCCACAGAACGACATGGTACAAAAGATTTAAGTATAAAACATCAACATAAAGTTTCAAATGCCATTCAAATTCAAAAGGTTACAAGTTCAAGTTGACGTTTAATAAACATTACATAACCAAATTCATAACCAAAAGATCAAATGTTCGCATTACTAGTCCAACATACAACAATTAAACACATCATCCATGAGGCGGTCCAAAAGCTAACTTACTGCCCTAGACCTGAAAAGCATGAAGACAAAGTGTCAACTACGAGAGTTGAGTGAGTTCATAGGTTTATGCTAACAACGCACATATATTTTTTCCAATTCAAGAGATAATATGTCATAAAATTTCCAAGAATCTCATCATACTGTCCATACCCAAACCGTATGTTCAATCAATAAATTTCCATCCACAATAATAATGATTTCCATTCAGCCCAAAGGCATAATTCGATGAGTATATGCTTGAGCCACTACTAAGACCATTTACATGTCCCAACAACATAATATTTCATTTCAGAGCACAAGCTGTCAATCAAGTGCTTTAATCACAATTGGGGTCGTGCCATGGAGACGACCAATAATATATACAGATAGTTAGAGCACCGCTCGGGTCGGACTGGCAATGAAGGTGGCCACAAAGGCAGACCAAACATTTCACCGTTACCTATTTAGTGGGTGAGTGGACGACTCTAGTTGCGCAACCGTCTAACTACAGGCCTCCACTATCAGAGTTAAATAGTAGTGTACCGAAGTATTTCGGTTTCACAGAACTCAAGCTCATCGTATAACATATAACACATTGAACATACAATATCCCATTTCACAATCATTCTTTCAAGAATCATTTCATATATATATATAAAGCCATTTCATTTATCATGCTTTTCACCCCGCAAGTAAAACATATAAAAGAGTTTGAAAGGGGGCTATGACTCACTTGATTTGGGAGTGTTAGGGGCTGATCAAACGCGATTCCTTCGCTTAGATTTTTTGCGCCTCAAGCAAGCCTAAACCATAACGTATATATTCACGGCGTAAGTTCGCGTGACATGAACTAGTGAGCTAGATCATGAGATGTATACTAGTAGACTTGCCCATCTTTGGTTGTTATTAGATTATGGAGTTTAAGTGCATTATGATGCTCTCATTATTTGGTTATAAGAGATTTGGTGGTAAGAGTCGTTTTCTCATTATACGTTTTTGTACGTTTATTGGAATTTCGGTAGTTTGGCTTTGATTTATATGATTTTCATTGTACATTTTGCTTAGTAATAATATTTGACATTAGTGGTCTTATAATATTAATATTTATGTATATTCTCTGATTTGTAATTACTTATTTAATTTAATAATATTTAATTACTTATTTATTCACTTTATTGATTTATTCACTAAATAATTCCTTAAAAATACTTTTAAGTGTCATAATTGCCTTTATAAATTATGGATAATTTCATTTGAATTATCTTCTGATATATATGCTCCTTATTTATAATTTCATGATTTATACTTTTATTTGTGTATTTTCCATTTATTTTATTGATAATATTTAATTAATTATTTTTACTTAATTATTTATCTTTAAATTATGTAACACATGTCTCTTGCCTTTTCTCCAGTAGGTTTTAGTTATTTTTATCAATGGTTAAGATGATTTAACCCCTTTCTTGATTTACATAATTTATTTATTGATTTTTATGTCTTTTAATTACCATTTAAATTCAATAATTCATGGAAATTCTTAGAAATCATCACTAAACATTTTGGTCAAAAATCTCAGGCCTTTTAGGCAACTTTTATCAATATAAGTTCATATCAATTCAACCTCTCTTGTGTCTTGCTCATTTTGAGGGTTTTATGATTAAAAATCGTTTACCGAAATAGTGATTTTAGCCTCATTTCTTAAGCTATTAACGTACTTCAAAATGGATTTTCATTCTTGATTCATTATTTCCAGAAAGTTCATCATATTTTGGTGTCCAAAATCGTGATAGTGGTGGTGGTGTGATATGTGCAATTTAGTGCTTTCGGTTAGTGATTATTTGACCCGGAAAGGTGATTTTTGAGCTTATTGTTGTCATGAACCAATAGATCTGAGTTTTATACTTTTATTTCAACTTATTTCCAGTAGTTTTATCATATTTTCTTGGTCATAAGATTATGGTGCATGTGTGTGCTCAAAATGCATTTTTGCGTGTTTTCGGTTTATGATTTCTAGCTTATTTTAACATGTTTTGATTCAAGCTTTATATCCTTGATATTTTATCAATTTTTCCAGAATATTAACATTAATATCAACATATTCTTCACTTATAACAAGTCCATATCCATCTCATAATCCAACAAAAGATCCAACTTTCTTAAATCTAGCATACATACATTCAAATCAACACTTTCTACTATCAACTTTTATAGATCTAACTTTCAACAACATAAAAACATCTTTTACATGAAAAATCTCAGAATATATTCTTCAAAAATATACAAAAACATATAGATCTATCAAAAGGAAAATCACTTTAAAAGCTACTAATCTATAACCACACTTTTGGGTCTTAAACTTGTTGAATCCTTGGATCTTTCTTCTTAGATTCGAGATGCATAAGCATGGAAAGAAAGATCCTATCAACTTTGTCCTCATTAAGTGTATATTACAAAGAAAACAAGAAGAAAGTATGAGTTTTTGATAAAACCTTTGAATATAAACAAAAACAAGATTAGATCTAGTAAAAAGGATGAAGATTATACCCTCTTGAACTTGGTTTTGGATGAAGAAAGTGGGCAGAATTTTCGTGGCCTTTGGAGCCACCAACAACCCTTAATCTAACCCAAAAACAATCCTTAAACCCTTGCTTGATATAACCCTTTAGTAATCTAACTTAATCCTTATTATTATTAGGTGTTTAATTTGATCTTTGTTGGTGTTCTATGGTTGTTGTTGGCCGAAAATAAGAAGAGAAAAGGGAGGGGGGAAAGGTTTTTCTTGAGAGGAGACAAGTTAGTATGTGAAGAGTGTGTAAAATGAGAGTTTCAAGAATGAATGTGGAGTGTAGGTTTTGAAAAGGGTGAGTATGTGTGGTGTGAAGGGGGGCCGGCCTCATAAGGCATTTGGAGGGTCTTTCTCACTTTTTTTTTATATAAAAATTTGTTGTATAAAATGTATGTATGTGTTAGGTGTATGTATATGTATATATTTTTGGTGTTCTAATTTGTTACAAAGCTCATTGGTGGTAATCTTGTATTTATTTTAAGCATATATGTATATATATATATATATTTAAACGCTTTTATAAGAACTCATAACATATTATATATATATAATATGTTATTTTTAATTTATTACATATGCCTTTGATTATAAACTTGTATTTATTTTAAGCATATATGTATATATATATATATATACTTATTATGATTTAAACGCTTTTATGCGCATAAGAACTTATAAACCTATTTTGAAATAGAAATTTTATTTTCGTGACCAAATTTACTTTAATTAGCTAAATGATTAAATTGTTGGACCTTCGTAAGGATTTTTGATGGTTATCTCGACTTGTGAGACTTACATTATTATTTAGATAATTTGATTGATCATCAATAAAATTTTGTTCAATGGTATTTTATAAATCACATTTAGAATTGAACAATAGCTTTAGATTGCTAATTTAGGGGCATTATCTACTAGCTTTAAGTATAACTATGGCTTGCGAGATCAAAGGCAACATAACTAGCACATATATAATATTTAAAAATATGTATATATATATACTTATTATGATTTAAACGCTTTTATGCGCATAAGAACTTATAAACCTATTTTGAAATAGAAATTTTATTTTCGTGACCAAATTTACTTTAATTAGCTAAATGATTAAATTGTTGGACCTTCGTAAGGATTTTTGATGGTTATCTCGACTTGTGAGACTTACATTATTATTTAGATAATTTGATTGATCATCAATAAAATTTTGTTCAATGGTATTTTATAAATCACATTTAGAATTGAACAATAGCTTTAGATTGCTAATTTAGGGGCATTATCTACTAGCTTTAAGTATAACTATGGCTTGCGAGATCAAAGGCAACATAACTAGCACATATATAATATTTAAAAAGTAGGGTTGTTACATCCTTACCCCCTTAGAAGAATTACGTCTCGGAATTTGAATTTGCTTAGGAGTAAGTGCGGATATTTCTCGCGTATAAAGTCCTCGCGCTCCCATGTAAACTCTGGTCCGCGTTTCATATCCCATCGAACTTTAACGATAGGGATCTTGCTCCTCTTAAGGCGTTTCTCATCGCGATCGAGAACTTCTATTGGCTCCTCATGGAATTGGAGTTTATCTTCCACACGTAGTTCCTCGAGCGGGACTACTTTCGAATCATCCGCCACACATTTCTTCAAGTTCGACACATGGAATGTGTCATGAACATCTCCCAATTCTTGGGGTAATTTCAACTTATAGGCTACGGGGCCTATTCTAGCAACAATTTCAAATGGCCCAATGTATCGGGGGCTCAACTTTCCTCTTTTGCCGAACCTTACGGTTCCCTTCCATGGCGACACCTTTAATAGTACTTTGTCGCCAACCTCAAATTCTAGGGGCTTCCTCCTTTGATCCGCATAACTCTTTTGCCGATCTCTCGCGGCTTTAAGCTTTTCTTTAATGATCGCCACCTTGTCCGTTGTCTCTTGGACAAAATCAACGGTAGCTAGGCTTCTTTCACCCGCCTCTATCCAACACATGGGTGATCTACATTTACGCCCGTAGAGAGCTTCAAATGGCGCACATTGTATGCTAGAGTGATAACTATTGTTGTAAGTAAATTCTGCGTATGGCAGGTGTTCATCCCAACTTCCACTAAATTCTAATGCGCAAGCTCTTAGCATATCCTCCAACGTTTGTATTGTACGCTCACTTTGCCCATCCATTTGTGGGTGGTAAGCCGTGCTTAATGCTAACGTAGTGCCCATTGCTTCTTGCACAAGACCCCAGAAACGTGAGGTAAACCTGCCATCCCTATCGGATATTATGGACAGAGGTACACCATGCAATGTCACAATCTTTTCAACGTACAAACGTGCTAAACGCTCAATGTTCCAATCTTCTTTGATGGGGATGAAATGGGCTGATTTCGTAAGACGATCAACAATCACCCATATAGCATCATGACCCTTCTTTGTCCGAGGCAATTTCGTCACCAGGTCCATTGCTATTTGCTCCCATTTCCACTCGGGAATTTTCGGCTGCTTTAAAAGTCCAACTGGCTTTTGGTGCTCAGCTTTGACCATCGCACAAGTCATGCATCGGCTCACATATAGAGCTACATCACCTTTCATCCCAGGCCACCAAAAGTCCCTCTTTAGACCTTGGTACATCTTCTTCTCGTACCCTCAACTGATGATAGCCGGACCTAAGGTCAATTTTCGAGAAATGCGACGCTCCTTGTAGTTGATCGAACAAATCGTCTATTCGTGGCAGCGGGTATCTATTCTTGATCGTCAATTTATTCAACTCTCTATAGTCGATGCACATTCTCAAAGATCCATCCTTCTTCTTGACAAAGAGAATTGGCGCACCCCAGGGCGAAGAACTAGGTTGGATTAAACCTTTATCAAGCAATTCTTGCAATTGCTCCGAGAGTTCTCGCATTTCGGAGGGCGCTAGCCTGTACGGTACTTTAGCCACGGGAGCTGCCCCGGGAACTAAATCGATAGTAAACTCTACTTGTCTTGCTGGGGGAAGTCCAGGTAGTTCGTCCGGAAACACATCTAGAAAATCTCTAACCACTGTTACCTTGAGAGGATCCTTATCTTTCACTCGCTTATCCACTACTTGTGCCAAGTATGTGTGGTATTCCTTGCGTAAATACTTCCTCACTTTCATAGACGACACTATCTTGGGTTGGACTCCCGCCTTATGGCCTTGAACTATTAGCACCTCACCGCTATCTAAAGGAATCTTAATGATCTTTTCGTGGCAAATTATTTCAGCACGCATCTTTGACAACCAATCCATTCCTACTATCACATCAAAACTTCCTATTTCTATGGGAATCAAGTCAATACTATAGCTCTTATCATCTAAAGTCAGCTTGCAATCAGGGATAATTTCCTTAGTTTCATACTCGTTTCCATTGGCATATTCAACATAATAAGTTTCATCAAGTTCACTAGGTTTCTTATCAATCAATTCTTTAAATTCGAAGGAAATAAAACTTCTTTCAGCTCCAGAATCAAACAACATAGATGCATAAACATTATTTATTGGAAACGTACCTACGATGACATTAGGGTCATCACGTGCCTCATTCGCTCCCATGGCATACACCCTTCCTCGGGCTTGACCTCCTTGATTCCCACGATTCCCTTGGTTAACGTTGTTGCCTTGATTCCCACATTAGCTTGATTTCCCCACTTCCACTCGGGAATTTACGGCTGCTTTAAAAGTCCAACTGGCTTTTGGTGCTCAGCTTTGACCATCGCACAAGTCATGCATCGGCTCACATATAGAGCTACATCACCTTTCATCCCAGGCCACCAAAAGTCCCTCTTTAGACCTTGGTACATCTTCTTCTCGTACCCTCAACTGATGATAGCCGGACCTAAGGTCAATTTTCGAGAAATGCGACGCTCCTTGTAGTTGATCGAACAAATCGTCTATTCGCGGCAGCGGGTATCTATTCTTGATCGTCAATTTATTCAACTCTCTATAGTCGATGCACATTCTCAAAGATCCATCCTTCTTCTTGACAAAGAGAATTGGCGCACCCCAGGGCGAAGAACTAGGTTGGATTAAACCTTTATCAAGCAATTCTTGCAATTGCTCCGAGAGTTCTCGCATTTCGGAGGGCGCTAGCCTGTACGGTACTTTAGCCACGGGAGCTGCCCCGGGAACTAAATCGATAGTAAACTCTACTTGTCTTGCTGGGGGAAGTCCAGGTAGTTCGTCCGGAAACACATCTAGAAAATCTCTAACCACTGTTACCTTGAGAGGATCCTTATCTTTCACTCGCTTATCCACTACTTGTGCCAAGTATGTGTGGTATTCCTTGCGTAAATACTTCCTCACTTTCATAGACGACACTATCTTGGGTTGGACTCCCGCCTTATGGCCTTGAACTATTAGCACCTCACCGCTATCTAAAGGAATCTTAATGATCTTTTCGTGGCAAATTATTTCAGCACGCATCTTTGACAACCAATCCATTCCTACTATCACATCAAAACTTCCTATTTCTATGGGAATCAAGTCAATACTATAGCTCTTATCATCTAAAGTCAGCTTGCAATCAGGGATAATTTCCTTAGTTTCATACTCGTTTCCATTGGCATATTCAACATAATAAGTTTCATCAAGTTCACTAGGTTTCTTATCAATCAATTCTTTAAATTCGAAGGAAATAAAACTTCTTTCAGCTCCAGAATCAAACAACATAGATGCATAAACATTATTTATTGGAAACGTACCTACGATGACATTAGGGTCATCACGTGCCTCATTCGCTCCCATGGCATACACCCTTCCTCGGGCTTGACCTCCCTGATTTCCACGATTCCCTTGGTTAACGTTGTTGCCTTGATTCCCAACATTTCCTCGGTTGACTTGATTTCCATTGTTTCCTCGGTTTGCTTGGTTCCCGCGATTCCCAACATTCCTAAAATTGCCACGGTTACCATTTCCATTTCCACGGTTGCCTTGTGCTCTTCTCAACCTAGGACAAGCATTCCTCCAATGATCCGTGGCTCCACATTCACGACATGCTCTGGGGTTTCCTCCAACTCTTGCTCCACTTCGGCAATAGGCAGCAAGGTGTCCAAATCGGTTGCAAGTCGTGCACTGCCTACATTCTCCTTGATGGTGGTTGCCACAACGATTACATCTTGGCGGTAGGCCACCGTTTGGGTTGGGGTTAATATCAGCAATTCCATAGTTTCTCATTACTTTTTGTCTTTTATCTGGCCCATTCCCCTTGCGATCACCAAACCGATTTCCTCCTCCTTGTCTCGAACTTGATTCACCTCTCGTGTACTTCCCACGCCTAACCAAATCATTTACTAGTCTGGTTGCCAAACTTATAGCTTGCTCAAGAGTGGTAGACCTTGCAGCAGTGACCATCAACCTAACTTCAGGTGCCAATCCATAGATAAATCTCTCAACCTTCTTAGCCACAGGGGTTACCATCTCCGGCACCAACACGCTCAACTCGTGAAAGCGGATCACATAGGCTTCCAATTCCAGCCCTCTCATGGCATGGTTCCAGAATTCCATCTCCAGTTTTTGTACCTCTTCTCATGGACAATACTCACGCTTCAACTCATCTTTAAACTGCTCCCAAGTCAAATCATTGACTGCTGCAGGACCTCTAGTAGTCGCTTGGAGATTCCACCAAGTAAGAGCTCTTCCTTGAAGCTTACTAGCAGCAAACTTAACACGGTCAGCCGGCGCACAATCAATGATGTTCAAGTTGGCTTCCATGCTTTGGAACCAAGTGAGCAATCCAACAGGATCTTCTGTCCCATGAAACTCCTTGGGATTGCAAGACGTGAAAGCCTTGTAGGCATTCCTGTCAATAGCATTTCCTCCTCCATCTTGTCTTCT
This sequence comes from Erigeron breviscapus, assembly GCA_034093135.1. Classification (NCBI taxonomy): domain Eukaryota; kingdom Viridiplantae; phylum Streptophyta; class Magnoliopsida; order Asterales; family Asteraceae; genus Erigeron; species Erigeron breviscapus. The sequence goes on along the minus strand of CM067170.1, from coordinate 123,772,968 downwards.
AGCCGTGTTGAGTGTAGCGGTCACATTCTCCGCAATTTGGGTGGCAATGTTTGGCATGGCGGCATTGATCTGTTGGGAGATAAGCTCAGCTAACTCGGCTCTTCGCTGGGCCTCTTCACTTGTTTCTCCGCCGGTCCTTCGTGGTGCCATGTCTCTACAAAGGATAATATAGTTTAGTCATTCGTGTATTGAATCATATGGCATAAACTCGACTCACGACTCCTTGATCTCACACGGGTATATCTAAAGTTATTTAGTGCATAGAGGGTTCGTTTGCACACATATGTATATGTATACCCCGATTCATATTCCTTTTTATAATTACGACGCACTTGTCATTATGAGTAAATAAATGGTTAGGTAACTTCTAAAATTTATCAACCATGCTTTCTAGGTTAGCCAGGAGGATTACAGAATCTGAGTACGAACTTGGAGCACGTAAAAGTGGCTTAAGATGGACGATCTGGGCAAAACTTATAAAATATAAAACGTAGCCCTATGAGTTAAGTTTCACCTCCAATTGGAATCAGGTCAAAAGACGAAAGAGAACTCCAGATATGGCCGTTCTACTAAAAGTGGTCAGAACTGATTTCCTGCTGTAACTACAACGTTTATAATAGAGATAACTATATCACAACAAGGATAGCACATCATGTAACCATAGAGAGGCATTAAGCATACATATATATCATTCAAGATGAGTTCACAAAATTGCTACATGCCAAATACTATGTGATCATCGTCACACAAAAGCTAGAAAGTTCACGGAATTGAAACAAAGTACAAATGTTCATACATCAAATAAGTTCATAAATAAGGAAGTCCTTAGGTTCACTTCCTAAGCATGAGAGCTACCACGAGAGTGAAAACAGCCGTAAGCACACATCCCATCATAAATATCACCTCATTAACTCGACGAACTTCTGATATCGCCAAACTCGCATAATCCCCCGTTCGATCCATAACTCCTAAGGCCCTTTCCATCATCACCTCTTGAGTCCTTACCCTTACTCTAGCATCCCTTAATCCGTTTGCTATTCCCCACACCCTCTCCCTTTCTTCACGAGTCATACCAATGGGAGGTGGAGGGGGTACCCCATAGACTGGGCGGTGTGGTTCTTCTCCTTGACGCCTATGTCCGAGATGGTACCAGGGATGATCACGAGGAAGACGTGGCTGAAAGTATGGGTCTTGGGCTGGAAATCACCCATCGCTTAGGTTCATGGGTGCATCTTGCCTCGGCGGAGTAGGTGCTCTAGGGGCTGGTGGTGATGGTGGTGGCGAGGGTGAGCGGCGTCCAGGTTGGCTAAAGGCAACACTTCTAGCATTATCGTCTTCCGATGGGTCTTCCATTGGATCGGTCTCTTCTTCTTCTTCTTCTTGGAGTGGTTGGGGAGGTTGCTCTTGCTCTAGGCGTCTCCTTTCTTCCTCTTCCAAGTAGTCCACGAATCCATACAAATTCCTTGGTCTAGGGGCTGATCCGGAAGCTCCACTTGCTTGTGACATGATGTTCCTACACAAGTTTCACAAAGGCGTGAGATGACGACTTGACTCGACGCTTTGACGACCATGGACGACCGACTTGACCATTGACGACCCATATGGCAACTTACGGACAGCAAGACGACTCGACGGACCATGAGACGACCTTAACCATTTGACAAGCAACCAACCAACTCGACCAACGACTCACAAGCTTAACAACCGAACAACGACATGACCATTCACAACCGACGACCAACTCGACTCGCACGACCGACATAACCATTTATAATTAAAGTAATGACTAGAATTCAACTTGTGCATAGCTCTCATGTATTGCACTTAAATAGACAAAGTAATGCTAGCCAAGTGGGGGTAGTAACTAAGGGTTCTAATAGGTAATGCAAACATTGGATTTGGTTATGTACCTTTTGCACCAAGAATCGTTTTTAAAGTTTATTTTCAAAAGACTCATTTTGAATATTCCTTAGACAACCATTTCGATCATTCCATATTAAATTTTTAGTTAGGCATAGTTGATCAGGCTATGCATAAGTAAAACAAGAATACTTTATGATCGACTCAATTGTTTAAGAAATATTTGACTCGTTTTGAAAATACGTAGGTTATAGCAAAATTCTCTATAACTTTGTCTCTGATACCATTTTTTCTGTAACACCCCGACTAAAGCGGAAACACGAGATGCCACAGAACGACATGGTACAAAAGATTTAAGTATAAAACATCAACATAAAGTTTCAAATGCCATTCAAATTCAAAAGGTTACAAGTTCAAGTTGACGTTTAATAAACATTACATAACCAAATTCATAACCGAAAGATCAAATGTTCGCATTACTAGTCCAACATACAACAATTAAACACATCATCCATGAGGCGGTCCAAAAGCTAACTTACTGCCCTAGACCTGAAAAGCATGAAGACAAAGTGTCAACTACGAGAGTTGAGTGAGTTCATAGGTTTATGCTAACAACGCACATATATTTTTTCCAATTCAAGAGATAATATGTCATAAAATTTCCAAGAATCTCATCATACTGTCCATACCCAAACCGTATGTTCAATCAATAAATTTCCATCCACAATAATAATGATTTCCATTCAACCCAAAGGCATAATTCGATGAGTATATGCTTGAGCCACTACTAAGACCATTTACATGTCCCAACAACATAATATTTCATTAGCTTATAATTTAATAATATTTAATTACTTATTTAATTTATAATATTTAATTACTTATTTAATTTAATAATATTTAATTACTTATTTAATTTAATAATATTTAATTACTTATTTAATTTAATAATATTTAATTACTTATTTAATTTAATAATATTTAATTACTTATTTAATTTAATAATATTTAATTACTTATTTAATTTAATAATATTTAATTACTTATTTAATTTAATAATATTTAATTACTTATTTAATTTAATAATATTTAATTACTTATTTAATTTAATAATATTTAATTACTTATTTAATTTAATAATATTTAATTACTTATTTAATTTAATAATATTTAATTACTTATTTAATTTAATAATATTTAATTACTTATTTAATTTAATAATATTTAATTACTTATTTAATTTAATAATATTTAATTACTTATTTAATTTAATAATATTTAATTACTTATTTAATTTAATAATATTTAATTACTTATTTAATTTAATAATATTTAATTACTTATTTAATTTAATAATATTTAATTACTTATTTAATTTATAATATTTAATTACTTATTTATTTAATAATATTTAATTACTTATTTAATTTAATAATATTTAATTACTTATTTAATTTAATAATATTTAATTACTTATTTAATTTAATAATATTTAATTACTTATTTAATTTAATAATATTTAATTACTTATTTAATTTAATAATATTTAATTACTTATTTAATTTAATAATATTTAATTACTTATTTAATTTAATAATATTTAATTACTTATTTAATTTAATAATATTTAATTACTTATTTAATTTAATAATATTTAATTACTTATTTAATTTAATAATATTTAATTACTTATTTAATTTAATAATATTTAATTACTTATTTAATTTAATAATATTTAATTACTTATTTAATTTAATAATATTTAATTACTTATTTAATTTAATAATATTTAATTACTTATTTAATTTAATAATATTTAATTACTTATTTAATTTAATAATATTTAATTACTTATTTAATTTAATAATATTTAATTACTTATTTAATTTAATAATATTTAATTACTTATTTAATTTAATAATATTTAATTACTTATTTAATTTAATAATATTTAATTACTTATTTAATTTAATAATATTTAATTACTTATTAATTTATAATTTTAATTATTATTTAATTTAATAATATTTAATTACTTATTTAATTTATTATTTATATTGATTTATTAATTAAATAATTCCTTAAAAATACTTTTAAGTGTCATAATTGCCTTTATAAATTATGGATAATTTCATTTGAATTATCTTCTGATATATATGCTCCTTAATTTTATAATTTCATGATTTATACTTTTATTTGTGTATTTTCCATTTATTTTAATGATAATATTTAATTTAATAATATTTAATTAATTATTTTTACTTAATTATTTATCTTTAAATTATGTAACACATGTCTCTTGCCTTTTTACTATTTTTCTCCAGTAGGTTTTAGTTATTTTTATCAATGGTTAAGATGATTTAACCCCATTCTTGATTTACATAATTTATTTGTTGATTTTTATGTCTTTTAATTACCATTTAAATTCAATAATTCATGGAAATTCTTAGAAATCATCACTAAACATTTTGGTCAAAAATCTTAGGCCTTTTAGGCAACTTTTATCAATATAAGTTCATATCAATTCAACCTCTCTTGTGTCTTGCTCATTTTGAGGGTTTTATGATTAAAAATCGTTTACCGAAATAGTGATTTTAGCCTCATTTCTTAAGCTATTAACGTACTTCAAAATGGATTTTCATTCTTGATTCATTATTTCCAGAAAGTTCATCATATTTTGGTGTCCAAAATCGTGATAGTGGTGGTGGTGTGATATGTGCAATTTAGTGCTTTCGGTTAGTGATTATTTGACCTGGAAAGGTGATTTTTGAGCTTATTGTTGTCATGAACCAATAGATCTGAGTTTTATACTTTTATTTCAACTTATTTCCAGTAGGTTTATCATATTTTCTTGGTCATAAGATTATGGTGCATGTGTGTGCTCAAAATGCATTTTTGCGTGTTTTCGGTTTATGATTTCTAGCTTATTTTAACATGTTTTAATTCAAGCTTTATATCCTTGATATTTTATCAATTTTTCCAGAATATTAACATTAATATCAACATATTTTTCACTTATAACAAGTCCATATCCATTTCATAATCCAACAAAAGATCCAACTTTCTTAAATCTAGCATACATACATTCAAATCAACACTTTCTACTATCAACTTTTATAGATCTAACTTTCAACAACATAAAAACATCTTTTACATGAAAAATCTCAGAATATATTCTTCAAAAATATACAAAAACATATAGATCTATCAAAAGGAAAATCACTTTAAAAGCTACTAATCTATAACCACACTTTTAGGTCTTAAACTTGTTGAATCATTGGATCTTTCTTCTTAGATTCGACATGCATGAGCATGGAAAGAAAGATCCTATCAACTTTGCCCTCATTAAGTGTATATTACAAAGAAAACAAGAAGAAAGTATGAGTTTTTGATAAAACCTTTGAATATAAACAAAAACAAGATTAGATCTAGTAAAAAGGATGAAGATTATACCCTCTTGAACTTGGTTTTGGATGAAGAAAGTGGGCAGAATTTTTGTGGCCTTTGAAGCCTCCAACAACCCTTAATCTAACCCAAAAACAATCCTTAAACCCTTGCTTGATATAACCCTTTAGTAATCTAACTTAATCCTTATTATTATTAGGTGTTTAATTTGATCTTTGTTGGTGTTCTATGGTTGTTGTTGGCCAAAAATAAGAAGAGAAAAGGGAGTGGGGAAAGGTTTTTCTTGAGAGGAGACAAGTTAGTATGTGAAGAGTGTGTAAAATGAGAGTTTCAAGAATGAATGTGGAGTGTAGGTTTTGAAAAGGGTGAGTATGTGTGGTGTGAAGGGGGGCCGGCCTCATAAGGCATTTGGAGGGTCTTTCTCACTTTTTTTTTATAAAATTTGTTGTATAAAATGTATGTATGTGTTAGGTGTATGTATATGTATTTTTGTAAGGTTAATTGTATTAGTTTGTAATAATAAATTAACTAGTGAGGTCCAAAACATATGTGTGTGTGCCGTATATATGTATGTATATGTATATATTTTTGGTGTTCTAATTTGTTACAAAGCTCATTGGTGGTAATCTTGTATTTATTTTAAGCATATATGTATATATATATATATACTTATTATGATTTAAACGCTTTTATGCGCATAAGAACTTATAAACCTATTTTGAAATAGAAATTTTATTTTCGTGACCAAATTTACTTTAATTAGCTAAATGATTAAATTGTTGGACCTTCGTAAGGATTTTTGATGGTTATCTCGACTTGTGAGACTTACATTATTATTTAGATAATTTGATTGATCATCAATAAAATTTTGTTCAATGGTATTTTATAAATCACATTTAGAATTGAACAATAGCTTTAGATTGCTAATTTAGGGGCATTATCTACTAGCTTTAAGTATAACTATGGCTTGCGAGATCAAAGGCAACATAACTAGCACATATATAATGATTAAAAAGTAGGGTTGTTACATCATCACCTTCACAATGCTCTTTGAGTGCATCCCATAAGCCCTTTGCACTTTCATACTTTTCAAATAAGTGCAAGAATTCCCCTTGGAGAGCCATTCGAAGTGATCCTAAAGCCTTACTTTCAGCTTCGTAGTCCTTCTTTTGATCGACATTCATTTGCTCATAAGTAGAAGCTTTCCCACCACTCGAACCAGAAGCATCTTTGTCATTTGCTACTGTAGGATGTACAAATCCTGACATCCATAAGTCTGCAATATGACTCGAATCTGCCCTTCCAATTGAAATATCTATCAAGGCTTATCAACTTGGGCGGTGAATTGGCCTTTCCGGTCTCATGATCCATCAAAATCAATTGATTCAGCAAAGCTTGATATTTTGCGGGTAACTGAGACGTCATTTTCTCCGAGCTAGCAAAATTCACGAACTGTTTCAAAAAATAAACGAGGTCCAAAAAACGAGGTCGCAAAGAAAAACGAGGTCGCAATTAATTACTCAAGGTCGTAATTGAACTGGCGAGGTCTTAAAGAGCTCACGAGGTCGCAAACGAGATACGAGGTTGCAATTGAACTGGCGAGGTCGTAATTAGCTATCCAGGTCGCAAAACGAGCTGAATGAGGTAATACGAGCCCACGAGGTCGCAAACGATGTTGAACCCTTTAATTCTCTTGAAATCGAAACCCTAACACCCAATATAACACCTTCGACTGCTGCAAATACCAAAAGAGGTCACAATACAAGTTTCCGGTCGTAAACTCGTGAAAGAATCACGTCTAAACGACCCTAAACCAATGTTGTCTATCACCAACAAACTATAACCTTCCAGTATGAAACCAAGAGGCTCTGATACCACTTGTAAGTCCCCTTAAATCGGATCGTTAATAGTTTGCTCCAGTTATTTTGAGGTGCGGAATCCCTCACAATAACTTGGTGATTCACAACAAGCCTTCAGATTATCTGTTGCCTCGCAGATCTTCTCTAGGCTAGCGGAACAATCTATTGACGACTTAACCTGCACAATATGCTTGATATTTCGACAAATGTTCAACCCTAAACTCTGTTAGGGTTCGGTATTTATAGGAAAACACTCGACCTGGGCTTCAGCGAGTCGGCCTCGCAAATCCAGCCCATCCCAATATGCTTGATATTTGCACAATATGCTTGATATTTCGACAAATGTTCAACCCTAAACTCTGTTAGGGTTCGGTATTTATAGGAAAACACTCGACCTGGGCTTCAGCGAGTCGGCCTCGCAAATCCAGCCCATCCCAATATGCTTGATATTTGCACAATATGCTTGATATTTCGACAAATGTTCAACCCTAAACTCTGTTAGGGCTCGGTATTTATAGGAAAACACTCGACCTGGGCTTCAGCGAGTCGGCCTCGCAAATCCAGCCCAGCCCGTCACTTTTACGAGGTCGTAACTGTGATTGGCCTCGTATTTGTCCCTGCAAATACGGGGTCGTATTCCCTATGTGAAATGCGAGGTCGCATTTCACACTTAGCAGATTTATTACACATTTAATACTTAAACTTAATCTAGTATTCTATGCATAATACTAAGTTCATTAATGACAATCACATTACAAAGACATATTACAATATAAGTCCAAACAATATGCTGCTCAGTCTTGGCATAAATAATCTCATTCCTGTAAGTGTGTATTGTGATAATAGTTCTGTTGTCCAGATTGCTGGAAATCCAGTGTTTCATGAAAAGTCTAAATACTTTGAAATAGATGTTCATTTTGTTAGAGAGAAAGTTGCTTCAGGCATGATTAAAGCTGTTAAGATTGATTCTAAAGATCAAACATCAGATATTTTAACTAAAGGTCTTACAAGTAAACAACACAATGTTTTGTGTGACAAGCTTAATTTAGTTGACATGTTTTCCAAAAAATCTGGATAATATTTGTGTTATAAGCTTGAGGGAGGATGTTAAGAATATTAAACTTTTGGTCAATCTTATAACTTTTATATCTTCAGGAACTGAAACAGGTAAAAGGTAAAGTTTATATGCTATTTGTTGGTTTCTTTATTGTGCAGGGGCTATTCTGAAACTTCTGGATTAGGGTTATATAAATACCCTCTTTTACTTCGTATTCATTCATTCAGTATGTATCATTTTCTCTCAGTATTGGTTCTTTGTTATTATCAACATTGAGTTGATATTGTTTTTCTTATCGAGTCTGTATTCTGATTATTGATTGTATTTAGGATCACACACGTTTGTGGATGATCCCAGTCCTTTAGAATTGCACACAATTGTGGACAATTCATCATTGAGTCTGTATTAGACATTTAGGTATTCGATTAATATAAAGTCTGAGTTGATTCGGTATTATTGGTGTTTGAGCTCAATATGTTACAGATACCCGCATACTTTATTGATACAGAAATGTATGGGTTGATGAGAACAAATTCAAGATCCGAAAGCGAGAATGCATTCTTTTCTCATTTCACAAAGTCCGGATCAAATTTAGTGAACTTCATGAGCGGGTTTGAGTCTGCTATGTTCAAGCAGAGATCAACTCAATCAAAACTGGATGCATTTACCATAACAAAAACAAGACAACTGAAAACACAACTGAAGATGGAAAAGCAGGCGTCCAATGTGTACACACATACAATGTTTGAGTTCATCCAAGAGGAGATAGAAAGTTCATTTTACAAATGTACATTGGATCAGATGAGCAAGGATGAGGAAACCAAAACTTCTACTTGTGTTATCAATGATTGAAGTATCAATTCATCAAAGCCGATTCAATACAAGGTAAACAAAATCAAGTCGTAACATGCAAACTATTTCCAATAATATAATGATTACATTTTATAATTAAGTGATTGCTTCAATAAAAGTTGTTTTTTTTCTTTTTCCCCTGTTTGTGTTTGCTGAAGGTACTTTTCAACCAACAAGAAGGTGACATCATTTGTACGTGCAAAAAGTACCTTAAACTTGGGCTTCTATGCAGACATTGTTTTTGGGTGTTGAGGAACTTCCAAATTGATGAATTGCCCAAAAAATACGTCATGAGACGTTGGATGAAGAATGTTATTCCCCCAGAATTAAGATCAAGAAGAAACAGATATGGAGACGAGAACATACCTGTTCAAAACTTGATAAATGAAGCAAGTTCAGTTATCGATGATTCTTTACAACGAATTGGGCCCAATGAGAAAAAGCTGGAAGAGTTTGTTAACAAGCTTAAAGCATTGAAGCTTGAGGTAGAAGCTGATAACCCAAACACGCTGTCAAAGAAAAAAGATGATATTATATCGTCAATTATCGGGTATGAGAAGCCAGACTCTAATCAAATTCAAAACCCACCAGTTGGAAGCTACAAAGGATGTCATCATGATCATCGAATCAAGAGTGGGAAATAGATTGGAATAGAACAAAGCAAAAAGAGAAAAATTGTTTGCAAAAAGTGTGGAGGTGCCAACCACAATCAAAGCACTTGCGAAAGACAAGGAAATAAACAAAAAGAAACTGAAGGAAAGTCTGATCAGCAGCCTTGAAGAATTTAATGTTACTTTTTTTTAACTTCCGAAAACTCAACTTCATAGACGGTTGGATGTTTTATTTTATTCTTTCTTTAAACTTAGTTTGATAGACAATTGTTACCATTGGTGAAATACATATTTACTTAATCTGTAATTGGTTATTTTAATGATTTGGTGATTATCAAGTGTTTTCCGATAGTATATTTTTGTTTATTCAGTTGTTTTTAAAGCAATTACAAACCCTAAGAAAATAACAAACATGACCAACACATCTGTTTGTGTATTTTAACACTTTATCACCAAGGGATTGACAATTAATCACTAAGAGATTTTAACCGTAACTGGTTAAAACATTTTTAAAGAATAAAAGCAAATAATCCCCATGGGATTGGCACTTGATCACAAAGAGATTCAATTACTACATTCAATTACCCTACGATTGATATCACCAAGGGATTGGCACTTAATCACCAAGGGATTGGAACATAATCACTAAGAGATTTTAACCATAACTGGTTAAAACATTTTTAAAGAATAAAAGCAAATAATCCCCATGGGATTGGCACTTGATCACAAAGAGATTCAATTACTACATTCAATTACCCTACGATTGATATCACCAAGGGATTGGCACTTTATCACCAAGGGATTGGAACATAATCACTAAGAGATTTTAACCATAACTGGTTAAAACATTTTTGAAGAACAAAAGAAAATAACCCAACAATCAACTAGTTATTTAGACAAAAGTACTTTGTAATTACTTCATTGCAGCATACATATACCAAAAAGAACCAGCTAAAACATTATTCGTTAACATCTGTTACTACAGATTCTAGTATTGTTTTGACGAGTAGTGAGAATATATAAAAAGGACATAACAAGTTTCAGTCATACGAAATGTTTGAAGTTACAATTACTTCAACTCAACGGGATTCTCCTTCTCCAGCCCTTTCCCATCCTTTGTTATGACATTCTTTCCAAGCTTCAACTTCAACACCCTCTCAGACTTCTTCCTACCCACATTTTCACCAAATGAACTAAAAAAAAAGAAAAAAACAGTTACAAAGTCTCATAATATACATTTAACAAATAACAAAAAGAAACTGAAGGAAAGTCTGATCAGCAGCCTTGAAGAATTTAATGTTACTTTTTTTTAACTTCCGAAAACTCAACTTCATAGACGGTTGGATGTTTTATTTTATTCTTTCTTTAAACTTAGTTTGATAGACAATTGTTACCATTGGTGAAATACATATTTACTTAATCTGTAATTGGTTATTTTAATGATTTGGTGATTATCAAGTGTTTTCCGATAGTATATTTTTGTTTATTCAGTTGTTTTTAAAGCAATTACAAACCCTAAGAAAATAACAAACATGACCAACACATCTGTTTGTGTATTTTAACACTTTATCACCAAGGGATTGACAATTAATCACTAAGAGATTTTAACCGTAACTGGTTAAAACATTTTTAAAGAATAAAAGCAAATAATCCCCATGGGATTGGCACTTGATCACAAAGAGATTCAATTACTACATTCAATTACCCTACGATTGATATCACTAAGGGATTGGCACTTAATCAACAAGGGATTGGAACATAATCACTAAGAGATTTTAACCATAACTGGTTAAAACATTTTTAAAGAATAAAAGCAAATAATCCCCATGGGATTGGCACTTGATCACAAAGAGATTCAATTACTACATTCAATTACCCTACGATTGATATCACCAAGGGATTGGCACTTTATCACCAATGGATTGCACATAATCACTAAGAGATTTTAACCATAACTGGTTAAAACATTTTTGAAGAACAAAAGAAAATAACCCAACAATCAACTAGTTATTTAGACAAAAGTACTTTGTAATTACTTCATTGCAGCATACATATACCAAAAAGAACCAGCTAAAACATTATTCGTTAACATCTGTTACTACAGATTCTAGTATTGTTTTGACGAGTAGTGAGAATATATAAAAAGGACATAACAAGTTTCAGTCATACGAAATGTTTGAAGTTACAATTACTTCAACTCAACGGGATTCTCCTTCTCCAGCCCTTTCCCATCCTTTGTTATGACATTCTTTCCAAGCTTCAACTTCAACACCCTCTCAGACTTCTTCCTACCCACATTTTCACCAAATGAACTAAAAAAAAAGAAAAAAACAGTTACAAAGTCTCATAATATACATTTAACAAATAACAAAAACATTAACTAAAAAAATGTCACTTACCTCCCTGTCATGGAGTTACTAGTCTTCATTGATGCAACTTTTTCAACCGGAACAACAACATTCTTTGGAGGACGCTCACACCCTTTTTTCATAAGACGGGCAAGTGGAACTTCCTTAGAATTTTCTTCCTGTTCAGCAACATCAGGAGTAGCTTTGCGAGGACGTCCACGCCTCTTCTTGGGCTCCTCCTCTACATTCACATCCTTGTCAACATCTTCTGGATCAAATGACCTATTAAACCTGTGAAACTTCTTTTTGGGTGATGATGAAAACTTGACAACTTGATCTCCGGGCTCTTTTGAAGAATCATTCTTCTGTTTAATTGAAATTTCATCAACAACTTTCTCAGAAACAATGTTCTTCTCTTTCTCACTTGCTTCTGCTTCCTGTTCAATCAATCGATTTGTGGAAGCAATATCATTAATCGTATTATCGAAGCAGGGTTGTCCAGGTTCTTTGTTCAGTCCTTTGTCATGATCAATGTTCATATTCCCCTCAGAATCATCAGCATTTCCCTCAACAGAACCCAAAACACTTACCTCAGAGACAGCACCAACACCTTTCTCTTTGACATTGACATCTTCTGCACGACTTTTATATATCTTTCTTGGAAGTTTTTTAGAACCCACTTTAACATGCTTTTCAGAAGAGATTTTCTGCTTTTTACTAGAATAGCCATCATCAACAACAATGTCTGTTTGCTTCTCCACATCATCTTGAACCTGTTTATCATTAGGGTTTGCAGGATTATCAGCAACAATGTGCTTATCACGAGAACTCGGTCCAGGAGTGACATTTGCTTCAGCATTTGACCTTTTATCTAACAAACCAACAGCATCTGAACTCTTCTCACCAACCGCATCATTATTAGCTTGCTCATTACATCAACAGACGGAGCTTGTTTTCTATGACTTCTCTGAACCTTCTTTCTATGACTATGAGAAACAACAGAATCGGCAATAACTTTATCCTGTTTCCCTGAAGAAACTGGATGCTTGTTAGTCGCATTCTGATCATTAACATTATCATTTCTTTCCTTGTCCACAACATCTTCAACTGCTTCATCATTAGGGTTCAAAGGAAGATCAGTACTGGTTTTGTTACCATCTACATTCATCTCAATCATAACAGCATTATCATCTTCTTCATTCACATTTTCAAAAACAGGTTCCTTTCCAGCATAAAAAGCAGACTGCATGCTAAACACCTCAGACATTTTGGACTGGAAAAACTTATCTTGTTCTCTGGTTCCTTACCAGCTTCAGCATCCATAAACTCAAACAACATTTTTTTCATTTTTGAAAGCTCCAACAATTGCTTTTTAGCGGTTTCATAATCCTAAAAAGAAAACCAAATAAGTCACTGATTCAGAGAATTGGCCATACGAACTGTGATATTTTCGATAATAAGATAGTATCTAAGTATACAATAGCAAATCAATAAGTTATAGTCAGCATAATAGTCACTCATATACGAAAATCTAAACGACGTAATTCAAATGTATCATATGATTTTAAAGAAATCTCTTAGTGATTGTTATAAACATGTGCTAATTGTGCCAGCCATATTTTAATTATTTCAGCACAATCACTACATGATTAACAGAGAATTGAATTTGAAAGTTGTAAAGCATCAAGAAAAAAAACAAAAAAATACCTCAATTGCCAATGTATCTTCAGTCATGGGACCCCTGATATCCATGAAACCAAATCGACCAGACTCAATTTCCAAAGCTTCCCTACTTTTCAAATATTGGCTCCAGTTTTTGAAAACTGGGCGTTCTCTCGAGAGTAGCATTTGGTCATACTTTGTTCGATCCAAATACAGCAGCTACAAAACATTGATAAGGTACTCATTCAGTATTGCTGAAAAATTATCAAAATAAATAAATAAATGCAATATCGATGACAAAGTTGGACTCACCAGTAAAAAAGTAGCAGGACCACAATAGTAAGACTCGTATTTTTCCGGTTTCCATGATTTTTTGCTCCTTTTCAAATATGATAAAACTTTCTCATTCCAGTTTAAGGTTCTTAAATCTGTATTGTTTCCAACACGGTGCAAAATATACTCATCAATACGTCCACCATTCTCACAATGTATGACAGAAGTTAGAAACAACATCAAAAAGTTCATCTTGAAAAAATGATCCACTTCTCTTGATTCCACCATGATGTCTGCAATCATGTTGGCACTTATGATCTGCATGTTACCTTTCTTTTTGGCTGGTGGAAACTGTTTCTTCCATTCTGTCGAAAACTCTACATATTCAGGGCAAGAGTTTAATGTAGTAAACGACGTATCTGAAAGTCAATTAGGGAACCAAAACCATATGATCTGACAGCCTCCTTCTGAGCTGCACTTAAAGCAATAGCCACTCTTGAGAAATTTCGTGGTGTTGTCCTCAGATGAATACTTAACATTTCTGGAAGCTCATCCACGATCTCCTTATTGGGGTTTGGGTCCTCTTCAACAGTTTGTTCTAGTTTACATAAACACAGAAACATGTTTCAGACAAAAACATTTCCAAACCGTTACCTAACCTACCTACATTGTCACTTCTAGTTACATATCATATCGAATTTGCAAATCTGATGACGAGGTTCATGAACAAGAGATTCAAACAATAAATGTCTATTTAGTTCGTACTGGTCACAACAAACGGATAATTATAAATGTTGTTTAATCATATACTCAATGGCTCAAATCATATCAGAGACCATAAACCTACAACTAGAGACCGAATTAAGAAATTAAATGTATGTATATAAGTCATATACATATCAAAAAATAACAATAACTCATTTAAGTACACACTATGATTCAACAATCGCAAAACATGAGCATCGGATCAGAGCTGTCATATATATACTGTCAACTATCAAACTAGACCCATAACTACCAGAATTACCAGAATCAACCAACTGCCATTGACTTTCAAAAGTCAAACAAACATAACCCAGCCAAAAACAGTTTATAGCAACAAATGTTTTTACTAAATTCATACATATAGCAACAAACGCATATTTCCAAACAACAAAGACGTTACCAGAACTTATCACCCCAAAATCTACTTAAAATAACACAACTATATAAAAATACATATAGAGATATATATATACATAAACATATGTCAGTTTAGATTGAATATACACAAACTATATACAGATACATATAGAGATATACATATGAATAAATAAAGATATACATACCTAGATATATATATAGACATACACATGAATAAATAAAAAGTATCATGATAACGAAAATACCTTCATTAGCTTGTGCTTTTCCTTTCTTTTTTTTTCCAGGTTTTTTTACCGTCTGAACCTCCTCGTTATTCTCTACATTAGCGACTTCAGTAGCTTTTGATTTTCCTTTTTTCTTTCCAGATTTTTGTACCGTCTCAACCACATCGGTAGTTTGTACATCCGCTAAAAAGAAAAACAAATAAATAAGATTATGAATGTGTCAAAAAATTTAAAAAAACCCTAAAAAATCATTATTAGGTCAAAAACTTACGATCAACGATTGGAGTTGCAGATTTGCGAGTCGAACGCTTGTTAGGGCTTTTAACTGTTTTAGAAACTGATTGTTCTGACATTATTGTTGGATTCGGATAGCAGATGGTTTAGCGGTGGTGGTGATGAGTGTTATTTACGATTACGGTTATGGTTTAGCGGTGTGTGAGTGATTGTGTGTGTGTATGATTATTATGGAAAAGAAGAAGGTTTGCGTTTGTGTGAGTGTGTGAGGAATTTGTGTGTGGCTTTGATAACTGAGCGCGAATTTAAAAATATTAAATAAATACAGCCAACTACCACCACTTAAAATATCTGGATTTGAATTTCGAATTTTTAATAAATTGACAACAGAATGGTACAACTTAAAATCATCAAGAGATTTAGCTATCCAATCACTATGTTAATAATGTGACTGAATACTATATTGAATCACTAAGTGATTTGTGTCTTTTACTCATTGGTTTGTTTTGTTATTTTTATATCACATTTGCAGTCTTTAATTAAGTATTTGTAATGATTTTTTCAAACAAACAATATATTATAAAACATATTAAAAAACTGAAAATCCCCTAATTGTAATAATTTTTTCAAACAAACAACATATTAAAGCATATTAAAGTATATGTTTAGCCCATGCCTTCCAACATAACAAATCCATCCCCACACAGTCCTTATATCCCCTAACCATAAACCAGATAAACCCACTTAACACTAAACAACTCTCCTTAAACCAAAAATAACTCAAAATCAAAGTACCAAAACTTTCTATTTCATCCAAGCAGTAATAATCAAAGCAAATTAAGAAAGAAAATGCCATCCATAACACTGAGCATAGTAGAACAAATAATCCCCAAGAAGAACATATACACTCATTATAACACCACATTTTCATCACATTTCCAGAATCATGATCCCCAACAAACATACATTCAACATAACTAAGACCATTTCCTTTAAAAAACCAACCAAACCAAACTATCTTCTCATCAATCTCAGCAATCAACATAAGACAGTTTGCAGATATCCTAGACCAGTTCACCATTCTAATCTTATAAAGTATATGACAAAAGAAATTAATATCTAATGAAACAACCTTCCAAAACATACATAACCTATCATCACCATTATCCCAAATATGTCAATTAAGGAACACAAGGTCTCTACTAAACACTGCAACATAAAAAACATACCCAGGAACAAAGCTAAACCATTCCAGCCTGCCAACCAAAGTAAAAAACCACCACAACACAAAGAATCCATCATCAACAATAAACATCCACTCCACAAAGCACCCAAAAAACCCAACCCAAACCCAGACACACACACACACAAAAAGCAGGACACATCTCATGCAGACTCCTATTCCTACTCACCACTAAACTTACACTAGCTTGATATGAGATAAAGCAAAGCATTAAAATTAGATTAAAATACAGCACAATGTTTCAAAAGAGAACACTAGACAATCCAGATTGATGCTTCAGCTAAGAGAAGATTACATCAACATATCACAAAATATCCATATACATTGTTTGACCAAAACACGTAGACTACTTGGATGCATGGCAAAACACTGATTCTGAAATAATGGTTTTTGTCACTCTGAATCTGAACCTTCAACTACAACATCAAAATCAACATAGAAAATCGAAGAAGTATCTACACCGACCACGTTGGGTGGAAGCTTGAACCCTTTGGCAGTCAAACGACATATAGCCTGTTAATCAAAAAACATCAAATAAGAGAAACATAAATCAAGTAAAAGCTACACGTTTGTCTTAAAAAAAAGGACATACTTCATAAAATAGAACAGGATTTTACCGGATAACAAGAAATCCCAACTTCTACTTCATTGACATGCTGCAGATCGATTATAACTTCACCTAGTACCAGCTCTTCATCCCTCTTTCGAATTTTCGGATAGAAACAGGGAAAGTCGAAATTCATGTATGCTTTAACCAAAGACGAGACATTTTTAAGAGAAATGGATGATATCCACAAACTATCAACGATTTTCAGATATGTAATATAAGGAGCATTGATCTCAATAAAGCTTTCAAGATCATCAGACTCATATCCAAGTATTTCCAAATTCTTAACACTAGGGGATGTGATATCAATCAAATAACCATGACATGAACAAAGTGTCAAAGTATCCAACAAAGGACTGCCAGATACAATTTTTGGGATCAAGTCTTGTTCCAATCTGGAATTTGAAATAGTTAAATTCTTAAGGTTGTTCCAAGTAATTCCAACATTAGGCTGAAGCAAACAGTATCCTATATCGAGACTTGTGAAATGGGAACTCTTGTAGAATGATTCATTTTCAATTGAGTAGGTATCATCATCTCCCAAATGCCTTAAGTACAATGTAAAATCTTTGACATACCTACTAACAGCAAATTCGATCCAATTTTTGACATGTGAGGCAAACCTAGTATCGTAATTGGCATCCACCTCAAACTTAGTGATACTTTGTAATTGATATTGACCAAGGGTAATATTAACAGCATTATAAAACTCTAAAAAAGCTTTATCACCAAAACCAAAATCAACTAAAGCTTCTGCTGCAGCCTTACAAAATGATTCATCACTAAAAACAAGACAAGGAACATATTTCCAAAGGTGTTGCCATCGTTTAGAAATAATACCTGTTGAAATAACGAATTTCGTATTCAAGAACCGAGAAAGGATCAAATCGAAAATTACAAAATCAGGAAGGGTTCTTATTCGATCCTCTCCTATTTCAGATTCATCTTGTTTCGACCACTTTGTAAGATCGGATTCCACACGATCTTGTTGTGTTGAAGATTCACCAGC
Organism: Erigeron breviscapus; assembly: GCA_034093135.1. NCBI lineage: Eukaryota > Viridiplantae > Streptophyta > Magnoliopsida > Asterales > Asteraceae > Erigeron > Erigeron breviscapus. The sequence continues at coordinate 123,754,581 of CM067170.1, read as the reverse complement.
AACCATTTTGAATTTAGGGTTTAGAGACATGGTTGAGAAGGATTAGATATAGGTTTTAGGAAGAATAAGAAAACCCTAAGTGCGAGATATGATTTTTCATGAACCCTAATGTGTTAATCGAAAATGAAAAATATATATCCCGGTCAATCATATGGTTAATAAAAAAAGATCCAAGTCCGAACCACTCAATTACTACATAACATACAAGAAATCACTAAGTGATTATACAAGTACTCAAATGGGCCATAAGTTATTATACTGGGCTTCCATACATTAATATTAGCCCATCACAACCAACCTTAACCCAAAAACAATTTCTATAAGTCAGGTCAAAATAAAATTTCTATAAATGTAGCTTATCCACTAAGAGAAATCTATCCATCACTCATTTCAACTACAACTACCTACCTTATCTTCATTTCTTTCTTTCTTTTTGCTCTTCAACATGATGATCTTTCTTTATATATATTTAAAAATATTTCTTGCATTTGACAACAAAAAATTCAAGGATTCTCACTTTGTTATGTTGGATGTATCTACCAAATTTTCGATCTTGCTTTCTCCGTTTAATTTTAGGTATGATATCAATTTGTTTATACTAATGAATACTTTTACATTTATAGTTTTTTTATATCAGTTTTGTAAATTTAACTTGTTCTTATAGCATGTCTTATACCGAGAATGCTACACCTCAACCAAGATGTTATATAAAAAGTTCGTGAAAGAGAATAAGGTGTAGCATCAATCCTCAAATCCCATATCATCTGGAGTCTTCTTTTCATTAATCCTGGCTCCAAGTTCGTGAAAGATAATAAGGTGGAAATTGGAGACAAATGTATGTGAATTCAAGCATGTGAAAGCCAACCTATGGAAGAAGAATCTCAAATCAATTTGCTTTTCTTTTTTCTTTTTTTTTGTTCATTTTTTCTTTTTTTTATAAGAAGTTGTTTCTGTAGAAATCTTGAATGAAATGATAATATGAAGTTGATTTGCTACTATCTGATGAATTATTTTGATTGTGTACTTGGTTTTTTTGGTTATATCTCTCAGTGATTTTGTAATGAAATACAATCCAAGTTGTGAACGATCTTTAAGTATGTTATACAACTATGTAACTAATGACAACATGATTAACATAATCATTCAGAGATTGTGTAAGAATTAGAATATAGAAGTTCTTTTTACAAGTGACATAAAGTTACCATAGAATGTAACAGAATCATTCAGATATTGTGTAAGAAGCAAATGTATTGAAATTATATAAAATACAATAATATATTAGACTTCAACAAGAAAAAAAAGACATATTAATAACATACATCATAGACAACATATGTCATCTACAACTATGGAGATAACATTGGAAATAACCAACAGGGGAAGCAGACACAATGAGAAAACATAAACGTACAAAGTCTAAACATACAAGTACATTAAGACAGAATTTCATCAAAAATATAAAAATATAAAGAAACATCTTCAACCAGTGTTCACTCTCAATCTCCACTATCACTAGAGTTGCTATCAGATTCGTAGGTGTCGTAATCTAAGGAGTCATTCACATTGGAATTACTTAATGCCCTGGCATAACATAAATTATAATAGTGTGAAGAAAAATCTACATCCTTGGTGGAATACTGAAACCATTAGCTTGAAAACGACACAGAACCTACAAATAAGATACAACATTCAGTAAATGCAACCAGTAACTAATAATAATAACAATTAAACATTCACTTACCGGATAAAGGCAATTCCCAATTTTAGTCTTTTCGACATGGCTAAGGTTTTGCATCACACTTTCAAACATCTTATCTTCAGTTCTTTTACTTGCAGGATTTCCACCAGGACCAATCATGTCATAACGCAAGTAAGCTTCAACTAAAGATGACAAATCTCCAAACAAATTCTTCTTTAACCAAAACTCACCATCTATTCGTAGTGATGAAATATATGGAGCATTGATTTCAACTACTATCTTATCTCCCATACCATCATATCCACCAAACAGCAGTGTTCTAACACTCTTTGACGTAATATTAATACGTCTAAAACCATAACAAAAAACCAATTTGAAGGTTGACCGCACAGGACACCCAGATATTAGTTTATCAATAAAATCTTTCTCTAGTTTGACACAATTAATATTTAAATGCACAAGGTTATTCCAGCTAACTGGGACAGTAGGATTAAAAGCAAAACCACTCATAATCATTTTGGTTAAATGGGAATTGATGAAAAAATACTGATCTTTCAGTAAAAAGCGATCATCAGCATAACTCTCATAGCTTAAGTGAACATCAAGTTGTTCCACATTACTACGAATAACAACATCAATCCATTTTGCAAAGACAGACTCAAATGATTTATTATAATGGGTATGTAGTTTGAACTTTTTCAGATTTCTCAAATCACATTGATTTAGTGTTGTGTCAACAGCAAGATAGAAATCAGCTGAGGGACGATCATCATTATTATAAATCTTATAAGGACTATCATCAAAATAAAGACAAGGAACAAAAGTCCAAAGATTTAGCCATCGCTTAGAAATTGTACCTGTTCTGATTGCATCTTTTGTGGTATCTAAACGAGAAATAATTTCATTGACGATTACAACATCAGGAAGCTTACTAAATCGATCTTCTTCGATTTCTGTAACAACGACCTTCTGATGAGCTTCCATTGAAACCCTAGTCGCTATTTTTAGGAGTAATACGGATGAGTATTTGGTAAAGTGACAAATAATGAAACCTAAACAGATACATACATATATATATATGTGTGTGTGTGTGTGTGTGTGTGTGTGTGTGTGTGTGGTAAATTACAAAGATACCCTCAATAATAAAAAAAATTCAAAACACTAAGTGATTATCCATTTAGGGTAGATGCTAACAGGAGGGGGATAACCCTACAACTTCAAACACTAAACCCTAAAGCTTAATTGCTAATCCGAGGGGAAAGCTACATTCTAAAAACCCTGGAAAATCTAAACCCTAAATGTTAAACCCTAAAAACCTAAAAAGGATGAGGGTTCCCACTCTAGGGTTTAGGGCCTAAACCCTAGAGCGGGATGTAGTAGGGGCGGATGTATACGGTACGCTTTAGGGTTTAGGGTTTGAAGTTCTAGGGTTAGCCGCTTTAGGGTTCAGGGTTTGAAGTTGTAGGGTTAGCAATTGCTAATCCGAGGGGAAAGCTACATTCTAAAAACCCTGGAAAATCTAAACCCTAAATGCTAAACCCTAAAAACCTAAAAAGGATGAGGGTTCCCACTATAGGGTTTAGGGTTTGAAGCCCGAGGGTTAGCCGGGCTAACCTCGACGTTCAAACCCTAAACCCTAGAGTGGGATGTAGTAGGGGGACGGATGTATACGGTACGCTTTAGGGTTTAGGGTTTGAAGTTGTAGGGTTAGCCGGCTAACCCTACAACTTCAAACCCTAAACCCTAAAGCTTAATTGCTAATCCGAGGGGAAAGCTACATTCTAAAAACCCTGGAAAATCTAAACCCTAAATGCTAAACCCTAAAAACCTAAAAAGGATGAGGGTTCCCACTCTAGGGTTTAGGGTTTGAAGCCCGAGGGTTAGCCTATCGGCTAACCCTCGACCTTCAAACCCTAAACCCTAGAGCGGGATGTAGTAGGGGGACGGATGTATACGGTACGCTTTAGGGTTTAGGGTTTGAAGTTGTAGGGTTAGCCTAACGGCTAACCCTACAACTTCAAACCCTAAACCCTAAAGCTTAATTGCTAATCCGTGGGGAAAGCTACATTCTAAAAACCCTGGAAAATCTAAACCCTAAATGCTAAACCCTAGAGGGTTCCAACTCTAGGGTTTAGGGTTTGAAGCCCGATGGTTAGCCTATCGGCTAACCCTCGACCTTCAAACCCTAAACCCTAGAGCGGGATGTAGTAGGGGGACGGATGTATACGGTACGCTTTAGGCTAACCCTACAACTTCAAACCCTAAACCCTAAAGCTTAATTGCTAATCCGAGGGGAAAGCTACATTCTAAAAACCCTGGAAAATCTAAACCCTAAATGCTAAACCCTAAATGCTAAACCCTAAAATGCTAAAGCCTAAAGGAGGGGGACGGATGTATACGGTACGCTTTAGGGTTTAGGGTTTGAAGTTGTAGGGTTAGCCTAACGGCTAACCCTACAACTTCAAACCCTAAACCCTAAAGCTTAATTGCTAATCCGAGGGGAAAGCTACATTCTAAAAACCCTAGAAAATCTAAACCCTAAATGCTAAACCCTAAACTCTAAACCCTAAAAGCTAAGTTAAAGTAGGGGGACAGATGTATATATGGGCTAAACCCTAAATAAATGGTAAACCATAACGGCTAAAATATATGGGCCAAAGGCCCAATAGTCTTGTTTTCATAAAATAAATATTAATGTTCAAAAATTCAATTACAGATTTAATGAAGATTAAAGTATGATTTCAATTTTGTAACCAATCACTAAGAGATTGTGTTGATCACTATATGATTGATGATACACATAAATATGTTTTGGTCGTCCAATCACTATATGATGGTAGGATTCACTTGGTGATTGTTGAAAATAATACTTAGGTGATTGTTAATCACTAAGAGATTCTGTTAATCACCTTATGATGGTACATATAAATAAATGTGTTTTGGTCATCCAATCCCTATATGATGGTAGGATTCACTTGGTGATTGTTGAAAATAATCCTTAGGTGATTGGTAATCACTAAGAGATTGTGTTAATCACCTTATGATTGTACATATAAATAAATGTGTTTTGGTCTTCCAATCACTATATGATGGTAGGATTCACTTGGTGATTGTTGAAAATAATCCTTAGGTGATTGGTATTACCACCCGGTCAATGTTGGGTAGGTAATCACTAAATGATTTCAACAGATAATTACGTATTCTGTAATCTTGAATGATCCAGTAATATAATAACCAAAGAACAGTTGTACATTGAACAAAACATAACTCATTTAACAGAAATATTGCATTTTAAGAAACAAGAAATCATCTGATCACATTTTTAAAACATTCACATTAACAACTATAAACATACAATAGAAATCATGAAATTTGAATACTTTAACTCATTTTTCTTCATCTTTCACGTTCAGCCCTATTCTTCAGTCCTAAAATAACAAGTTGCTTCATGTCTTCCTTGTCGTAAGCATTTACAAAGTCATATGCTCTTTGTAAATTATCAGCAGCCAATTTGTTCAGTGGGTGTGTCAAAATCCTTGATGCATACCTACTCCTTAACCTCCTCAGTTTAACTCTTTGTTCATTAGACTCCTTGGGTAATTCACAATCCCATCTACTCCCATCCTCTCCCATGTAAGTCTCCATGTGTCGCATAATGAAAACTCCACAATCCAGACTATTTTGTTTTGTTTGCCAATTGAGTTTAAATAGACGATGTTTCACTTGACCCAAAACATCAACATGTTTGTGACCAAATTCTACGAGAAGGTTTTGCATGAATTCTTTCTGTAAAAATAATTTAGTCAAAACACAATAAAAACTAACATTTTAATAAATAAACACATAAAAACTTTATTTAAACTTACTGCATAATTCATGACCCTTTGATATTTAGAGATAAAAACTGATCCAGAATAGATGTTATCAATAATACACAATTGAGGTTTTCGAAGGTCAAACACAAAGAGGTAAAAGTGAAGTTTTCTACACACAGGAAGGAAAACCTGTATATGTATAACAGAAATATAGTTAAAATAAAGACCAAAACTAAATGTAACAAAAAATTGTACATTACTTAAAAAGAGTTACAAAAACATACCAGATCTATTTTATTCAAGTCAAACTTGTTTGCATAGAATAAAGGATCCAAAGATTTACGAAAATGCTCATACATTTTCTCTTTCAAGGTTATTCTCTTATCAGAATTGAGGACATCATTATGCTGTTACAAAAGTTATTAAACCAAAAAATTAAAAAAATTAATACTCAAAATCAACTTGTAATTATACAAAAAGGGATTATAACTTACAAGGACACCAGTGGGAAGAAACAACCTATGAACCCAGTGGGCTTTTCTTGACTTCTCTTCATAATTCAAAAGAATTCCCCACAAATCAACCACAGAAGCTTCTATCATCAAGTTGGGACATAAAGTTTCCAACGAAACTCGAACTGCAACTATTCCATCTTCTGATTTAAAAACAGTATCCCTGTCATAAAGACAAAACATAATTAAATGAATTTCAACAAAATCACTAAGAGATTATTTATCCAATCACCATATAATTCAATAGAAACAAATGGAAAAGAAAGCTGGTTCATAAAAACATACGTTCCATGTCCGAAACATGCAAACAGATGGTTAGCAACAGCATACTCAGATCCTGACAGACGCTCCGAGACAACACTTGTATGACTCACATACGGTGATTTAAGAACCATTGATGGCTTAATGGATCTCTTTATACAAACTGCTTCAACAATTTGAGAAGTTGAAGAAATACCAGAAACTTCAGCCAATAATTCTGATCTTTTTGGAGGAGTTGGGGTTAGAATATTAAAACTCGGTACATCATCACTCGTAGTAAGTTTTTGTCTATTGTAACTGTTCTCTAGCTGCTGTCTCTTCAAATTTAACAATGACATATCACATGTTTTAAATATCTCATCAGCATTCTCGGTCCACCATTGGCTACAATATTCTCGTTCTTGCTCATTTGAAACTTCAAAAACAAAAAGTTGATCTTTATCATCTTCTACAGCCCGGCCAACAACATCCCGATTCTCCTTCACATCATCAACTACTTCAACACCAACAACAGTATCGACATCAAGATTATGTTTGTCACCATGATCAACCTTATCAACATTAACATCTTCATTCGTAGAAACAACCCGCTGATTTTCAGCATTATTAATGTCGTTAACATTCAAAGTGTCAAACACCTCAGCGTCACAATTAATAAGATTATCAAGCTTAGCACCATTCTTGACAACATTATCCACCACATTATTATCATTACAAACATCCACGCCCTTAAGTAGTGAATCAGATTTTTTGTTAGCAACTGCAGTGACAATGTTTGCTTCAGATCTTCTGGAAACATTATCACAAATATCACATGTCAGTGTATAACCCGGGCTAAAGATGTTGTTTATTGGACTACTACTTCATAATGGTTGATTCCCCAGTTTCGACTTCAAAGAGACATGATGAACATGTTGCCACACATTCATCATGAGGGGAAGAAAGAGGATAATGAAGTCGAAAAAGTTTATTTGAAAGAAGAATTTATCAGTTGAGGGGAAGAAAGATAAATTGTTGACTAAAGTGATCCCCAAATTATTCTTTGAAGATAGTTATCGCCAACGTGGTGGGTACGCCGCGGGTACACCCTATACATAAGCATTGGTGGTACGCAAATATGACTGTTTGATCGAAGGGAAGTTTGTGATGAAAAAGATGTTTGTCCAAATGCTTCAAGAGAAAGATTCATTAATTAAGGGGAAGTGTGACAAAGTTAAGATTGTCAAGAAGATGCTTTCATGTTCAAATCTAAAGAGCCAAGATCAAGTTTCCGCAATGCTCATACTCTGAGAAGTTCAAGACTTAAAGATACATCTTTAAGGTAAGTGTGAAGATTAAAGACGTAAAGCCAAGTTTGATGGAAGATCTTGAAGACAATGAGAAAGCTTCGAAGACCTTCATCAACAAATTCGTATTTATAGATGATATCTTGCATGAATTACATTTCAACACCAAGGGGAAGAATGTTAGAAATCCAAAAATGGTGTTAAAATGTAATTATTTTAATAATGGAAGGAGTATTAGTGAAAGTTAGTCAAGTGTATAAATACTCCTTTCCATACCCAAAGTTGTAAGCTTTTCCCCCATTTCCTTAATTAATCACAATAATTCAACCTCAATTCTCTCTGATCTTCATCTTCAACCTCCAAAACACACACTACACCTTTTCACACACTAACTCCATTTTGCACAAATCAAGCTCAAATTTCTGTTTAACAATTAAAGAGGAAAATGAAATTTAACAATGTGTGTGCTTTCTTGAATTTTGATGAAATTGTGATCGAATTCAGTTATGGATCGTCATCCGATTGATGTTTCGCTCTGATACCAATTGTTAAACAGAAATTTGAGCTTGATTTGTGCAAAAATGGAGTTAGTGTGTGAAAAGGTGTAGTGTGTGTTTTGGAGGTTGAAGATGAAGATCAGAGAGAATTGAGGTTGAATTATTGTGATTAATTAAGGAAATGGGGGAAAAGCTTACAACTTTGGGTATGGAAAGGAGTATTTATACACTTGACTAACTTTCACTAATACTCCTTCCATTATTAAAATAATTACATTTTAACACCATTTTTGGATTTCTAACATTTGTTATTACACATTTACACTTGCTCCCATCACCAAGAGACTTCTTCTCACAACTTTGATATAACGTCTCCTCAGAATTGACGTTCAACTTTTTTTCTTCTTTGTCACATTTCAAATTGACATTTAAATAAGGACTAGCATAATAATCATCTGAATCCAAATTAACATGCAATCCCTCTGTATTCTGATCAAAATCATCATAATCTTCAACATTCATAGCTTCCGACCCAACTTCCTTAGATATACATTCCAACACGCTCCTAATAACTTCCTTTACATCAATTTTTTCATCCTCAAAAATTCCATCCTTCAACAAATATATCTCACACATCTTATTGTAATAACCTGTCAGGGTTACATCTCCATGAAACTTGGACAAGGCATCCTTTATGCTACTAAACAGAAGCTGTCTAATTTTCAATGCCTCTTCAATCTTCGAATTAACCAACTGCTAATAGTCCTACATTAAAATACACATCTATCATTAAAAAAAATGAATAATGAATGATAAATTAAGTGAATGAAACAGATTGTCACATAATTTTTTTTAAAAATAATACCTCTTTTGAATGATTACTGACATCCTTCACTTCTTCATTTACAAAAAATCCCTCAGCTTCTCCTTCCTGTTCTTCCTTTTCATTAACAGCAGGAAAAAGATCCAACTGCCCAAACGAACCCATTGCAATTTCTTTGTTTTCTCTTGCTTTAATTAATCCAGCCCAATTCTTGAATATAGGACGCTCTCTAATCACAGGAAGAGAGTCACATTTTGTGCGGTCTAGATACAGAAGTTGTAACAAAGAAAAATACAAGTATTAGTTAAATCAATAAATGATTAGGTAAAACAAAGAATACATAAACAAGACAACAACCAGAGATTATTTACCCAATCCCAATATGATTCAATACAAACAAAGGAATTTCAAAAGAATCACCCAGTGATTATATACCCAATCACCATATGATTCAATACAAATCAAAGGAATGTCAATATAATCACCCAGAGATTACATACCCAATCACCATATAATTAAAAAAAAAAGGCAAACTATATGTAGAATTGGTAAGAGTAAACTCACACAAAGAAAGGTTGCAGGTCCTGAATAAGGATTACGATTTGGAAAGTCCCTATGCCAGTTATCCTTACTTAACTTCACATAATGTAAGAGATAACCACACCATCATCCTATTCCTAACAAATTTGGTACTAACTTGAAACTGTCTCGACCATAGGCTAACAAAATCAGAATTCTCAAGTGATGGAGTATCAAGTATCACAGTATCACCCTTTGGAATTCCAAACACATCATAGACCACGTCTCTATCACAAGGTATATCACCCCTAGCAGTACTAATAACCATCCTTTTCGGATCGAAACTGTCAACTACATAATAAACCAACCTTCCTGGTAGAGAGCTTATATTAAACCCCAATAAAGGCCCAAATCCAAAATCTCTTAATCCCTGCTGCTTATTTGGACTAAGACCAGTCATAACAACACAAAGTTGACTTGGTGAACTCCTTAATTTCATACTACGAAAACCATCTTTCACATCCAACTCCGTCTTCAAAGACGGCTTTTCTTCATTCTGCGACAACTTAGACCTCTTATTCGATATAATCAATGCTTTAGAAACATCTGAATAAACAAAAATACAATCTCAGAAAACAACTCATAATCACCCGAAAACTCAACCAATGAATGACAGATCAGACTAACAAAATAACATCAATGATTAACAGATCTGTTTGTGTTTTTTAACACCTAATCACCATGGGATACTAACATGCAACATCAATTAATACCTTCAATCACCAAATGATTAAAACACAGAACATCCAATTTATTCGAACCTAAACTGCAATAATCTCATGCTTTGAACCTAAACCATACGCACTTGGATGTATCAACCACATGTAAGAACTAAGTAAATCACTAAGTGATTATAACAATCACCATATGATTAAACACAAACTCATTATTATGACAGACGACTTGCATTCATCAAATCAAACTCACTCAATTCATAGATAAAGAAGGAAACAACTAAAAAAATACAACGAATTTGATTTAATTACCTGAATCCATAGACGATTTCAATGATATGACCTCTGGCTTCACAACTAGCGAACGATTACGCTTATGGTTAGTCATTATCAATAGCCGCCGGAAATTGTCCAAAATCGCTCGTCGAAAACAGTTAAAAACGCAGATCTGATTAGAAAAATGTAAAAATCGCAATCGAAATAAACTACAGCGACTAATATGATAGATAATCGTAAAATCGAATAAGCGAATACATTATCTAATCGGAATCAGTTAACAAGACGGATCTAATCGGAAATTTTGAAATAACCTAATCGGAATTTTAACCGTCACCGGAAAATGATAGAGTTTGTGCGTGTTTTTGTGTGTGTAAATCACCTAACCGGTAGCAATTACCGGAAAATTAAAAGTCGCCGGAGAAGATAGAGTATGTGTGTGTGTATGTGTGTGTTTGTGTGTGTTTGATTGAAAACGAAAATGCGTGGGCGGGAGAGAAGCAGGAAGAGTTTGGGGGTTTCTTTTTGGGGAAAATGTCTAATTTGCCCCTCCGTGTTAATTTTCTTAAGGGAGAAATTCATCAAATCTCATTGATCCAATGGCCACAAATGAATCCCTCATATGCACTTAAAAGATTGTGTGCAAATTAATATTCCACATAATTTTAGACTTTTAAACGATCTTAATTCTTTATTTAAGGTTTTTTCATTCTAAAATACTTAATAGTAGATTGAAAAGTTATTTACAGATGCAAACGAAATGAGCGTTAAACAAATTACTATTTGAATAAACCAAATGTTTTTTCTTTTACTAAATTTTCAGTTTTTGAAAACTAAAAATACTCTTTTTTATTAACTAATTTAAACATTTTCATTTAATATACCTATAATACCCTTAATGAAATAATTTAAATATAGATTCTTCGACCCTTAATTTTTTTTTTGAACGTTCATGTCATGGGACGGCTAGCCGTTACATCCTATTGGGCAGTCAGTGACTAGCGACCGATCCACGAAGTCAGGGAACCACAGGGGAGGGAAAACCACACCAAATTAGCCGCTACAGAAGGCACGACGCTAAATTGGGGAAAAACCTTGATTGCTCGGATTCGAACCCTGGTCTCCCAGGGCCCAAACGTCATTGCAACACGGGGATGTCACCACCTTTAACAGCAATTACTTTTATATTCACCACTATCGCCGCCCCCACTCCCTCTCCTACCACTGTCACTGTCATCGTTGCCGACACTACCACCGCCACCTGTTGCCACCACCTCCGCCACCCGTCGCCACTACCATTATCCCACCGCCGCCGCATTGCACGAACATAAATCTATTACTTTATGAGTCATTTGGTGGCAATTTCATTTGTGCTAGTTTATTTAGTTAAATAAACAAATACGAACTCGAAAATTTATTTATTTGATTAAATGAACAAACATGAAATGTATAATCATTTATGTTCTTTTGTATATGAAATTTCGATCGTTTGCTTTTCTTTATATACATACATGTTAGATTGTTTTGTTGTGGTTTATTTATATTATTATTAAATGATAGTTGTTACAATATAAATACTATTTGAAATTTCTAAATGATCTTGTCAAGTTTTTGTAATATTGAATTTGAATCATGAGGAAACCTTAGGTAAAATATGCAGTACCTATCTTAGGTAAAACATGTGTATTTCAGGGGGGATTATGTAAAATTCAGGGGGGGTTATGTATGTTTATCAAATTCAAAGGTTTAATTTGTAACTTTTTTTAACATGGCAGTACCTAAGATAGGTAAAGTCATGCGGTACGGATCATTTTCCATTGAATCATATGGCTTGTAATTATATTTTTGTTTGTTCATGATGAACATGAACTAAATTTTTTTAATGAACGAACATATACACAGTGTTATCTTTGTTTATATCTCCAGGACTCTTTGAACTTAAGTTTAAACAAAAGAACATGAACAAAGTTTTATTCGGTTCGTTTTCAAAATTAATGTATATCTAAGTGTAAAAATGTCTAGTCAACTACTAAAGCAATGATTATCATATATTTTTTAAAAGCCTATATGCTACTAGCTTAATTTGAAACCCAAAGAATATTATAATTGGTTTAGTAGGGTAGAAATAGATTGATTAGCTGAATTTTAATTTGTTTTTTAAGGAGTATTACATGAGTTCTTTTGCTAAACTGTTATCTTTCAAAGCTTTGTTTGGTTATTCGTTACGTCAAGAGGGAGAAAGATATTGAAGATTAAACGCACTTTGTGCAAGTTGTTCATTGCAATTTGCAAAATAGAAATGTTTGCCTTTTGAATTCTCGCAACAAAATATGATGGTCTATTTGCAAGAAACAACCAGATATGATCATTCAAAATGTCAATCACTACAACTATGCGTCAAGGTTATCGTTGCAATCATCAAAAACAGACGGAACAAATGTCTATAAGATCGATGGAAACTATTGTATTTGACTATTTGGTCTCTAGTTGAAGTAAAAAAAATCTTTTGTGGACATACAATTATACAAAAACATTACCCTTGCTTTGGACAAAAAACTCCCAAAAACATTACCCTTGTGATCAACCTTATTGATAACTTAAGGTTCCGTTCATTTGTACAGGTTGTAAATTACGAGAGACTGGAGATGGCTTCATGACTAATGAGCACATCTGTACAACTTTTGGTGTTGTTGATGGTTTCGTGTTGGCGTGTTTGCAGTGTCGGAAGTGGTGGTGGTTAGTTGAAGATTCAACAAATTAAAGGCTGTCCAAACATGGCACATTTTGATCATGAACCATATGCTTGGCCCTTTGTCATTGTTTTCTGAATCTAGCTTTCATCCATACAAATTAACATTGGTGTCTTTTACGTATACATAGCTAGATTTTAAGTACTAGAACCTCATAAGATAAGTTGCTCCTAGTCGGCCCTCTCAGTCCCCTAGTTTCGTTCTTTTACACATCGTGCCAAATGTATAGCATACAATTAAATTTAAGTTTTTTCTAAATAATTTGAACATAAATTCCAGATGTATTTTTGTCATGAAATTTAGCTATGTATATTTTGTACTTATAAAAAAGGAGCAAATTTGATGCAATAAATTTAGGGATAATTACTTGGAAAATAATCAAATTTATCCAAAATCACTTTATAGGGGTTGTGCAAAAAACGCGTTCTTTACAGGGCAAAATTTGACCAAAATATCTTTTGTGACACAAATCTCAGACCTTGGATCACCTAGGTTGGGTTGATTAGCAGTCTTAGGTTTTCTCCTTAAGGCAATCATTCTTAGCCTAAATTGTCTATGACTAAAGTCAACATATGAAATTATGGCTATACTCACTGTCACTTGACTCACTTTCTTCACCATTCACATCTGTTTGATTTTCTACACCAGCATATTCTTCAATTCCTATATCAGTTTGATTCTCTACACCAACATTTTCTTTAACTTCTACATAAGTCTGATCTTGTAATTTGACATTTTTATCAACTTTTTTGTGCTTGACTATGGACATCTCTAAGTTAGCTGCAGGTTGACTTTGGGATATATCAAAAATCCTTCAATTTGCATCATCAATTACATCAACATTATTAGGAGATCTCATTAATGCTAGATAATCACTAAGGTCATCAATATAATGGTCCAAGTAAATATGAATTTTTACCATAAAATATTCCAAGTCAAACAACATGTCAGCTTCCCTTTAACCATTCTCACCAAATCATCATTAACTATACTAGTATACTCCCAAAGATTACAAAGGACATATTATTGAAAGATAATCCACATTCTTTTCTAAGTGTTATGTAGGATCACTATGCTCTGAAAATAGGTAAAACTAACCAATGGGGTGAAACCTCACTGGTACCGCGCCCCTTAACAAAGAGTTTCAGGCAGCTATAAGGTGCGAGTTCGAATCCTTGCTTAGCAGATTCCCTCCTACCTAGTTCTCTGGGGAGTCACCGCATAGACTACAGCCCGGTACCATGCTTTAATTATCTTGTAAAGTAAAACTCTGGGGACATGTTGGTAACTATGTAAGGTAAAACTCAGTATTGGCTCAAAGGTAATTAAGGCAAATGAAACAAGGGTTTTAGGCCACAAAATTTTAAAAGCCTCGTACTTTTACAATTATACATAAAGGGGTTAGGTATTGTAAAACAAGTATTAAAGTAAAACAAATAAGACAGGATCTTGACCTTTAGATCATGGTTAAATTGATGCACGGAGATTCAAGAAACAATTGATGCACGATGATTTTCATGATGCACAGTCATTTATAGTAAAGAGAATCCTATTGTTTTATTTGTTTTACTTTAATACTTGTTTTATTTTACCTAAAACCTATACATAAAAATACTAATGAGAATTACAAAAATGTTTTATAAAATAAGAAACATAAAAATATAAAATTATGTATTATGTGATATGTGAACATGTTCACTTACATAGTTACATGTATTTATATGTGAATAAACAACGGTACTATGTTGAAAACGTGTTAACGTAGTCGTAAAATCAATAACATAAGGTATGAACAATTCTATTAATCCGAAAGACCTTGTAATAAAAATTCGTTTAAGGCCCCCTATTATGTTGAACCGTCTTTGGTAAAACTACCTCATTAATATGCCTTATAGGGAGAAATTCATATGAATGATCATAGTGAACATCAACTCAAACCCTCCTTTAGGACATCCTGAGTACAACATGAAAAATATAATATTATTTTCCGTGCTATAAGAATAACAACATTTAGATACTAAGAACTCTATTTTCAAAAATTCTATCCAACCAAACCTTTTAACTCATTTAACGGTGGTAACCTTAATTTATTTATTTTTTAAATAAACGGTACACATGCTTTAGTTATCAAGTAAAAAGATGCTCACTCACATAAGATTTAGCAAAAAACACTATGGACCGAAACTTAAACTCACTTTTATTGCTTCATTGTTTAGGGATTTTGTCGTTTAAGGGGACCAAAAATGTTGGAGCGGGCCGGGTTCAAAGTAGGGCTGCTTGGGATTTGATCTGGTTTATATAATATTTGGTCATTATTTCAATCGTAATGTTTTAATAAGGTGGAATATAAGTAGTGTGTGTAAATGAGGTGAAATATCCACATCATTTATACAAAAACCCAAATTGAATTTCAAAATTATTGGTTACCGATACCGGCAAAGAATATAATTTGTGTCACAGAAGATGTTTTTGTCAAGTTTTGTCTCACAAAATACCCGGGTTTATTTTTCCAACCCATAAAGTGATTTTGGGCAAGTTTGGATACCATCCAAATAATTATTCCAATAACTAATTTATGAATCAACTAGTGCTCATCCAACTAATCAAAATTTTTAATCTATTAATTTAGATTTAATAACAAATTTAATAATAGATACGTGTACAAGTAGAAGAAATGTATAAAGATGGTACAAAAGGTGGCGATGTTTATGAATGATTGAGGTGAAGAAGGTATCCGAAAGAAATAACAAGAGCATATTCTATGGAATTTATTAATTTATTTATTAGAGATCCAACCATTTGATTAATTAAATAATAGAAAAAAGAAATAAAAATAAATAGAGAGTTAAATTGAAAGAGAGGGAAAAAGATATACATACTACATTTCTCCTGCTTCAAGACTCTTCCTTTCTTCCTTTTCTATTTTCTCTGCTTGTATACGTTTCATTCTTCATTTTACGTTTTCAAATAAAAAAAAAACCCCAAAATTTTAATTTGCACACCCACACATATAAATATACATATAATAAAGAAGTATCTGAATCTGTTTCTGATTATCATTATAATAAAAAAAATAAAGGATGAGATCGATAATTGAAATGAAAACTAATAATAATAATTATAATTCAGGAGATGCTTCAAATTCATCATCAGCTTCAGTGAATTATGCTCTCATTTCTGCATTTGTTGCTTTTGCTCTTGCTCAGTCTATTAAAGTCTTCACCACCTGGTACTGTTTTTTTTTTTTTTTTTTTTCGTTTTTCTTTTATTAATTATTTATGTATTTAATTTTTTTGAATTTGAAATTATTATGATGATATTCTTATACATACAGGATTCATTTATCTATTTATAGTATTGATGTGTGAAATTTGTGATCTTGGTTATATATATGCCATGGTTTTTTTTTATATATATGCTAGGGTTTTAAATTGTTCTTATATACTATATCTATTTTTCGATACTAGACGACTCGAATGGTATCCAGTTGATGCCGCGGCTGCGGATAGTTTTAGGTAGTTTTCCCATTTGTAAAAAAATAAATTCAAAATATAATTTTTTTTAAAGCTTTTAGTCCACGAGAATACCGGCTAAGCAAGCCTGAACAGGGACCCCTCCCGGTTTTCTAAATAAATAAAACAAAGAATTAGAAAGTAATATGGTAGGCTAGGTGGCAGTTGGTGGTAGTGTTGTAAGAGAGGAGGTGACATGTCTTTTTTTGGTATTGGATCAGAAAAAGGTGATGTGTCGATATTCTATTGGTGTTGTTTATTCTGAAAGTGGAGTAAATTGATTACATTAGGCCTGTAGCTTAGTTGGTTTTGAAGATGTAGCCATGTAGGTATTTAGATAGTATATCTTGGGTTCAATCCTCGGCAGAGCCAAGGTGGGATCTGATTTATATGAAAATTTTGTTTGGTGAAGCTGGATCAGTTGGTTAGGCCGCCGTCTAATTGGGCCAGGTTGATTTACGTCTCACCTGATATGCCTGGTGTGGGAGTCAATAAGAGATTGCTAATAAAACAATTTTTTTTGGAATATGAGATGAAACTAATATCATAGTCATGGTAACTACTAACTAGTTTGACATGTTGATTAGCCACACAAATCCACAAGCTAAGGATGTGTAACGACATGAAACTTGGATCGCAAATTTGAGGAATGTAAATGTAGGAAGAGGTTTGGTGAAGGCATTAGCAAGTTGGTTATAAGTACTCGTAATGAGTTTTTACATGTCTGATTATATTGACTCATAATCTTAACTGGTTACTGTTAATAAACAATTTAACATTTGCTTGCTCACATAGTTTGAAAGCGGTCTATGGTTTAAATGTTTAATGTTAGAGGAGATGCCCTAAGAGGCTTATATTTCTTTTGGTAGATATGCAGGTACAGGGAACACCGTTGGGATCTTAAGCAACTAGTTGGATCTGGCGGCATGCCTTCATCACATTCTGCAACAGTCACTGCTCTTGCCGTTGCTGTTGGTTTGCAAGATGGCATTGGCAGTTCAAACTTTGCAACTGCACTCATTTTAGCTTGTATTGTATGATTTTTCTCCTTAATATGCTTCCCGTCTAGATAGAAAATAAATAGGGAATCTTCCGTGAGGCACAATTTGTGATATCTTATAAAATTGACATTTGTGGCAGGTGATGTATGATGCAACTGGTGTGCGATTGCATGCTGGGCGCCAAGCAGAGGTTTGTTTATGTTTTGTGCTAAATGTTGCTACTTACTAGCTCATAAAGTGGTTATATATATTTAATTTCTTCAATTTTAAAGTTGTAAATTTCAGGTTTTGAATCAAATCGTATATGAACTTCCTGCTGAACATCCGTTGGCCGAGAGCATACCATTACGTGAACTTCTAGGCCACACTCCTCCTCAGGTCTGTTGTCATAAATATTCTATCTATACAGATGGTCACAGTCTGGTTGGTTGGGGAATGAGTTAAAACATGTTCAGGTTAGGAGTGACCCATTAGCAATTGGTCTATTTTTATATGTTACCAATAACTGACATGTTAAATATGATTTTAACAATTGTACTGTCAAAATATTAGCGTTTGACCCCTTTAAAAAATATGTGATCCAAGTCAACTTATTTTTAAGTAAATGGGCTGCAAAATGGATGCCATAAGTTTTTCTTGATCCAGTTAAACTTTTTAACCCTTATTGTAAAACCTCCTTCCTGACAGTGATATTGCTTAGTTTCCCTCGCTTTTGTGAATATGATAAGATGATATACATCACTTGCATTTTCTAAAAGTTCAGCTTGCAATCACTCGATTGCCCATATTGGTTTGGGCCTGTAAGCTTACCTTATTTTGTCATTTACAAAGGGTATAACGTATTAGAAATAGTTCATGTATAATCTCATGACCATCCTTTATTACATAACTTGCAGGTTATCATGGGTGGACTACTTGGAATGATGACAGCACTGATCATTTACGTAATATCGCTTCCTGGTACTAATGCTTGATCTCTGTTAATACATGCATCGGGAATCAAAGACTCGAAAGTCAATCTGAATTTGAAGATGATAGTGGTGTTTGATTATCTGGTACCCTATTCCTAGTTAATATGTAATACATTCTTTTATTGTAGATCTGTTCTCCGTGTCCATTGAATTTGTTTGTTGACAATGTATGATGTAGTGAAGCTATTATGTTGTTGGATTTTAAAGTAATACTAGATGTCAATGCTTTATGTCTTTATCTTGTTTGCTATACAAGATACTGATGGCATTTAGTTCTATGTACACTAGCCTAGTGCCCGCGCGTTGCGGCGGCTAAACAGTGATCACAATACAAAACATGCGAGGTGAGGCGACAACGATAATTG
This sequence comes from Erigeron breviscapus, assembly GCA_034093135.1. Lineage (NCBI taxonomy): Eukaryota > Viridiplantae > Streptophyta > Magnoliopsida > Asterales > Asteraceae > Erigeron > Erigeron breviscapus. The sequence continues at coordinate 123,735,560 of CM067170.1, read as the reverse complement.
CAAACTAAACACTTGTGTTAATCCATAAAAATTACAATGATATATCAACATCAAACAAAAAAAACATAAAAGTGTATTAGTTGAAATAATCCGTAAAAAAACATAGTTTATTTGGGTGGAACGGGTGTACAAGGACAGGGGGTTTATCGATCTGATCCATTTCCTCCACCATCAGGAAACAACCTACAAAATATATCAAGTTACTTTGTTGAATTTGGAATACAATAATTAAATAGACGTAGAAATTAAAATAGATTATCAACAACAAAAGTTACTTTGAAATCAGAATTCATAACAATGATATTTCTAGAAGTAGCTAAATCAACCACAATGCTTCAGAAAATGGCATCTCTAGAAACTCATATTCAAAGGCAACAAAAAGCTAAAGTAGTAATATAATCCCATATATATACAAAGTAGAACAATGCTTAAGAATAGTAGCTTTTTTGTCCACATCTGCGCATTTAATATATATATAATGTTTGTCAAATATAAAGCAAATGTGAGGTTTGGTGGAGTAGTTTATGTGTTAGCCTTTGGGGGTGGGGGGTTTGAAACTCACCCCCTTTTTCTTTTCTTTTTTTGTCTTTTTTTTTTTAGTTTTTGCATTTTTCACCCTCCTTTTTTACTTTTTCCTTTTCTGCCCCTCTGTTTTTCTTTTTATTATTTCTAACCCTTAACTTTATATAACTATTTCTACCCCTTAATAATTTGTGGTTTTTTAAAATCTTTTTTAACATTTGTTTTTTATACTTTTTTTACACTTTTAAATGTTATATATTTTACTCAAATGTTATATAAATTTTTTTATCCTATTTTTTTTGTTTTTTTTATTTCATTGTATATTCGTTTGTATCTTTTTAAACATTTGATTTTTATACCTTTTTCACATGTAACTTTTGTTATTTTTTTTCTTTTTTATTTTATTTTATGGTTTTAGTATTTTTTTTGTATTTTTTTTTTAACATTCGGTTTTCAATACTCTTTGCCGCCCATAAATTTGTGGCTCTTTTTAACCCTTCTCATAAACACAAGCTCTTTCAAAATGCGAGGCCGCCCATCGGACGGCTTGAAATTTCTCGTATAATCCCATTTCTGGAGTCACAAAGGATCGTCATGTTATATATTCATGGGTTTGTACTTTGTCTCTGACCTTCACATGAGGTGTTCCCAATCACTAAGGATTAAGACCTTGCAAGGGCCGTAGAACTGTATATTATGCAGTATGCATTCACCCCATATGTAATTTAATTCACAAATGCGGATTATGTGAGCTTTGGTTTTGCTGAGTGTCCAGAGGCATTGCAAGGTCCAGTCTGCTTAACCACAAGTTGCCCTATTAGAAGCATCAAAATAATGAAGCTTATTAGATCCAAATCCTTCCTGATAAAACCGCAAGCTAACTAAATACTATGTTAAGTGTATTTCAGAAAATGCTACAACTAATACATAAGCTAAAACCATGACCGAAAATAGTGGAGATCATTACTACTGACTTAAGACACCTACTTTACAATGCTCAAATTTGTCATCTTTAATGTAGGGCCATGTACCATCAAGAACTCTAACATGGTCGAAAACTTGAAATTGATTCATTCAAAATGAAGATAAGTGTATGAATGCAGTCATGTATCATACTTAACATATATGCCGGTTATGGAAAAAAAGAATTGTAAAAAAAATATTTGTGGAGCAACCCAACCCAAACAGACGTATTGATGTCTCTAAATCTACATAAAAAAGTAAATGTACGGAGAACGGGAGAAGCTTATTACCTGCAAGGTCTTATTCCCAACAGTTTAATAAACTACGTCAAATTCTGATCATTTAATTAAACAATACATAGAAAGAGAAAAAATTATTTTGGTGAGGGAAAAAATGCACAAATTTTACCCTTAGAATCTGTTAGCCTTTGTATGAAACTGGGTACTTCATTGCTATATAATCAAAATCTACTCATCCAAGCATTAAAAAAACTTTGATGCATATACCTCCCAAATTAATTCATTCACTAAGAAAATCATTTCTTGAGTTAATCCAAGCATTAAAAAAACTTTGATGCATATACCTCCCAAATTAATTCATTCACTAAGAAAATCATTTCTTGAGTTAATCCAACTGTTAAGATTATGTGCAACAGGTGCTTTTACCCATTACGAAACCTGCCGGAGCAAACCAATTTTGCTTGTAGTTAATTCAACTCACTTATTTGTTCATTGATAGTTTCAGAATATAAAGAAGAAGGGGGTAAAAAATGTTGGATGAAAACATACTGCAATGTGATCTAAGAAACCAGAAAAAAGACATACAAATTTGTGAGGCCACATAAAACCCAGAACTCTTCCCGATTCTAAAGCAACCTTGAAGTAAATTACATTGTGCAAAGATGTATGTCACGAAGATAACTATCAATATAGAAACTATTATAAATTAACAAAGAAACAATTACCATCTATAACCCCTTAGATATATACAGCTTAATACATTGATTAAAATATAATAATGAAAACATATTTAATTTACCTTTAATTAAATTAGATCCGGCGGATCCGGCGGTGGTTATGAAGAATCCGGCGGTGGTGGCTGGAATTAATTACACAACCGAAAATGTATATCACTTTCTGTATCTATATACTGCAAATAGCTAGAAACATAATAATAGTTACAAATTACTAATAAAAGGCTGCTTAAATTATAAATAATGAAATAAAATCTCAAAATCAACATATTTAAACTCACAATTGAACAAAATTGGTGATCAATCCGGCGGCGTTGGTTGGGGGCGATGAATCCGGGGTTTAAATTTTTGGCAAAGGTAGTTTAGACATTTAGAGGAGGAGGTGTAAAATATAACGTAATTAAGGAGGGTATTATGGGAATGAAAAAAGTGCTGAAAACTTAATCACAATACCCTTTATAAGGTTTATAGATGATACCTTGTAAGTATAATATTTGATAAAATCTTAGTTTTAGTTTGTGGGTTTGTTTTTGTTGGGTCAGAATAAACAACGTATTCGGTTCTGTTGATGAAGATGTGTATACTTATGAAGCCTTGTATGTTAGAATCATAAATTGGTACATTAATATTTTTTTGATTTATTAGCTAGATTATATTTTTTTTTAACAGCAGTGGTGATTGGACTCAGCGGCATTGTCTCTTTATCGTCCGGTAGAGATCGATCACGTCACCAGCACAGTCAATCCGAGGGCATGACTGGCGGTGGAAGTCCCACTACCGTTCTGGAGGAAACCAGCTAAATGCTAGAGAAAACCCTCATGCTTCACCTCATTGACAAGGACTTTCCATGCAACCCAAATAAAAAGAATACCAGAAATCAACCAAATATTACCAGAAAGTAGAAATTATTATTATGAGTTATTATTTAAAATCTATTACAACCCAATCGAAAGATTAAAAGAACCACAATCTAATCATTCAAAGATGATTAGATATACAGAAACTCTAAATATTGTATATCAATATGATATACAATATATACAGAAAAATATATATATTGATCGAATATGAGAGAAAGAAAGCAGATATTTGTGTGTGAAAATAATAGGGTTCGTAACCCTAAATCTCTTCATCATCTTCTTTATATACGAATCCACAAGTGCAGCTTTAACCCTCATCTTTTGACTTTGACAGAATCTACCCTGAACTTTCATCTTTCCAAGTACACACAATTAGTCCTCCAGCTTTATAACTTGTCATAACCTGCACAAATACTAATCATGCTATAAGTTTGTGTTTAAGTATAAATTTGATAATTTAACATACCCCCTCAAATTTATCCTTAAACATATCAATCAACCCTAATTTTTCACACAAAAAATTATGTTGATTTATGCCTAAACTTTTTGTGAAGATATCAGCCACATTCAATTCAGACTGTATCTTAACAGTATTCAAAAAACCTGCAGAAATTTTTTCTCTCACAAAATGCAAATCAATCTCAAAATGCTTAGTCTTTTCATGAAACACTGGGTTTGCTGCTATTTGAATAGCTGCCTTACTATCACAGTGCACATCAACAGGAATAGAACAAGTAATACCAAAATCAAGTAACAAATGTTTAAGCCAAATAATCTCACAAGTCACTGCTGCCAAAGCCCTATATTCAGCTTCTGCTGAGGATTTTGCCACAGTGGATTGTTTTTTGCTTTTCCAAGACACAAGAGTACTTCCAAAGTAAACAGAAAAACCTGTAATAGACTTTCTTGAAGTAACACACCTTGCCCAGTCTGAATCAACAAATGCAGTGAGTAAACTGTTATTACCTTTCTGTATGTGCAGACCCTTACCTGGTGCCTTCTTTAGGTATCTAAGAATTCTTAAACCAAGATCAAAATGTTCTTGTGAAGGTGCATGCATAAACTGAGAAAGACACTGAACAGAATAACTAATATCTGGTCTGGTCAGAGTCAAATAAATCAATTTCCCAATTAACTTTTGATACACAGTGATATTGTCAAGCATTTTACCATCTTTAGTAAAAGGTTTCACAGTTTTGTTTATTTCAAGAGGTGTATGCATTGGTTTACATCCAAACATTCCAAAATTATTTAATAGTTCCAAACAATACTTTCTTTGAGAAAGACACAAACTACTATTATTTTCTAAAATTTCAATACCCAAAAAATATTTCAATTTACCAAGATCCTTAATTTTAAATTTTCTTAGGTCCAGATTTACTGGACTCGCTCCAGACTCGACTACTGGAGCCTTACTGAAGATCTGTCCAGAAACGTATTTTACTGGACCTACTCCAGACTTGGAATCTAGAGTCCCTCTGAAGATTTGTTCAGAAATAATGGAAGGCCAGTGAGCAAATACTTGTATAGGAAATCTGGAGTATTCTCCAGATTAGCTCACTGGACTTCACCCCAGTCCAGATCTATTCTACTGAAGACATTCTCACTGAAGTCAAAGACTGAAGTCTGAAGAAAGAAGACTGACAAACAGTGGAGCCCACTGATAGTCTTACCAGATCTCCCGACTGTATCAGTGTTCTAGACCTTACAAGTCTGAACACTGATATCGAGGAATTGACTTTATGCCTTTACACACTTTTACCCGGACATCCCAATTGTCTATTGATAAAAGTACATACGTGTGTAAAGGTGGTTAGTTAAAAGGACTTTATCCTTGTACCTTAACCAATGCATTTAATGTTCTTGTCGGTTCATTAAATGCATGCAACCATATTTGTACGGCAAATAAATTCATTGTTGAATTTATCTGCCTATAAATACAAAGTCATATTTCTCGTTCAAATTACTTTTTAGCAATTTGGTGAACTTGCTTAAATACTCTCGATCTAAACAGTTATACTTCACAACTTTAAGTATATCGATCCAAGGAGATTATTTAGCAAGTATAGATCACTTGTAATTCAAAGATTGTTTAGATAGTTACATACTTGTAATATCTAGGTTCCGCAACAATCTTGTATTTTGTTTATCATCAATAAAGAAAATACACTTGAAAATTACATTTGTGTTCCATCATTTATTTACTTGTTTAAATATTGCTTAAGTCGTTTATTGCTTTATTTATATTCTTGCATTTATATTTAAAGTAATACTAGTCCTATTCTAGTTCATATTTGACTTGTTATTTTACACTCGTGGGTTAAACCATCGTGTGAGGGACTTTACAATTGGTATCAGAGCAGAAGGTTAATATACTTACCTAGATCTGTTTCGCGATGGCAATCCCAGAAAATACTCAAGAAACTCATGAAACTAATCTTAATGACCCATCAACTGGAAATAACAATCCACCACCTCCTCCTCCTCCTGCTTCTCCACATGTGCATGTGCATTATTCAAATAATCCTGTTCCTAAATTCAACGGGAGCAGTGATGAATTTGGTACGTGGAAAGCTAGGATAATATTGCATGTTACTGGTATTGAAAGAGAGAGGAACACTGGTCCAAAGAGGAGAAAAGATTGGTAAATCTTGATACACTTCTTAAAAATATGATCCTTGAGGCTGTTCCAGAAACTCTTATTCCCACATTAGTTCTCTATCCCAGTGCCAAAAGCATGTGGGATGAACTGGTGAACCAGCATGAGGGAGGTGATGATACTGTTGTTACCAGAAAAGTCTCCTTAAACAAAAGTATGAGTCATTTTTTGCTCTCCCCAATGAGTCTCTTACTGGTACTTACACCAGATTTATGAGTATTATTAACCAGTTAAGAGGACTAGGGGTTGATAAAGACAAGGATATACTTTTGGAGAAATTTTGTGATATTCTTCCAACAAAATGGTCTCACATGATTCTGGTCTTGAGGCAAGGTAAAACCTTGCATTCCCATACTTTGTCAACATTGTATGGAGCCTTCAGATTCACTGAAGAAAATCAAGCCCAAAGGATTGAGGCAGAAAAAGATTCTTTTAATCATGCTTCCAGTAGTTCCACAGTGGTCACTAATACTGTACCACCTTGTCCGGCATTAATATCTTCTGAGAATGTATTTTCTATGAAGAAGATGATGTCTGAACTAATGGATTCTGGAGTCTGTATTGATATCTCTCCAGACTGTGATGAAACTGACAGTGATGACCTGGTTGCAATGATGGCCAAAATGTTTAACCGTTTTAAGGCCAGAGCAAATAGGCCCACTGGACAACATGCACCCAGTTCTTCCACTGATAAGACCAATCTGACATGCTTAAGTGTAGCAGAAAAGGTCATTTCATGAAAGAGTGCAAGTCCAGTCAGTTTGTCTCAGTCTGGTCCAACTGCTTCTTATAACAAGCCTGATGATAGCTATAAGTTGAAATACAAAAAGCTTAAGGCTCAAATTGATCTCTTGTCTAAACAAATGGAAGATAATAATAAATGCATGATAGCAACCACTGAAGAAGCATGGGTTCCCTCTGATGATTCGTCAGTCGATGAAGAAGAGGAAAGAGACTGTTGTTTTATGGCTCTGGCAGATCAAGAGCATCTGGTGAAGGATGATGTCACATCTGGTCGATGGGTAGACATTGTTATTAAAAAGGTTAGTGATTATGATAATGAAATTGATCCTGAACTTAAATTGGACATTGCTGAAGCTCTAAATTCTGATTTAATTTTTGTGGAAACTGTTAGATTTGACAGTCTAAATGGCTTAGAAACAGATTCCTCTGAAATAGCTGCCTTAAAATCAAAATTAAAAGAACTTCAAGATATTAAACTGGCATTTCAAGCACAAGTTTTGGTAACTGAACAACTGGTTCAAGAAAAACATGACCTGGAAATAATTTTGCAAAAAGAAAAACAGGTTATTCAATCATGGCTTGAAACACGAAAGCCATATGATGCTGGAGTAAACCAATTTCCATCCCAAAAACGTGCATATCTGGATGGAAATACTCATATTGCAGCATTAATACCAGTAATTGACCGGTTACCAGAGGAGGTTAAACCTAGTACCATATATGATGAACCTTCTACCCCAAAATATTGTATAATACCAGATTAATTTTTGGAGGTCAAGACTGGAGCATCCCAGTTGACTGCTCCAGTTAAAAAGGTCAATAAGCATAAACCTTTGCCTCAGACTGTTTCTAATGAACCCCAGGTTCAAAGGAAAAAGAACAATTCCCTTCCTAAGCCAAAAGTCCAGTCAACTGGAAAGGCTCAGGTTTCATCTGAAGAATCTATTTTGTTAAGGTTGGAGAGCCAGTTTCAACTACTGGCTCGTCAGGTTCAAAGCTGTCATGCAAGGTTAAACAACTTTGAGGGTACTTCATCTGGCCCTATACAAAATACCAAACCTTTTTCTAAGAAAGAGAAAAATATTCCTTTAATTGAGAAAAAGAAAAAGGTTTCTAAACTATCAACTCCAGTAGTGTTTTCAACAAAAACTACTGTTAAAGAAAGTGAACTCAACCAGATACCCCCAGGGATCCATAAGGGAGGATCTAGTGAACCCATCAGTCGATGGATTCCCAAATCTAACTGATATATCTGGTGGATGTGTAGGGCGATCGAAAGAAGCATACCTGGTATCTTGACAGTGCAGCTGGCAGGACAATGACCGGACGTAAGACCCTGCTGGAGGAATTCATCATTTCTGATGGACCCTCCATTACTTTTGGAAATGATGGTTATGGAAAGACTGAGGGATATGGTGTTCTGAACAATGGACAAGTCAAATTCAGACGTGTTGCATATGTGAATGGTTTGAAATATAACCTGATCAGTGTAAGTCAACTGTGTGATGATGGCTATCAAGTTCTATTCAATATTGTTCATGGCATTGTATTCAACAAAGACTGGAAGGTAGTATTGATTGCTCCCAGAAAAGGGAACGTGTATGTGATGGATATGGAAAGCTCGTTTTCAGAGCAATGTTTCTATACTCAAGCTGATGAAGACACAAACTGGTTATGGCATAAAAGATTATCCCATTTAAATTTCAAAAATATTAATAAGTTGTCTAGAAAACAACTGGCAGATGGGATACCTTCAGTTTCCTTCAAAAAGGAAAGGCCATGTCCAGGATGTGAGATGGGAAAGCAGAAACGTGCCAGTTTCAAGACCAGACAGAACTTCAGCATTACTGAACCACTTCACATGCTTCATATGGACCTCTTTGGTCCAGTGAATGTTCAGACTCGTGCTGGTAAAAGATACACCCTGGTGATCGTAGATGAATTCTCCAGATATTGTTGGGTGGTCTTTCTCAGGTCTAAAAGTGAAGCTGCTGCTGAAATCATCTCTCTTATCAAACAGATTGAACTTGAAGCATAAGCGAAAGGTGTGTCAGTTAAGAAGTGACAATGGAACAGAATTCCAGAATGCAACTCTGGAGAAATTCTGTACTGACACTGGCGTCTCCCAGAACTTCTCGTCAGCACGCACTCCATAACAGAATGGAGTGGTAGAAAGGAAAATCGAACGCTGATAGAAGCTGCCAGGAGTATGCTAGCTGAATCTGGTCTTCCTACCAGTTTCTGGGCTGAAGCAATTGCAACTGCTTGCCACACCCAGAATCAATCAGTGTACGTGAAGCGACACAAGAAGACTTCCTATGAAATATTGATAAATAGAAAACCAAATATTGGTTATTTTCACGTTTTTGGATGTCCAGTTTACATCCTGAACGACTCCACTTAGTTGGGCAAATTTGATGCCAAAGCTGATGAAGGATATTTCTTAGGATATTCAGCCATTCGCAAAGCCTTCAGAGTCTACAACAAGAGACTGGAGAAGGTACAAGAGTCCATACATGTTACTTTTGATGAATCAAATAATGCAATCAATAAAAAGCCTGCCCTTGATTCTCCCCCAGTAATTCCAATTATCTTCGGTGAATTTGATCCCATTAACTGCAAAGATTCACCTGAAGAAGTTTCCAGTCATTCTGACTTGGAACCAGTTCGTAAGAAGAAGCTCTCCAGTAGTACTCCATTCTATCCTTCTATTATTTTCAAAGTACCCTCTGAAATTAATATTGGATCAGATGTTCGTACTACTCCCCCAGTATCAGTGTCAGTTGAGACGATGCCAGAAATGCCTTCTTATGAAGATTTCTATAATGAACCTGTACTACAAGAAATGCCTTCAAATGAAGAATTTCATGATGCAAATCGTGATTTAAATGAATCAGATGAAGATGTTGAAGTAGTTTATGAAGAACCTCCTCCTGAAGCAACTTCAGAGGAGACTCAACTGAATTCTTGCACTGATATTGTTGTCAGTAACAATCTTGGTCAGTACTCCAGATGGACAAAAGCTCATCCTATTGATCAGATCATAGGTGACTCCAGTAGAGGAGTTCAGACCAGAAGAGCCTCCAGTGATCAATGCTTATATGTCAGTTTCTTATCACTGAATGAACCAAAGAAGATTGACGAGGCTATGGAAGATCCAAGCTGGGTGACTGCTATGCAAGAAGAGCTTCACCAGTTTGAAAGGAACAAGGTTTGGTACCTGGTTCCTTTCCCAGTTGGAAAGAAAGAACCAATTAGAACAAGATGGGTCTTCAGGAACAAGGTAGATGAAGATGGCCACGTAATCAGAAACAAAGCCAGACTGGTAGCACAAGGTTACTGCCAGTCAGATGTCGATTTTGATGAATCTTTTGCTCCAGTGGCTAGACTTGAAGCGATCAGAATATTTTTAGCATTCGCTGCTCATCATCAATTCAAGGTCTACCAGATGGATGTAAAGAGTGCTTTCTTGAATGGAAAGCTTGAAGAAGAAGTTTATGTCAGACAACCACCAGGTTTCGTTGATTAAAAGCATCCACATTGGGTATATCGTCTGGACAAAGTGCTTTATGGCCTCAGACAAGCCCCATGTGCCTGGTATGACACTCTGACTAAACATTTATTGAAAAATGGTTTCAAAAGAGGTGCAATTGACAATACCTTATTTATTCTTCATGAAAAAGGTAATCTGTTAATGGTACAAATTTATGTTGATGATATTATTTTTGGGTCTACTGATGAAAACATGTGCAAGAAATTTTCAAAAATAATGTCAACTGAATATGAAATGAGTTTGATGGGTGAATTAACGTATTTTCTTGGACTCCAGATTAAACAAAACAAAGATGGCATTTTTATTAATCAGGAAAAATATGTTAGAGATCTCTTAAAGAAATTTGATATGAACTCTTCACCATCTAAACCAACTCCAATTTCTGCACCACTGACACTGGACTCTGATCCAGATGGAAAACCAGTGAACACCACTGTCTATAATGGCATGGTTGGTTCACTGATGTATTTTGTAACACCCCAACTAAGGCGGAACAATGAGATGTACAGAAAGTCGAGTATTCAAAACAAAGGATAATAGATAACATTCACCATAGCTTTATTTGATAAAAATAATTTTACAATGTACAAGCATGTGAACCAATCCCAAGTACAATACGTCTACCATACTTGGATATTGAGTCCACGAAACAAATAACAAATACATGAGATGATATACTACAATGATCAAGGCGGATTCCATTGCCCGTCACAAGGTTTGGTCTTTGACTCCAAAGTGCAATGCAAACAATCATGATGCATACATTTCCTCAAAGCTAATGCTAAATCCTGAAAAACATGAAGAAAAAGTGTCAACTACGAAAACGTAGTTGGTGAGTTCATAGGTTTGCAAGTAAATCTCGTTACATATCCATTTCAAAACTTAGAGAAACATATTATTTCATATCAATTCACCCAAACCACATGACCGACAAAAATTCCCATATCAAACCATCAAGTTTTCAAAATACCATAACGTCATTTCAAAGAGTTGAGAAATCCATGGTGAATTATAAGGTTCACATTTTCCAAAATCATCATGAGAGAAAAAGTATATCAAACGATTAATCATTCATCATACCAAAACCATTCGGTCATCAATACTTCAATATCGCCAATTTCAACAACTTTCGAGATTCCATATAAGGTCCAATACCCAAACCGTATGTTCAATCCATAATATCCAACCATAAGTAATTTCAATAACATTTTGCCCAAGGCATAATTTGATGAGTTTGTGCTTGAGCCACTACTAAGACCATTTCCTGTCCCAACCAACATAATATTTCATTTCATAGCACAAGCTGTCAATCAAGTGCAATTAATAAAGAAGGGGATCGTACCATGGAGATGACCTCCTAATATAAAGTAGTATAGAGCACCGCTCGGGTCGGACTGGCAATGAAAGTGGCCACAAAGGCAACCAACATTCCACCGTTACCTATTTTAGTGGGTGAGTGGACGACTCCTAGTTGCGCAACCCTCTAACTATAGGCCTCCCCTTTCGGAGTTAATAGTAGTGTACCGAAGTGATACAGTTTGACAGAACTCAAGCTCATCATATAACTTATAACACATTGAACATACAATATATCCCATTTCATAATCATTCTTTCAAGAATCATTCATATATATAAAGCAATTTTATTTATCATGTTTTTCACCCCGAAAGTAAAACACATAAAGAGTTTGAAAGGGGGCTATGACTCACTTGATTAGAGAGTGTTACTCCTTGGCAATGCGAGAGTTCTCCTAGTTATGTTCCTCAACAAGCAGGCCTAAACCATTGTATATATATACACGACATAAGTTCGTGTGACATGGACTAGTAAGTTAGACCATGAGATGCATACTAGTAGACTTGCCCATCTTTGATTGTTGTTTAATTATGGAGTTCAAGTTCATTTTATTGCTCACAATGTTTGGTTAGAAAATATTTGGTGGAGAATGCCAATTTCTCATTATACGTATTTACACGTTATAGGAATTTCGGTAACTCGACTTTGATTATCATGGTTCCCATTGTACACTTTGCTTAATCATGTCATTTGGCATTAGTAACTTTATAATATTGGTATTCATGAATATTTTCTGATTTATAATCATTTATTCAATTTAATATCATTTATTTAATTATTTATTCATTTTATCGATCTAGTAATTAAATAATTTCTTAAAAATACTTTTAAGTATCATAGTTGCCTTTGTAACTTATGAATAATTATAGTTGAGTTATATTCTGATTATTATGCTTTTTAACTTAGAATATTGTGATATATATATTTATTTATGTAATTTTTCTATTAATTTAAAAATAGTTATTAATTAGTGATTTTCACTTACTTAATTATTTCTAAATTATATGACATTTGTTCTTTGACTTAAAATGATTTTACTCCAGTAGTTTTTAGTCACTTTCATCATTGGTTGTGATTATTTAACCAATTTCATGATTTATATAATTTATTTATTTACCTTTTTAATTATCATTTAAATTTAATAATTAATGGAAATTCTTAGAAATCACCACATAACTTTTTGGCTAAACATCCCAGGCCTTTTAGGCAAATTTTATCATGGGAAAATCATATCAAGTCAACCTATCTTGTGTCTTGCTCATTTTGAGGATTCTAAGCTTATAAGTCGTTTACCGAAATAGTGATTTTAGCCTCATTTTTCAAGCAATTCAAATGCGTCAAAATGGATTTTCATCCTTATTTCATTATTTTCAGAATGTTCATTATATTTTGGTGTCTTAAGTCGTGATAGTGGTGGTGGTGTGATATGTGCAAATTAAAGCTTTCGGTTAGTGCTTATATGAACCGAATTAGTGATTTGTAGGCTTGTCTTTGCCATTTAATAACCAAGTTAAGTTTTATAACTTTATTTGACATATTCTCAGTAGGTTTATAATACTTTTGTTACGAGATTGTTGGAGTTGATTAAAGTTGCAATCTAGTGACTTTTAGCTTATTTTGTTGTGAAGAGCTTTTACTTGGAATTTTCTGTTTTAACACTTATTTTCATAAAATGTTGAGTAGTCATTCTTGGTTAAGTTGAATTATTTGGACATTGGTAATTTTTATACAGAGACATATATGTGTCCTATATTTATGTGAATGTTTCCTAAATTTATAGACATTGTTTACTACCTCTAAAAATTACCAAACCAAAACTGGTCAGAACAAGAGCTGCTGTGCGACTCAAAATATTTTATAAAAGATTTCTATGATAAACCTCTAAGAAAAATCTCCCAATTTTATTTTACGTTAGGGACGCTTTGAACTCTGTTCACACCCAGTTTAAACTTCTGAAACCTATTAGTGAAGAAATTAAAAATCATCAAAGTTGACTCAACATTAAGACAAACATCCAGTTTTGACCACCTTTAGTAGAAAAATCACAACTTGAGTTCTACTTCGTCTTTTAATCTGATTCCAGTGGGAGATGAAAGTTAACTCAAAAGGATTCGTTTCATATTTTATGAGTTTCACCCAGTTCGTCCATTTTAAACCATTTTTACACGGTCCAAGTTCAAAAACAGATTCTGTGAACTTTCTTGTGATTTTCGGTTAGTGATTTTGTGCATAGTTTTGCCTTGATTCATATAAGATTCATATTTCTTGTAATATATTTATAAAATCCAGATTATTATACTTCTTTTAACATATTTTTCACTTAATACAAGTCCATATCCATCTCATAATCCAACAACAAGATTCAACTTTCTTAGATCTAACATGCATGCATTCAAATCAACACTTTTCAATACCCATCTTTATAGATCTATCATCTAACAACATAAAAGCTTTCTTTTTATCAAAAATCTCAGAAATATATTCATTAAAATATATAAAAACATATCAATCTTTCAAAGGGAAAATCACTTTAAAAGCTATTAATCTATAACAACACTTTTGGGTCTTAAACTTGTTGAATCCTTGAATCTTTCTTCTAGATCTTGACATGTATGAGCATGAGAAAGAAGATTCTATCAACTTGCCCTCATCAAGTGTGTCTTTCAAAGAAAATAAGAGAAAACATAGACTTTTGATAAAGATCTTTGAATATATACAAAAACAAGATTAATCTAGTAAAGAGATGAAGATTTATACCCTTGATGAACTTGTTTTGAAGATGAAAAAGTGCAGAATTTTCGTGACCCTCTATGCTCCAAATAACCCTTATTCCAAGCTTAAAATAACCCTTATACCTATCTTGAATTAATCCTTGCTTAATCCTTTAAAAACCCTTATTATTATTATTGATTAAGTATGATTTTTGGTTCTTTGTTCTTGCCTTTCTTTGAGCCGTAAATCAAGAAGAAAAAGAAGAGAATGGAGTGTTTTGAGAGAGAGAAATGTGTTTGTGTGTATAAGGAAAAGTGTAAGAGTGATTATGTTGGTGTAAGGAAGGGTGAGTGTAGTGTGGGGGTATTGTACCTTGGAAGTGTAAGGAATAAAAAGCTAGCTAATCATCTATTGGTGGAATGGTTTTGGGAAGGGGGAGGGGGCCGAAATATGTTTCAAAATTTAAAAGGAATTTTAGTTTTTGTTAGTTGTTTTGTATGTATGTATAACTTGTATGTATATGTTCATGCAAAAGTACTTATGTGA
>CM067170.1:123687554-123719671 GCA_034093135.1 Erigeron breviscapus | reverse complement strand
TATAATACTTTTTGTTACGAGATTGTTGGAGTTGATTAAAGTTGCAATCTAGTGACTTTTAGCTTATTTTGTTGTGAAGAGCTTTTACTTGGAATTTTCTGTTTTAACACTTATTTTCATAAAATGTTGAGTAGTCATTCTTGGTTAAGTTGAATTATTTGGACATTGGTGATTTTTATACAGAGACATATATGTGTCCTATATTTATGTGAATTTTTCCTAAATTTATAGACATTGTTTACTACCTCTAAAAATTACCAAACCAAAACTGGTCAGAACAAGAGCTGCTGTGCGACTGAAAATATTTTATAAACGATTTCTATGATAAACCTCTAATAAAAACCTCCCAATTTTATTTTAGGTTAGGGACGCTTTGAACTCAGTTCACACCCAGTTAAAACTTCTGAAACCTATTAGTTAAGAAATTAAAAATCATCAAAGTTGACTCAACATTAAGACAAAAATCCAGTTTTGACCACTTTTGGTAGAAAAATCACAACTTGATTTCTAGTTCGTCTTTTAATCTGATTCCAGTGGGAGATGAAAGCTAACTCAAAAGTCTTCGTTTCATATTTTATGAGTTTCACCCAGTTCGTCCATTTTAAACCATTTTTACACGGTCCAAGTTCAAAAACAGATTCTGTGAACTTTCTTGTGATTTTCGGTTAGTGATTTTGTGCATAGTTTTGCCTTGATTCATATAAGATTCATATTTCTTGTAATATATTTATAAAATCCAGATTATTATACTTCTTTTAACATATTTTTCACTTAATACAAGTCCATATCCATCTCATAATCCAACACAAGATTCAACTTTCTTAGATCTAACATGCATGCATTCAAATCAACACTTTTCAATACCCATCTTTATAGATCTATCATCTAACAACATAAAAGCTTTCTTTTTATCAAAAATCTCAGAAATATATTCATTAAAATATATAAAAACATATCAATCTTTCAAAGGAAAAATCACTTTAAAAGCTATTAATCTATAACAACACTTTTGGGTCTTAAACTTGTTGAATCCTTGAATCTTTCTTCTAGATCTTGACATGCATGAGCATGAGAAAGAAGATTCTATCAACTTGCCCTCATCAAGTGTGTCTTTCAAAGAAAATAAGAGAAAACATAGACTTTTGATAAAGATCTTTGAATATATACAAAAACCCCAATCTTTTGTGATAATACCAATGCCATTGCTATCTCAAACAATCCAGTCATGCACTCCAAGACGAAGCACATTGATCTCAGGTATCACTTCATTCGTGATAATATTATGAAAAACAACATTGAACTCCATTTTATTCCCACTAACAAACAACTCGCTGACATTTTTACTAAACCTCTGGATGTCAAAACTTTTGAATATCTTGTTGGTGAGTTGGGAATGTTAAACCCTTAAATCTGGAACCTTGGTATTGAACGCCATTGTGTACTATCAGGGATCTTTGATTTAAAGATTTATAAATTTATGACTGCTCAGATATTGAACGCCTTTGTGTACTATCTTTGCATTAATAGATTTCTGGATCAACATTCCAGGGGGAAAGACTTTGAAAGATATATTTTTGTTCTTAAAAATGTCTTAAGTTCAGGGGGAATTTATTAATTTATTTTCTCACTGGACAAAATTCTTCAGAAAATATTACTGGTACTTTGTAAATGTGTCCCTCTCACTAGTAACTGGACAGGTTGAAGTGCGTGTTTGAGGTGACTTTTGTCTCCTTGTAAATGTGTCCCTCTCATTTGTCTGTATTAGTTGACGTGCATGTTTGAGGTAACCAGTCTCTTTCAAATGGTTTTCACTGGTACTTTACTGGAGTGTCCCTCCAGTGTACCATCAGTACATGCTTCACTGGACTAATCCACCAGTGATACTGGAGTGTCCAGTCAACCTCCAGATGCACTGAAATGAGTCATAATATATTTTTTTAAATACTTGGTCATTGTGCGTGCCACGTAAGCAAACTTTTTAAAGATATTTATCTTATAATCCTACGTGGCATGTAAATTTTTCAACGAAATGATGGTATTTTTATCTTGGGAAAACAAAAAGGTGCAACTTGTTACTGTTTGTGGGCTGTAAACCGTCACACATTTATGTGTGATGTGATGTAATTAATGCGGATCTCAGAACCTCGATCAAATTATATTTGATATTTTCAAATAAACCGTTTGAGTTCCACATTCTCTCTCCTATATATACCCACTTTCACTTTCAATTGCATTTACTTCGAACATATTTACTCCCCAAATCCTTAAAATTCCTTCATTTACTTCAATTCATTCATTTCCCAATCATAATCATCTCTCATATTTACTCCATTTCCATTAAATTATTCATCAAATCTTCATCAAAACCCTATATATTCCAATTTCATCTTCATTTATATAACATATTCAAATGGCACCAAGACAATCAAACTCACCCAAAAATCTGCTCTCCGCCGAATATGCTCTTGTACCAAATGTTGTTAAGGCACGCCATATTACTCTTAAGGCTAAAGCCATAAGAATAAATATGAATAACTGGATGGCAAAGCTCTCACTTTCTAGTGCTCATAATGCCCGTTCCATTATTGGGAGATTAAATACATTTTTTCTCTCATGTCCACTCTATGGTGCTCTCACTCGTAATCCAGATAAAATGTATCATGATTACCTGTGTGAATTTTGGTATTCTGCGGTGTATGTTGAAACCACTAAAACCATCAACTACACACTGCAACAAGGCGCCAGATCGTTCACTCTCTCTGTCGATTCTCTCAGAGCAGCTCTTCAATTAAATTATTTTTCTGAGAATAAGATGGCAATTCCACTCCCTACTGGTATAAATTTCAGGGATGTGTGCAGATTGATGGGGCACACTGAAATTGTGGATGAACATGGCCAGTTGTTGAGAAAAGGCACAATTTATATGAGCAAGCTGACAGATTCTTGGAGATATTTCTTCACTCATATTGTTGAGTGCTTAGGTGGCAGTTCTGGAGGTTTAGATCAGATTAATCAAATGCAGCTCCAGATTGCCTACTGTTTGTGGTTTGGGTACAGGGTTGATTTCGCCCAGATTTTCTTTGATGATCTGGTGGACCGTCTGAAAGTGAAAGGTAGAAAACCACACATTCCATACATTCGTTTTCTTTCACTGGTATTTTTAAGAGCCCTAGGTGCTGAATATGATTATGAAACAAATCACTTTTCGGTGTGTGAATATATGAGGGAGTTAAGTCACCTAAAATCAAGAACTGGTGAGGTAGATATTCCTCAGACCATGTTGACTTTTCAAAGGGAAGAAGTAGAGGCACCAGGTAGAGGTCAAGTTGGTGAAGGACCCTCTGGTGACCAAGATGTTCAGATTATAGAAGCTGTACAACCCATCAGACAAGTGGCTCCTGAAGGTCAACAACCAAATGTTGAGCCTTCCAAACGACCAAGATCAAATAGGCGTCTGATGAGAGATGGAGTTCAGGTGAATCCAGAAAGACATCCTTGTGATGTAATGAACATTGATGGGTCTCCTATTTTTGAAGAGGAGAATGTTGAAAATATACAAGTTATTGAGCAGACAGAAAATGTTGTACAGACTGTCGTGCAAGAAGAAAATGTGGCTCAGATTGTTGATTGTTGAGCAGGTTGTTGAGCAGGTAGAACAAATTGTTCAGGCTGATGAACAAGAATCTGGTGAGCAAGAGGCTCGAATCGATTTGAATGTTGAAGCAGGTGAACAGGCTGGTGAACTGGTTGGTGCTCAGGCTGGTGATACAACTGTTGGTGAAATGTTTTGGGATGAGGCTGATTCTCCCATGTCAGAAGATCAGAATTTTGATGTCAATATGAACTTTCTGGGTGAGAATGTTGTACAAGTTGAAAGTCTACCAGAAATGCCACCACCTCCACCAGAAACAAATATGTCGCCACCAGAATCAGAAATGCCACCACCCCCACCACCACCACTCAAACATGCCACCACCACCACCACCTTCAATTCCAGAAAATACTCAATACTTCACTCCTCCAACCATTCAAACTTTACAATCTCAATCTCCACCACTTGAAACTCCAGTCAACGTACCTGAACAACGTGTGCTGGACTCAACAGTTGTTACTGCTGAAACTGCAACTGAAGAGGTCTGGGCACAAGTACCCTTCATGAACAAAATGACTTCAAATCTTGAACCTCTCAGTGGTCTCTCCACTTCGTCTTCAGCCGAGGTCCAAGACCTTTTAAGTAAGGTGGCGGACCTGGAGAGATCACTCCAGTCATCATCCCAGGTTGTTTCTGATTTTAAATCTTTATTATCAAACAATCTAGCATCTGAAATGAATATATTTGCTGGGAATGAAAAGCTTGTTTTTGAAAAGCTGGATGAGCTGGTACTGGCCACTAATAACAACACTGAAAACATCAAAGTGGTAGTCCAGGGATTGAAGATAGGGCTGGTGAATGCTGTTCAGACTGCAGTGAAAGGTAAACTTGTTCAACTACTGACAGGTCTGAAGGATGAGGTTCAGAAGTTGGTTACTAGGGTTAGTTCATTGGAAAGGAGGCCCACACTTGATCAGGCTGCTGTTGTTAGCACGATTAGTAATGAATGTGCAAAGAAGTTCAGACTTAGTATGTTGAAAGAAATATCTGAAGAAATTTCCGGGTCTGTTCTTAGAACTATTCAAAATGGGTTGTTACCCCAAGTGGAGAAGTTGATAGAAAATGAATTGCCAAAGCACTTGCCTCAAAAAGTTAAAAATGTTAAAAAGGAAGTGCAGGCACTCAGAAAGAATGTGAATGATACAACTCCAGTGACTGGAAGAACTTTTGGTGCACTGGACAGACACATGCTAGAACAATTATGGAATGATCTCAAGTCCAGAACTGGTGAGCATTCCAAGGGGGAAAAGTCGTCTGGTGTCCAAGAAGGTTTGATTAGAAAGAAGAAAGAAGTTGTGGCCAGTGCTGTTGAAAAGTCCTTTGCTACTGAAAGCATTGTGCAACAAAAACAAGTAACTGGTACTGATGCCAGTGCACGATTAGCACAGAGAGCATTTGGCACTGAAGCCACTATGTAGACCGAAGAAGCTGCTGGTACTGAAGCCAGTGAGCCCCAGTTTGAATCTTTCCCAGATATACCAACTACTCTGAAGTCTGTTAAAGGAAAAGAACAAATGGTATCTAGAGAAGAAGAGCAAACTGTTGAAGAATCATCAGAGTTTCCTACTGCTGATGATGAAACCTCTAAGAAACTTGAACAAGAATGCATAATGATAGAGATCTTTAAGAGAAATCAAAAAGATGAACTGCTGGCCCATCAAAGGGAGATGGCAACTATGGGGACTCTGGATTCTTATAATGCTGGCAGGTTTGGCATAAACATTGATGTTTACAAAAAGATGAAGGAAGACCCCAGAGTTCATCAATGTCTGAATGCATTGAATGATTTTCATGTACGCTCCTTTTACGCTGAAGAAGAACAGATTTATGATTCAATAATTTATAGTGTTAGTGTACCAGAACTTATCAGGCAGAGAAAGGAGGAACTGGTGAACCTCCAGAAGAAAATAAGGAAAAATGCTGGTGCTCTGGAGTTAGAGTACAGGAAGAAATTGACTGGATTACCTAAGCTTACTGCCAAACAGCTCAAAGCAATTAAAGATGCAGATGTGAGCACATTCATTCCCCTGGATACTTCTCTGAAAATCAATCATCAACAACTCCAGTCTGCTGTAGAACAACAGAGAGTGTCAAAGGAAATTGAAGCAATGATCCAGACAGCCAAATGGAAAGACAAGTATAATGAAATGTTGAATTTCAGGGCTGATGCTAGAAGGATCACTGGTGCAGAGATTAAGCTTGCTGATAATCATGAAGGTATGTCAAAGTTTGAAATAAAGTTGACCAGGGAAGGTAACTTTACTGATGAAAGAAAGAGTACGTCAGTCCAGGCGTTTGGATGGAGTGAACTGAAGGAGATTGCCTTAACGTTCAGGGGGAAGACAGATTTGTCGACTGAAGTTAAAGCATTTCTGAAGAGGGTTGAGAAGGTATGGAAAAGAAAGCAACATATGGAAGTTGCAATAGGCATGAAATCACCAGAATCAGTACCATCTTCTCCATCACCAAAGAGAAAGGCTTCTGAAGATGCTCCAGGACAGACATCGAAGAGAAGGGCCTGATTCTTATATCATTTACTTATTGTAATTTATCGTTTGATAAAAATTGTAACTATTTATCAGTTGATGTATGTAATATTAGTTGCAGTTTTTAATTCATAAAAGTAAATGATCAGATTTAGTCTAAGTTAGAACTTAAAAGATGAAACTGAAAACACTCATGATCTATAAAGTGTTTTCCAGTAACTTAGAATTTTTAGACTAAATCAACACAAGTGTTTTTCAGGCATACAAAATTGTATAGATATAAGCTTGAAAAACCTTGCATTATTTCTAAACAAATAGGGGGAATTTGTTAGGTCCAGATTTACTGGACTCGCTCCAGACTCGACTACTGGAGCCTTACTGAAGATCTGTCCAGAAACGTATTTTACTGGACCTACTCCAGACTTGGAATCTGGAGTCCCTCTGAAGATTTGTTCAGAAATAATGAAAGACCAGTGAGCAAATACTTGTATAGGAAATCTGGAGTATTCTTCAGATTAGCTCACTGACTTCACCCCAGTCCAGATCTATTCTACTGAAGACATTCTCACTGAAGTCAAAGACTGAATTCTGAAGAAAGAAGACTGACAAACAGTGGAGCCCACTGATAGTCTTACCAGATCTCCCGACTGGAGCCTTTATCAGTGTTCTAGACCTTACAAGTCTGAACACTGATATCGAGGAATTGACTTTATGTCTTTACACACTTTTACCCGGACATCCCAATTGTCTATTGATAAAAGTACATACGTGTGTAAAGGTGGTTGGTTAAAAGGACTTTATCCTTGTACCTTAACCAATGCATTTAATGTTCTTGTCGGTTCATTAAATCCATGCAACCATATTTGTATGGCAAATAAATTCATTATTGAATTTATCTGCCTATAAATACAAAGTCATATTTCTCGTTCAAATTACTTTTTAGCAATTTGGTGAACTTGCTTAAATACTCTCGATCTAAACAGTTATACTTCACAACTTTAAGTATATCGATCCAAGGAGATTATTTAGCAAGTATAGATCACTTGTAATTCAAAGATTGTTTAGATAGTTACATACTTGTAATATCTCGGTTCCGCAACAATCTTGTATTTTGTTTATCATCAATAAAGAAAATACACTTGAAAATTACATTTGTGTTCCATCATTTATTTACTTTTTTAAATATTGCTTAAGTCGTTTATTGCTTTATTTATATTCTTGCATTTATATTTAAAGTAATACTAGTCCTATTCTAGTTCATACTTGACTTGTTATTTTACACTCGTGGGTTAAACCATCGTGTGAGGGACTTTACAAATTTGGAACTCAAAAAAGATTTCACTTGTTCAATTTCCTTAACACAATTTCCTGTAATAACTATATCATCCACATAGACTAAAAGAGCAACTAGACAGTTTAGAGTTCCACTGTCTAGGTGCTTGCTTAAGACCATATAAAGACTTATTCAACTTACACACCAAAGTATTATTTCCATTTGAATAACCTTGAGGTATATCCATTAAACATCTTCACACAAATCACCATATAAGAAAGCATTGTTCACATCTAATTGATACAATGGCCAATTATTATTCACAGCAACTGTTAACAAACATCTAACAGTCACCATTTTTACCACAGGTGAAAAAGTCTCATCAAAATCTATACCTGCCCTTTGATTAAACCCTTTGGCAACCAATCTTGCCTTATATCTTTCTATTTCTCCATTTGCCCTATACTTAATCTTAAAAATCCATTTACAACCTATTGTTTCTCTATCATGAGGTAACTTAGTTAAAGTCCAAGTATTATTTGTATTTAAAGCTTCCATCTCTTCATTCATTGCATTTACCCAGTTTACATCTTTAACAGCTTCAAAAAAAGTTTTAGGTTCAATGCTTTTGTTTAAATTAGTAGCAAAACAAAACAACTCAGGTTTAAGATGAGCATAATTAACAACTTTATTAAGAGGATATTTAACTTTTCCTTCTAATTGATAATCATGAAGTCTTTTTGAAAGAGTAGTATGTCTAGTAGACCTTCTTAAACCATCATTATTAGTATCAGAAGTGCCCTCAGAATTGATATTATCATTAATATTCCTAACAAAAGTTGCAGCCTCCTCTGTTCTGGTAGCCACATTTGGACTGCCACTAGAAGAAGTATCTGTGGTAGAAACAGTTGGGCTGCCAGTACCAGAAGGGTTACCTTCATTTGTAGGAAAATGTTTCTTGCCTCCTTCATCATCATTGGGACTTTGATACATGGCATTATCCTCATTATCAAAAAAATTAAAGAAATCTAGTTGATTTAAACCAGTCACATTTTTATCACAATTATCAGAAATCATTTTGAAAGGAAAAATATTCTCATAAAATTTGACATCTCTTGAGAAAAGAAAAGTCTTTCTTTCAAGACTATAAAGTTTATAGCCTTTCTTTGCATTAGAATAACCAATAAACACACACTTTTCAGATTTTGAACTAAACTTATCATTATTATTTAAAATAGTTGCAAAACTTAAACAACCAAAAACTTTTAAGTGTTTTAAAGAAGGTTCAAACTTAAACAATTTTTCATAAGGAGTCAAGCCATGTAACACAGAGGAAGGAGTTCTATTTATAAGATAAGTAGCAGTCAAGATGCATTCACTCCACATAGATAAAGGAATTACCCCCTGAAACATAAGAGACCTAGCAACATTAAGAAGGTCTCTATGTTTCCTTTCAGCAATCCCATTTTGTTGAGGGGTATAGGCCATAGAAGTCTGATGTAATATTCCCTCATTAGTGAACAAAGAACTTGTTTTATTATTAACAAACTCACTTCCATTATCACTTCTAATAATTTTGACTTTAGAATCAAACTGATTTTTAACAAGTTGGATGAAATGATATATATTATCAAACACTTCAGTTTTGGTTTTCATAAGATAAGTCCAAACAACCCTACTATAATCATCAACTATGGTTAAAAAATATTTAAAACCCTCTTTACTTGGTACCCTATAAGGTCCCCAAACATCTAAATGTATAAGATCACCAAAACATCTTGATTTATGTTCACTAAGAGGAAAAGGATTTCTGGTTTGTTTAGCTTTATGACAAATATCACAAGGACCCAAAGATTTATCAGTGAAAAGATTATATATTTTTATGAAAAACAGATAATGCTTGGTCAGCAGGATGACCAAGTCTCATATGCCATAACAACTTAGACTCAAATGGAGAACTAACAGAATTGCATACCACATTAGAACACATAGGCATATCATCATACACATATAGACCACCCTGCTCATTACCAGTCCCCAACAACCTCTTTTGAATCAAATCCTGTAAATAACACTTACTTTCATCAAAACCTACAAAAACTTTATTATCCCTAGCAATTTTATGAACAGACATCAAATTTACACAATAATCTGGAACCACAAGAACATCAAATAGAATTAGTCCATTTTTAAGATGCATATTACCAATCTTCTGCACTAAAGCACTAGTACCATTTGGATGTCCAATTCTTAAATTCAAGTCAGAAATATCAACAACATTAGTAAGATGTTTTGCAGAATATGTCATGTGTTGATTTGCTCCAGAATCAATAATCCATTGAATAATTGATTTCAAAATATATGAATTAAAATTAAACCAAAAATGTTTCCAATTCAAACTACCTGCCATATTAACTTGCAGACCAGAAGATGAAGAAGAGGATTTGGACTCAAGTAAACTCAAAAGTTGGTTAATTTGATCTTGAGACAAAGAAGCAGTAGCAGAACCAGAAGAGTTATTTGCAGTCACATGAGAAGAAACAGAAGAAGAGGCATGAGAATTGTTACTATTAAACTTATTATTAAAAGTTCCTGTTGATCTTTTATTAGCAAGTTGAAAACATCTATCCACAGTGTGTCCAGGTTTGTTACAATGAGTACAATGAAAATTAGGATTTGGAGGTCTAAAAACTCTTTGATTGTTATCAAAAGTCCTTCTGGACTGAAAATTGTTATCAAAAGTCCTTTTAGCATCAAAATTTTGTCCAGAAGTTCTATTTTTATTAAAATTTGATTTTGCAACAAAAGCATTAGTAGATGGTTTGTCATTTATCCCCCCTCTGTGTGATTCTTCTCTAGAAATAATAGCATATGCAGTTTTAACAGAAGGTAAAGGCTCTCTAGTTAACAAATTTGATCTAACAGACATATACACATCATCCAATCCCATTAAAAATTGCATCAGTCTTATAAGATCATTATGACTCTTAACTTCAGCAGAAGCAGTACAAGTACAAGCAGACAAAGTTATCATAGCATCATATTGTTTCCACAAAGAAGTAAGTTTATGATAATATTTAGATAAAGAAGTACCACTTTGAGTCAGAGAATTGATTTTATGATGAAGATTGAAAATTACAGAACCATCAATTTTATCATAGGTATCCTTTAATTCTTGCCAAACTGTACATGCATTTTTTGAAAAATTTTTACCAACATACAATTCTTGTGACACACAACTTAAAATCCAATTAAGCACCACTGCATTACATCTATCCCATTGATTAGCAAGAACAGGATTATCAACAGACTTAACACAAGAACCAGTAATAAAACCAATTTTGTTTTTAGTTTGCAAAGCCAATTCCATAGCACAAGCCCAAACCTTATAGTTATCAGTACCAAGCAATTTAAAACCAATTAAAGGAGTGCTTAATGTGTCACTAGCATGCAGATACAAAGGATCACTAAAATCCAGTTTACTTATTTTAGTTTCAGGTTCATTAAAAAAATCAGAATGTTCAGAATGAGAATCTTCATTATTATTGTTATTGTTATTGTTATTGTTATTGTTATTGTTATTGTTATTGTTATTATCATTATCATTATTATTATTATTATTATTATTATTATTATTATTATTAAGACCATCCATATTAAACAAACAGAATCACAAGCAATAACAATTCACACAAAACAAATAACTAATAACCAGATAAGAACAAATAATCACACACTATCACAAAGAAACCATAAATATCTTCTTCTCAAACAAAAAATAGTGCAGAAAATAGATCTTAACCTCACAAACGTGTCAGTGACAGGATTCCTAACCTCTCGTATGAAGGCAGGTCAAGTATTAACACGAATGTTTTTATGAGATTGAAGATAAAAAAATTTTTATATATATATATAAATATAAAATTTAGTTTTGAGAAGAAAAATATAAGCAGAAACAAACAAATAATAGAATAGAAAGGGAGAAGAATACAATACAGTGCTATAAGCCGATGGTAGAGGAACCCTAATCCTTCTCTTGATTCACTTAGTCAAGAGAAGTAATCAGGATCTGAAAAAATAAAATCAGAAACCCTAATTTTTTCTTGATACACTAAGTCAAGGAGAAAATTAGGCAAAACAACCAGGATAGCAGCGGAAGAATATAGAACAAGGTTTCCAGAAGAAACCCTAACTTAATCGAACAAAAAAACCCCAAAAAAATTAGAAACTAGGGTTTCAGATGAAATTCGCCCTAGAACTAATCGGATCTGAAAATAAATCGAATCAACAACCAACAATCACCGTCAATGGCTCTGATACCATGAAAGATTACCAGAAATCAACCAACTATTACCAGAAAGTAGAAATTATTATTATGAGTTATTATTTAAAATCTATTACAACCCAATCGAAAGATTAAAAGAACAACAATCTAATCATTCAAAGATGATTAGATATACAGAAACTCTAAATATTGTATATCAATATGATATACAATATATACAGAAAAAATATATATATTGATCGAATATGAGAGAAAGAGAGCAGATATTTTGTGTGTGAAAATAATAGGGTTCGTAACCCTAAATCTCTTTATCATCTTCTTTATATACGAATCCACAAGTGCAACTTTAACCCTCATCTTTTGACTTTGACAGAATCTACCCTGAACTTTCATCTTTCCAGGTACACACAATTAGTCCTCCAGCTTTATAACTTGTCATAACCTGCACAAATACTAATCATGCTATAAGTTTGTGTTTAAGTATAAATTTAATAATTTAATAATATGCATTTCAAAGGTTTTGAACTCGTAACTAACATTTGGCTGAAAGACATAAGGTTAGAAATATCAAATTTTCATTGTACATTTCAACTCTGCGTAAATAATCCATTTATATTGACAAAATGAACCATAATACTAGCTAAATAACTTTATACCGACCACATTATGAATATTAATAACTAATTAATTAGTAAAAAAAAAAAGAAAAAGAAATAACTCAAAACTATATACAATTTAATGATGTAGTGATCGAATTAACAAGGAATAAGGGGACAAAGAACCAATGTTCGAAAAACGGTTCCTCTGGTCACATGCATTGATCCTACATAATACATATACATGTGATAAACATAAAATATTATATAAAAACGGTGCCCGCACGTTGCAACGGCAACAGTTTATAACGTGTGAGATGTCGTAACGGTAATATAAACTGTTTAGGATACTTTCATGAGATGCGGCGATGAGGCATCTAACCGTGGTTATCATTCTAAATATAAGTCGAGGATTAGATGCAAAAAATAATAAGGTGCAAAAACTAATCATTTTAAATATATTTGTTAGGGTTATTTAAGGGTAGTTTGAGAATATTGAAAAAAATGCTGAATTTTCTAAAATAGATAGGTCAGTTTGTTTTATAAGGGATTATAGATAAGAATAAGTATCGGGTGTTCCTACAATATCATAAAATGAAAACGATTATTATGTACTAGTTTATTCATCGTAAACATTTCTTTATGTGTTTGGAACGCCCCGTGATACAAGGTTTAAACAAGATGGGAGCCAGTCACACATCAAACGCCAATTAAAAATGTTCAACTTTTTGGACAATAATGAGTTCCAAACTATGGTGAATTGCTTAACTTGTAGGATAAAGCAGTTTATAGTATAACGAAAATTTGAAATTTGAAGTCTTTTCTTTGTAACTCCAAACCCGTTCATCAATCTTTGCCGCAAACTATCTTGTATGCCACCTTAATAATTTTTTTTACATCAATTAAACCACCATGACTCGTCCCCATTTTGTATGAGTTGTAATATCATCACTTTTGATAAATGTACTACAATGCACAAATTTTACAGTTAATTGTATAAGTAATGCATGCATAAGTGTGATACATTTATTAGTCTATATCTATACTTCTATACTCCTTTATAATGCAAAGTGGATTTAAGTAATTCAACAATTTTTCAATATTCTCATATTACCCCTAAAATACTTAATTATAAAGCAAATAATTTTTGTTTAATATTTTAAGTTTCAACATTTCATCAAAACAAAATTACATCAAAAACCTACGCTACTCGCCGACTCGCACCGCGCCACCGCCACCACCACCACCACCACCACCACCACCACCACCACCACCACCACCACCACCACCACCACCACCACCACCAACGCCTCCCCCAGCTCCCATCGCCGCAACACGCGGGTACCTTTCTAGTAATAGTGTATAATAGGGGTTTGCATGGGTCGAAACCCGGTCCGACCCGCGACCCGTGAAAGCATGAAAAATGGAACCGTGACCCGGCCCGTGAAGGTTCGGGTCGGTTCGGTTCGGGTGGTTCGGGCGGGTCACGGGTTTCCTTCACAATTTTTCGGTTTTTGGCTTCACCCGACCCGTCCAACCCATGACCCGCGAATGCACTAAAAACGTGACCCGCAACTTGGCCCGTTAGTGTTTCGGACGGGTCGGTTCGGGCCGGTTCCGGGTCGGGTCACGGGTTTCGGTCCAAATGCTCATCCCTAGTGTATAACCACCCATTTTGCATAGACTAATTGAACAATACAACCCCACCTCCCCTTCAAATGGGTCAAGAAAACAGCCGATTAGAATTTAGGTCCCCCCATACTCCTTAAATTCTGTACCTATTCCTCAAGTCACAACCCCATGTGAAATATCACAAGGTCATCCCATCCCCATCCTATGGCCCACCACATGATACCTCTGTTAATCTTGTCCGTCCACGTGTCATGTACTTGCTCATTGTTACCGTTAAGATGGCAAACCAAATCTATATCCCATCTCAGTACTTCTTTTAATTCAGTTACTTGATTTATATATATACAGGGAGCATAACGACAGGGTTATAATGTGAGCTACTTTAGCTTTCAACTACTCTTTTTTTTATCAACATTATATACTTTGACTTGTGTAAAAACATCTTTATATGTAATGGAAAAAAAAAGTTACAAATACATATTTGGATAAAAAAAATTATTTTGACCGGAAACCCAACTTGCTTCGTTAGTCCATTATTTCTGATAAAAGTAGATGCTGACGCTTACGTAGATTAGTACTACTCCTTCCGTCCCATTTTAATTGTCTTATATTGACTGGTCAAGTCTTTTTCTTTCGACTTTGACCGTAAATATATTTGTTTGTGTTATATATTAGTTGATGAAAGTTATATCATTAAAAAGTACATTTAAAACTCAATCAATTCATATATGTTATATCAAGTATTATATAACACAAACAAAAATATTTACGGTCAAAGTTGAAAGAAAAAGACTCAAAAAATCAAACTAAGACACTTAATATGTGACGGAGGGAGTATATGATATATGTGAGTTATAGATTATAAATATCTGCCCGAATAACAAGTTAAGCTCAAGCTCTTTTAAAACGCTACTAAAAATAACTACGGTTATCCAATTCAAAATTTTAAGATATTTCTTAAACAAATTTTCATCAAAAATAATCTTTTTCTACTGATAAAACCAAGATGATATATCTCTGCTACATTATAAAGCATTTGTTCCCTCCATTTTTTCAACTTTACACAAGTGAAAACCCCAAAATACCCCTATCACTTATTCATAATACCCTTACAATAAATCTCAACCACTCATTTTTTTTTCTCTCCTCAAATCTCAACCACTCATTTTTCTCCCTCCTCCATAAATTTCTCTAATTCATTCAAAATCTTTTATCTCAAAAACCGTAAATCGATAAATTATAAAAATTATATGGGTGTTCTTAAAATTTCATGCTCTTTCATTAGAGATGTCATTCGATATACTTTCGACGAATTTTTAAATCCGAGGGTGGAGCCCATACGGCTAAGGCATTTGGCTATCACACTCTATGACATATCACAACCTATGACCTATCACCCTATCATCTTACCGCCGCAACGCGCGGGTACTTATTCTCGTAAATCATAAGTTTAAACTCTCATTAGCATCATTGGTGTATCAAACATATCCATTGAAATGGATGTAGACTGATTTAAAAAAGATAAGAAATATTGAAGGTTTATTCATAGTATATTGTTTAATACTATAATTTAATGAACCAGATCTTCATTCTGTCCATTTAAAATAGTATTGAACTATAGTGTTGTAAATCTCAAAAACCTCTTGAGTTTAATTCAAGTCTTTATTCTATCCTTCTTTCAACTCTTTGTTTCTATACATAATAAAATCCCTGCATCTTACACATCTCTATATGCATTCCTGTTACACTTCATGCATATTCAGATTCATACTATTCATTTGCATTAAGAATCTTGGTTGTAAGTTGACTTCATTTGACTCACTTTCTTACTTCATTCAGTTCGTTGTGTAAATTATACTATAACTCTTCCGTTTATCCATTTGTACTAGTCAAGTTTCTGCTTTCTGCTTCATGCTTATGCTTGAGTATATATAATATATACATATTAGTTTCTCATCACCCAATTTGCATTTGTACAGTTTAATCCATAGAAGTTAAAACTTCATAAGCCCTCAACTTCGACTTCACTGATTAAGTTTGATTTTGTCATTTGCTTTGTGTAATATCATTTTTCTTAATTGGTAACTCATACACATTGAGTTCTTGCAGTTTTTTTTTTTTTTTTTATCATGTTGCAAATATAAAGACAGAATCTTTATTATCTTTTTAGGCTCTGTATGCTTAGATCTATGTGATTCATTTGATCAAAGATTAAATTTTTTAATCTGGGATGTGGTTGGTTTTGCTGTTTGTGTACTAGTTCATTAGATATATATCGAAAGAATAAGCAATAGAGAAAAGGTTTAGTTAGTTCAAGATTTGATCTTTGATCAAGGGAAGTGATTATGAGGTCTATAGAAGATAAGGGTTGTTTGAATCTTGGATCACCTCAGGAGATTCATGGTGCTGGTGGTGGAGTTACTTTTGAGTTTCAGAAAGGAAATGGGTCTAACCGTGGCTCACACCACCACCGGACTGCATTAGGAAAACCGACACCATCAAAATGGGATGATGCCCAGAAATGGTTGGTTAATTTGTCTAGAGGTGTTGATAAGAGCCACCAAAACACCTCGCCGCGTGATTCCAATGCAGACGATAGGAGATTGATAGCACCGGTTCCTAAGAAAGATTATCCGAGTAGTGAAGATGAAGAACATGGAGTAGTAGAAACGAAAAAGGTTGATTTGGGTGATTCAATATTTACTAATTCTATTTTAGTAAGGGACATGGGGACTGAAATGACCCCGGTTGCTAGCCAAGAGCCTTCAAGATCTGCCACACCGGTTAGAGCCACGACCCCAGCTGTACGCAGCCCTATAGCCTCTGGTTCCACAACTCCTGTTAGACCGGGTCCTAATGTAGCACCTGCTGTTGCACCTATTTCAAAAGTTGAAACAAGTGGAACATCAAGGTTTGGGCGAGAAAGTGAAGAAACAAATGGTGAAAATCTGGGCGAAAATAGAAATGCGCCTCAGGATTCTAAGCTAAATCCTCTTGAAACCCGGGCAATGGCTTGGGATGAGGCAGAACGCGCAAAATACATGGCAAGGTGATCCTTTATTCCTTACAACCGTTTTATATGCACTCTGGATTAGTATCTTTTCGAAAGTTATTTTCTGATAATAGTTTTAGAATTGAAAATATCAGTTGTGCAATCTAGCGTAAAACGCATATAGATACTAATTTTAAGCCTATTTTATCCATCAAAAGTTAAAAAATAAATGGGTAAATGCCAAGGAATCCCTTAGTCCTGAAGAGGAATTTTTCCTCTCAAGCTTGCGACCCTGCACCGCTGCCTGGAGGTGAGACCCTAGGAACCTTGGCTGGTTGAATATCCATCAAAAGTTGATTATTACTAAAGTGGCAGAGGAAATTTCTAACATAATCATTTGATATCATGGTATCACTTTGAATCTCACCTTTAAACACCCCCTAAATCATGCCTTTTTGGATTTCGATTGGTAGGTTTAAACAGGAAGAGGTGAAGATACAAGCTTGGGAAAATCATGAAAAGAGAAAAGCTGAGATGGAAATGAAAAGAATGGAGGTAACATTTTTGTGCTTTCGTTATAGCCCCATATTTTGGTAAAACACAGCCAGTTTAGTATTGAGGCCTTTATAGAACTGACAAGGGTGATCTTGGCAAACCACTGAGTCAGTCTACTGCAAGTTTTGCAAAGATACCATGTGATTATGTGCAAGCTGTTAGTAATTGACCCAAATATGATATTAGAAGTTACTTTTCTAGTAAAGACAATCTAATTTTGTCGAACTGTTGTGTTAACTTGTGGTTAGGCTAAGGCGGAAAGGCTGAAATCTCGAGCACAAGAGAAGTATACAAACAAACTTGCTTCAACAAGGAGGGTAGCAGAGGAGAAAAGAGCAAAAGCTGAGGCTACTTTGAATGAAAAAGCTGTAAAAACTTGTGAAAGAGCAGATTATATAAGGAGAACCGGTCACTTGCCCTCTTCTTTCTCCATTAAGTTGCCTTCGTGTTGCTGGTAGCACCACTCTTCTGCTGTTGGTCGCCATCATCTCCATTGGCTTTTAAATTTTACTTATTCTTTTTGTATAATGTCTGGTTCAAAGTGCTTTATTTTCTTCCAAAATTTTAGTTTCAATCATAACAAGCTCTTCAAAATATCAGAATCATTGCCATATCAAGATGCCACATTGATCCTTCTTG
Organism: Erigeron breviscapus; assembly: GCA_034093135.1. Lineage (NCBI taxonomy): Eukaryota > Viridiplantae > Streptophyta > Magnoliopsida > Asterales > Asteraceae > Erigeron > Erigeron breviscapus. Next base: position 123,701,561 of record CM067170.1, on the reverse strand, counting down.
CATTCCTTGTTTTGTTAGTGTTTGTTGTGCATAATAGCTAAAGAATTAAGATTATATATAAAAAACGATTGCCGATTTCAGAAGTTAACGACATTTTTTAGCTTAATCTATCATTGTATTAAAACATAGGAACTTTGTTATTCTAGGCTTTGTAGCCCATTTATTGAAGATAAAACATTGCTATGTGCACATAGTTTGATTGAAAATCTTGCATCTCCTAAAGTCAAACATATTACCAGTTATATATATTTACTGCTTCTCTTTTGGTATTACATTACAAGAATGGGGGTGTGCATGGATTCATTAAGGGCAAACGGGGATTGCGGTAAGGTGACCCAATCTCTACCCATCTATTTACACTTGTGATGAAGATTCTCACGCTTGTAATGTCCCAAGTGGCCATGGCAAGAAGATGGTTGCAATAGTTTCCTACTGTTGCCAAGATTGGGGCTCTGACTCTCACTTCTCAACCTCATCAAGTATTTTGATGTGATCTGACTAGCAATCTTTGTGAATTTCGAGTAGGTGAAGTTTGGCAGACTAGCTATACGGCCTATTTGGTACCCTGGGGCTCATGTTGTCTCATTGCTCACATAGCGGATATGTCTTATTGTATTTGATTTATACTTTTAATTCTTATATGAATTTTCCAAGGCCATTCTCGTTAATACTCTATTCACTTCTTTCATTAGTTTTGTCAGCTTAATGTCTGTCACATCAGCATTTATAAACTAACACATCAAAAGACAAACATCTTACAAGAACATGTTTTTACTTCTTTCATCACATTACTTTTTTAAAAAGAATAAAATAAAAACACAATAAATAAATAAAAACACTTATTCATAAAATAAAAAACATTATATTAATAAAAAACAAAGATAAATTATGACTTTCGTTCCTGTGTTCGGTCAAAATTGCAGATTACATCTCTATCTTCACGAAATTACGCTTTTCATCTATGACTTTGGACCTCTGTCAACACTTTTGATCAAAAGTCAATACTTTTGGACAGAAATGTATATAGAGGTCTAAAGCCATGGAAGATAGATATGTAAGTAAGTAACCTACAATTTTTGAACAAACATATGGACGAAATTTGTAAATTATCCAAACAATAAATACGAAGTTGACAAACATCCATAGAAGAAGGGTGGAGGGGTGAGAGGTATAATCACAAAATCTCTTTCAAACCCCTTAACAAATTCGCTTGATTGCTTTCGTTCCCCCAAAATCTCATCCCCCACTTTCTTTTTTCTTTAATCTTTAACCCAGAAAACAACATCATCAAATTACTACTTATTCAATCCTTCCTTCCTTCCTTTTGGATCAATCGGTGGTACGTTTCCTTTCAACCTCTTTTAATTCTTTCATTTTTTTTTCTAATTAAAGTTATTAAATTTAACCTCATTACAGTAATATCTTTTAGCTTAAATATTTTGTAGATTATCATCATTATTAGTAGCTCATTCTTTTTTTGAATTTTGTATTTATTTTGGAACGGTCGAATGGATGCGGGACCCACACCCACCTCCTCCTAGGTTAACCCTAAGCCGTTGGCACCGGGTGTAAGTGTTTAGACTTTTGTAGGTTAAATAGATGTAAGTTTCTTTAAGAGGTAAAAAAGAAAAAAACCTAACTGCTGCTTGTAAGTTTTTTGCGAGGTTTAGGTTTAGGCTGAAACGACGGTACGAATCGACTGAAACAACCTCCAAACTGGAACATGACCAAGCCCGGGTCACATTCTAGGAATTCCGGTAGTTTAGGAGTGGGTCGTTCAAAAAAAAAAAAGATTCTATCTATAGTAATGTAATTGCAATAAGTTCTGAAAAAACTCCTTTCGTGCCACCCTAAAAGTACTAAGTTCTGAACTTTCATAAACCGTTGATTGGTGGTTCGAGGATCTTTACTTTCATAAACATCTGACATTTTTCGATGCATAATACTAAAATGGTTGTTTACAATACATCGGATGGGATGTCCAATGGGTAGAAACAGAAAACTATATTAGTGAGACAGGTCTCAATAGTTTTCTTATTCTAATGGCACCACCTAATGAAAGACTACAAAAAAAAACCAATCTGTGGACATGCCCGACCGACAAAAACTTGTAAAATGTCACCTGTCTATTGCCTTAAGCTGCCAGATTTGCTGTCTTATCTGCTTTGCAGTCGGTTTAAGTTTGAGTGCGCAAGTTTTGAATCGAACAATCTCTTTGATAAGTCTAGCAAGCTGGTGTTCGTTGCATTTCCTTTTCTTGAATAGGCGACATTTGAATTCCTACCATATAAAACCAGTTGCTGCCAATATCATATGTTCAAGCTCATGGGTTCTTAAGCTAGCAAAATATTCATCGTAGTCCCTCTCTCTTTTTTCTGTGGCAAAGTTGACAATTTCTTTTTTCATATTTTGTAAGTATTCCTTGGCAGTCTTAAGCTTTTTCTTTTGCCCACATCTATAAACATTGGGAGCACTTGCAAGTGGTTCTTGTTGACTTAGATGGACTAATGGATTAACCAAAACGCACCTTTAAAACCATAATTATAATTATACTCTTGGTCGTGGGTGGCATAATCAATTTGACTCTCAAGTTATGACATCCGTTTTGAAGTGGTTCTTAGGTGCTTCTCCATGTAACCTTTATTCCTCAATCCTTACTCAAAAGCACATCTTTGTGGGTGATTCCGGGATCCCAAGTTTTTTAGTCTGTTCATTTCTTGCTAATCAAAGTGATGTTGTTTGGATCCCCAAGAATAGGCCCATGAGCCAGCCAATGTTGGTTTTTGTTAGCAAAACCAAAAACAGGCTCAAGCTGGGTAATACCTAATTCAACAGCAGATCTAAATACGTCTCTTTCCCCAAGATTATGCTGTCAGCCAAACTCTCCGGGTGAGATCTTCAGTCGATTCTTGGTACTGGTCTATAAGGCTCTTCACTTGAACTCCCGCCGTTCGTGATTGTTTTGACTTTCCCTAGGTCTTCATTAGACTCTTATTTTTTCTTTGCTCTTGAGAGTCCTAGTTCAGCTATGTCATTACTCATTACCGCCTACAGATACTGTTTTCATGTATTCTCTCCCACTTTTTGGTCTGTGAGAATGTCAATTCCTCCTAAATATCCTTTTTTTTTCTTTTCTTGAGATTGGATGAACCTTTACGTAAGTTGTTGGTGTTCACATATAAACCCTAGATCATTAAATTGTGGTCTCTTATTCCTACCTGATGATGTTGCAACTATACAGGAAACCTTAATGCTGTTGTACAGTATGGGGAAAAATATTATGAGCTCTCCACGAATATCATGAAAAAATGGAAAATGTGGTTGATATCGATGATCTGTGTAAAATTTCAAATAAACCAGAAATTGGCATCAAATAAAGCCGTGTTGTCCTTGACGTATCATCTACTATTGTGACTAAGTATCTGTTGTCCAACAGACAACAATTATCCTAGGTCACTAGGGGTAGTTAAAGATGTTAAACAGGCGTAAAAAAGTATTGAGCAAGGGATTGAATACATCTTCGTATAAGAATTGGTTGTGTATTTTGTACAATAGAGATGAAGTGATTCCGGATTATCAGCAACTTTCTCATATATTTTCATTATTGCAATTCTCTAATTGCTGATGTATAAGATGTCATAGTTGTTCGACTTAGACAATTGCACAACAAATATTTCTTTTTTTTGGTCTTAAAAGACAATATGACAAAGAAGGCTTGCTGAAACATATTGAGCATGAGTGCATGACTCTTTTATGAAAGCATGTGTATGAGGGTGGTGGTTATAAATGTTTCTTTTAGAACTAATCTATCTGCAGATTGTTACAGCTAATATTTTTGTTCTTGACGCAGAAGTGAGCAAATTTGAGGTACTATCTTCATAATGCTGGGTGGCCCTGGACTTGAATCGGTCGTTGACCGTAAGTCTAGAAGCTCATCATTTTATTTTTATTTTTTATTTTTATGGATTGGTGGGTAACAGGTCAAAATGGACAAGTACTATCACATATAGTAATAATATTTTAATTATCAAGCTTCTTGAATAATTTTACTCATTAAAACTATACATCACATGACTTTGGACATGTTATGACATGTTTACCCCATTTATACTGTCACTTTTAGCTTAACTTTTTGATTTCACCCTAATGACCTATTAGAGATAAAGTATTAACCGTGTTAATGGGTCAGAATTACCATCTCTCTCTCTCTCTGACCTTTTATCTCTTCTGCAGAACCCATTTCAGTTATAACGAATGATGGACGCAACATAGTGGTGAGCTCCTCTTTTGATTTGGTTGACTATGATATAGTGATTTTTAGAAATTAAAATTGCTTTAGTTATAATAATGACTTTCGTATTCAGGGAGTTTTAAAAGGGTTTGACCAAGCTACAAATATAATTCTTGACGAATCACATGAAAGAGTTTATTCTACCAAGGTTAGATCATCTTTTATAACAGAAAAAATAGAACACGGTTATTAAGTTTTAGAATAGTTTGTTCAATGCAGATTTATTTACTGTAGATTGATTTATTTATTTTGTTGACTTGCAGGAAGGGGTCCAACTGATTGTATTAGGTCTCTACATCATAAGGGGTGATAACATGTAAGATGCTTTTCAACAATATGAACAAATTTATACTTGTCCATTTTTACTAAATGCAATTAGTTACTACAAACTTCTACTTCATTTGTAATCTGGTCACTAGAATGTATAAGTTGTGCCTAAAACCTGTAAAAGGTTATTGCTGTGGTGTAATGATGTTTATGAAAGTTTTAGAAAGTGGAATGGTTCTTATACTATTTACAAAAAGTTGATTGGCTTTTATATTAGCTTCCACGGTTGGATAGGTTTTGTAACTAAGCATGTAACCGAGCCGACTCGAAACGAGTCAATTTGATCTTTAGCTTGACAAAGCTCAAGCTCGGCTCATTTCGAGATGTGTAATGCAAGAGCTCGGCTCATGAGCAGTTTTAGAGGCTTGAGCTCAGTGTCTATATAATTATTTTGAACTATATTGGTTTTTCAGTTAGTTCTGTATATATTATATAATTATTTTCTAAATAAATGCAATTATAGTTATATATGGAAATATAAGTTTTCAAGTATACTATATATAATAATATGTATGTATTATGTAACTAATTAACTATATTAGATTGTATAAATTTACATATATGGTATGAGGCTGGTTTAAGGCTGTTTAATTTTGCGAGCCTATTTGAATTTAGTGTGTGAAGCTTAGCCTCGAGCTCTTTAACTTAATAATGTCTATTTTAGGCTCGGCTCAAGTCAGACTTTTAACGAGTCAACCTTAAGTAATTCACTAGTAGCTTGGCCCATTTACAGGCCTATTAGTAACATTTCTTGAACTCCTTGAACAATTTAGAATTGAAGTGAAAGTACCAGACTATATATTGCAGTTTGACCTTTTCCTTTAACTAAATATCTAATTAGTTGCTTTATTTCTTCTTTCTCGTGGCTATGCAGAAGTGTTATTGGGGAAATAGATGAAGAGCTTGATGCAAGCTTAGATTTGAAAGAACTGAGAGCTCATCCTTTGAAGCCTATTATTCATTGATGGTTTACATGGTATGCATAGTTAAAACATGAATGTCGTAAGGAAATTCGGATATGGTTTCCGTAAGAAATTACTATTTGGTTCAACGGCACATGAAAACTTGTACTTATCATCTGACTGATATTTGGCTGCATCTTCTTGAATTTTGGAATTCATGTTGCATTTTTGTGCAAATATGAAGTTCCTATGGAGCTGGTCTTTAAGCCATTCTTTAGGCTGTAATTTCTAGACCTTTTGGAGTTTTGGTACATCTTTTTGTAGTGAAAAATGAGTGTTTCTCAACAGCACTGTGTGTGTGTAACTATATGTTTTTTGTGACCGCCAACTAATGGTCGCTGCTATATTGTCCAGCGCTGCTTATTGTGTTGCACATGCTCATTTTTTTAGGGATGGATGTTGCTCTTAGTCAAGTTAAATTAAAAATGGGATTCGGATGATGGGATGTACTTAAGCTGCAGAAACATATGTGTGGGTTGGGCAACGAATGAGAATGGGTCTGAGTGAAAATGGTTAGCATTTGGTATAGGTTGTGCCAGGTTGGTTTTCATATCCAAATTGGACTAATCGGTTCAACTGGGAGCTGGTCTGGTGACCAATTTGTTTTAACCAGTGCATTTTCTTTTTAGAGTGCTGATAGATAGATGTTTGGAAGGGGGCCGAGCGTGAAACCTGCGACTTTAATGGATGGCGCCCTTGGTGTTGCTTTCATAGCTGTTATAAATATAGTTGCATCCGATTTTCTTTTGGTTTTCCAAAAAGCTTCCAGTTTTTTTAGTTCGGTCCAACCAGAACAAAGCCTTGAACCATGAACCGGCTTGTTTGATGGCTTTCTGATTTTATTCATCACTAATGTTCTTTCCACCACATTATCAGATTTAAACTCATCACAATATGTGGGTACACGTTTTTCCATTTCAGATAGGTCCAAAGTAATAACAACAAAGCTATGAAGCTGGGTTTCAGGCAAGACGAAAATACGCACTATGTTGTTGTATTTGATTTTGAAATCAGAGACTGACCCTTTAAGTCTCAAATTCGAAAGATGAAGTCGAACATTGAATCGTGCCCTTGGATTAATTACTTGCACTCTCTCAAAAGTGACAATGGCTTCCTGATCACCTTTTCGTGTAGCCATTGTTGACATTATTTTTCTTAGAAAACTTTTGCTGGTGGCTGAGGGTTTGAATCAGGAATTAACGTGGAAGTTCAATTCCATCTAACGAGTCTTTCTTTTTGGGTCCAAGTCAGTGGCGAACCCAGGTTTTTTGATTGAGGGTGGCTATGTTTCATTTCAAGATGAGAAATGAAATATCAATCTAAAAATCCTCCTAATACCCTAACTATTTGACAAGTGTCCCCCTCTAATTCTCTTTCCTAATCTCATCTTTTGATTTTGACAAATGTCACGATCTTATAATTAGGAGGTTTTTTAGGCTATTTAGTTAGGAGGATAAATCATTTCCTTTCCAAGATATATGAAACTCGATATATAACTTGAATGATAAGAAAAATTTCTAATAAATAGAAAAACTAAAATATTCGAAAACATAAGCAAACATAACTTGAATGATAAGAAAAATTTCTAATAAATAGAAAAACTAAAATATTCGAAAACATAAGCAAACTTGGTAAAACTACTCTGAAAAATCTTCTACCGACAACAAACACTAAATCTTCTCGAACTAACCATGTTAATAAAGTAACTACATGAAAGTTTATCTTATGCATCTAAAGCTTGGATCTTACTTTCTTCAACTTGAAATCATTCTATTATTTCATCAACAGAAAAAGTTTCAACAATCTCTCTTTCATGTTAAAAATCAAACTACTTTAAATAAATTCGCCAGTCATGGCATGTTTTCACAATTTTCATTGTTGAGAAAACTCCTTAATTCATTGGCTGTAGTTGAATCGTAAGAACTGGTATTAGACAAATCAATCTATCAAACGAGATTATAGATTTATGACTTTCCAAACTTTCATACAACGCTCTACATAATTCGAATAATGAAGAAGTATTTTTCAGTTGTGAATGATTATGTACATCAAGATGGAAATGTTGCAAACTAGTTTTAACCGGATTTTTTCTTAATGCTGTAAAAGCGAATGAATAGTATTTATCAACAATTTATATATATCATCAATATTAAAAGGCTTTTCAATATGCAATATGCAAAATGAAAGAGCAAAATCTCTTATTAGTGTCTAATAGGGGAGTACTTCTCACATATAATATGTAATGAGTCGAATATTTTAGTGATCGTTTAGGCTAGTTGGGGGAAGCTGAGCACTTACCAACCCTACCTTGACTCTGCCCCTGGTCCAAGTTTAAGAGTGTTTAAAATTTGCTCTAAGCTCAAATTATGAGCCACTTTCAAATACTTGGTTTAGTCTATGACTAATTCTAGCATATATATTTTTTTTTAATATTGCAATATTATGAATATTCTGGTCTTATCCCTCTCAAGTTTAGTGTTAACAATATTCTGGAATTTTTATCATCCTGTATTGTTTCGTTTCTTTCTTCCTCCGATTTCCGTTCCATCTCAATATAAAATGTGTAAGGTTGTATTTTGGGATATCCAACTTGTTAATATATGATCACGTAAAAATGAACGTATGTCCGGAAAGTATTTAAGCCTACGGGTCACACGCGTTGACACTTAGATATCCGGTAATATGTATATATTGTATCTACATATTTATAATCACCAAGTTGAGAGAAATGATAATTGGACATTATTAACTAGATATGTTAATTAGAATTATTTATTAATTAATAAATATGAATTATTAATTATTAAATATTAATTAATAATTAATGTAATTATTAATTAAACCCTAGTCCAAGTCAAAATGTGTTAGCTTGAAGGTTAAGTTATTAGGGATATATTTATACCCTATATATATATCCTAATAATAAAACCCTAACATATAATATAACTCTCGGTCGACGAACTCGAAAACAAAACCACCGAAATCACTTATGGTTTTCACATAAGCAAATAAAGAATTATTATTATTATCATTCTTTAGTTTTGTTTTGGGATTCGACAAACAAAATATAAATAAAGAATTATTATTATTATCATTCTTTAGTTTTGTTTTGGGATTCGACAAACAAAATATTTGTTTCTTTCTTGTGCTTAAACGAAACAAATATTAAAGCAAGCTTAGAGCTTTTGGCTTTTGGTGATTCAAGATCTAGCAATCTCCGGATATTGTTCGACGTGTCGTGTGTGCGATCGTAGAGAGGTTTTATTTTAAACCTTATTATAAAGTTTCTTGCTTTATCATCTTCAATTAAAGGTACATGCTTTCTTTCCTTGGTTAATTAATTAATTGCATAGTTTAATCTTCCGCTGCGTGCTTTGTGATTTAATTTGATAATTTGTTATATAACCCAACAGTGGTATCACGAGCCTACTATGTGATGATTAATTACCAAAAAGATCAAAATTTGAAGGGGGGTTAGGGTTCATGAGGATCGAAATTTATATATAAATTTTAGATTAATTTTTGTTATTTTATAATGGTTAATATTAAATTAAATGGAAACAAAATTAATTTTATTTATTTATATATGTTTCGAAATCAGATCTAAATAAATAAAAAAAAAGTTTTTTTTAAAACCCTAATTCCAAGTTTTGATCTTTAAGCATTATTATGTGATAATTGCATGCGTTTATGGTGTACTTTTAATTATTTAATTGTTAAATAGAAGTAAAAATCATGAATTTTTCATGCAAATTATTCATGATTATTACTTAGATATATTGATATGAAATCTTGATCATTAGGGTTAATTATGCTAGATAATTGAATAACTAATTGTGTGACAATGTGATTATGTTTTGTGAAAGTTCCTGTTTGACACCAGTTCACTAAAAAAATCATAACTAATCAACCGTAAGGAGTTAGAAGCTGAAATCTTTACAGTAGATTCTTGACTCATAGGGCTACAACTTTTATGTTTTGTGCTAAGCCCAGTTCGGCCTTCTTCATTGCCAGATTTGGTCGTGAAGCTGCTGGATTTTCCAGATCAGCATCTTGTTATTTATGGTAGATAAATCTGTTATAAAATTTTGGCTTACGCAATCAAGGCAACTTGATGCATGTGGTCTCTTTCCATTTGAAAGAGGAGCCAATCTTATACCATAGTGACCAAATTAGGTTGATTACCTTAATTGTTAAGTTGTAAATTTAGTAAGTTTAATTTTGCCTTTTATGAAAATTGTGTGCAAAATTGTTTTTGGAAAAATAAACTTGACTAATAACTATCGAAATAAGATTTTGTTTATAAAATTGGTGCCCTAAAAATCAAAAGATACACCGGCTCACCCATTTGAACAAACTCTAAGAGATGTATAAGTCGGAGTGCGTTAGCCTCCTAAAAGGGCGGGTTTTTAATTGCGTTCATCGCAAACCTTTGCCCTTGCGCTTCTTTGTGCGTTCAAATGGAGCTACCGAGCTCTTTTGTATTTAAAGGCAATAAAAATGAGTTTTATAAACATATTATGTTTAGAAGATATGCATGAATCTTCAAACATAACCTTTTGATCAAACATCAAATTGATTGACCCAATAAACTTAAGTCATTTCCATCCAACTCGTAAAGGACACTTGTGGCTGTTGTTTTACTCACTGGTACACAGTGGTGAAATGGCAGTTGCATGGCAAATCCCACTCACTGGTACACAGTGGTGGACAAATTTGCACATTCTTGGTTGGACGACTTAAAGCGAGTTAAGCGGTGAGACCTTGACCCGTGGCAAAAGATGGGACAAAACATGACTACAAATCACTTGATGAATCGAGTGTTATTTGTAAGTCCCATTCTTACTAGGAATTGCACATGTAATGCAATTACTGCTCGTCACTTACCTTTTGAGTGCAATCATTTCTAGCAGATCAACTGATGAAATGATTGTATGTCAATTGGATCCTAGCCTTAATGAAATTAATTGTTTATTTTATAAACATTGGGTAATTAATTTCTTAAGGATTTATTATCGAAAATACCGATAATTGAACTTGAATCTGTTTTGTAAAAGGCAACAAATCCTTCACAAAACATACACCAATCGGCTTTTAGGTCGATGCTAGAAAGGGAAAACTTTCTAAAACCAATTTCAATGGCTGTTTTGTCAATAGAGAATTGTTCTAAAAGTTGAAAAGAAAACCCGTGTCATTAAAACTCAGATACCGCTATTCCTGATGCGAATGCCACTGTTTTGCAGTTGGAAGCATAAAATACTCAGTACTATAGACATATTGAGGTTGCTTATTTGATGCTAGAAGCATGTCTCCCGAGTTTCAAAAAGCAATTCGGATTGCAAAATCCGTGTGATATGATCAAATTACTCAAGTCTATGTACAGAAAACAAGTTGGAGTTGAAATTACTTGAGCTAATTGAGTCACTCCATAACTTGAACACGAGTATGGGAAACCGGTGAATGCTCGTGTACTCAAGATGAAGAGTTACTTTGAGCATTTTGGAAAGGTTAAACTATGCGTATCTTCTGCCGATTGTTATTGGCATAAGAGACTTTGAGAAGTTTGTGCACAACTACAATTTGCATAGCATAAGTTGGACTTCATAATCAAGTTGATTGAGTATGAGGAAAACCTTCCTAAGAAATCTGAGATACCCCAAGTTCTTATGATCAAGGGGGAATGGTTTAGAAAGCAAAACAACCGTAAAGCTAAGGGGAAGAACTTTGGTAAGAGAAAACAAAGTATTTAGTCTCAAAACCTTAAAAGACCCCTTGGAAAAAGGAGCATACGGCTAAAGACCAGTCTTGTCATCACTATGCTAAAGTGAGACACTGGAAAAGGAATTGTCCTAAGTATCTAGCTGAGTTGAACAAGAAGAAGAAGCAAGTTGGTTTAGCCAGTTCTTCAAGTATCTTCTTAACTGAATTATAAGTGTTGATGAGATTCAAATGATAATTCAATAGCAAAAGAGTCAAATTAACTTGGACTCTATCTATCTTTGACATTGTCATCTTGTTTAATTTTGTCAAGAAACACATTTAAAGTCTTCAATATGAAGAATTTTTGCAAATCAAATGATGAATCATTTGAAAAAGGCGTGGTTTTGACAAGAAACGCATTAAAAGTCTTCAATGTGAAGAAATCTTACAAATCAAATGATGAATCATTTGATAAATGCGTGTCTTTTGAACTATCGTTAGCAAGAAAAGCATTGAAATACTTCAACGTAAAGGGATCTTACAATCAAATGATAAATCATTTGAAAAATGCATATCTTGTGTTTTCGGCAAGATGACAAGCATACCTTTTTCGCATAAAAATCGGAAAAGGCTAAGAAACTACTTTGACTAATACATTCGGATATATGTAGCCGATTTAGACATGAGTCAAGGAAAGATGCTAGCTACTTTATCATTTTTATGAATGATTTCAGTCGTTATGGTTATGGTTACTTGCTTAAACATAAACATGAAGTGTTTGAAACATTCAAAGAGTTTAAAAAAAAAAATGAAGTAGAAAATCAACTCGGAAAAACCATCAAGATTTTTCGTTCGGATCGAGGTGGTGAATACTTAAGCCAAGAGTTTAAGGATTATCTGAAAGCGTGTGGAATTGTCCAACAGCTTACTCCTCCATACACGCCTCTACATAATGGAGTGTCTGAAAGGAGAAATCGAACCTTGCTAGACATGGTGAGATCTATGATGAACCTTACAACTCTCCCATTTTCGTTTTGGGATTATGCTCTAGAGACTGCTGTAGGCATTCTCAATATGGTTCCAACCAAGAAGGTTGACAAGACACCATATGAATTATGGCATGGAAATGTTCTTAATCTGTCTTACTTAAGAGTCTGGAGATGTGAGGCACTTGTGAAGCGCGATACGCCTGACAAACTTGAACCCAGAACTACTAAGTGCATCTTTGTCGGATACCCTAAAGAAACGATGGGTTACGACTTCTATGATCCTGTCAAAAACACTGTTCGCGTTGCTCGATATGCTGAATTCTTTGAAAAGAAATTAGCTCAAGAGAATAGTGGGAGGGTTGTAGAACTTGATGAGACTCAAGAGGAAGATGTGTCACCTTCTGAAGCTCCTAGCAATCATCAACTTGGGGGGGAAAATGTTCAAAGTAATGAACCTCAAGTCGATGATAATGAAGCGAATCCACTTCGTAGGTCCGAAAGGACAAGACGTCCTACTGACAGATTATGTCTGATGGTAGAAGAAAACGTTTTAGGAGATCTCGATGAGCCTCCGAATTTCAAAGCTGCATTATCAGATCCGGAATCTGACAAATGGCTTAAAGCTATGAAGGTGGAAATGAAATCTGTAAGTCCCAACTTGTTAGATGGTACTACTGAAGACACCTCTATGTCGATGGTGGAGTTACTTTGCAATATACTTACTGAACTGGAGACGACCAGTTGCAGAGGTATATACCAAGTTCTAGATAGATTACTTATATAAAAGACAATAAGTAAAGAACAATGCAATAATACAAATAACTTGTAAACAATCTTGATGAGACAATATGTAGTTTTCAATGTGTAATTTATTTATTGATATTAAACAAATTACAAGGTTGATGCGGAACCAAGATAATACACGAATGTAAATATCCTAACAACCTATGAAATACAATTGATCTATACTCGGAATTTCTCTTCAACAATCGAAACACTTAAAGTAGTGAAATGTTCCTTTTAGCGATTGAGAGAATATTGCACAAGTTCACCAAGAATATTGCAGGTTTGCAAAGTATGAAGTTATCCGTTTTTGTGAAGTAACTTAAATTCTTGGTTGTGCAATGACTTGTATTTATAGGCAAAGTTAACATTGGGATGTTAACTTTAGCCGTACAAATGTGGTTGGGAGCATTTAAGGAATAGCATTTAATTCCTTAAAAAGCATTGTAAAGTCGCGTGTTAAAGTGACTTTACATAACCACCTTTATGTACCTTTTAATACATAAATAATAAGATAAGGCTTATTATCCGGGTAAAGGTACATAAAGTATACAAGTCAATTCCTCGTAATCAGTGTAAAGCTTTGTAAGGGCTTTCCACTGATGGTCTCGAGTTTGTAACTGACTAGAATGCCAACTGGGCTTCGCTGCCATTGCCATTCTTTTTCTTCCATTTGTTGTCTTCGACTTCAACTGGAATGCTTCTTCAACTTGGTCAGTTCTCAACTGGAGGAAGTCTTCAGTTGCGTTAACTGTACGGTGCAACTGGACTTCAATATATTTCTCGACAAATCATATTGGTCACCAGTTTACTGGTCACCAGGTGCAACTGGTGAACTGGTCAGTGTGAACTGGTGACTGGACAGTTCCAGGTGAACTGGTCCTAACAAATTCCCCCTATTTGTCTAGAAATATAGTCTAAGTCTTTTCTAGTTCTTGTATCTATACAAGTGTGA
>CM067170.1:123570621-123686554 GCA_034093135.1 Erigeron breviscapus | reverse complement strand
TGACCACTGTGGAACTACTGGAAGCATGATTAAAAGAATCTTTTTCTGCCTCAATCCTTTGGGCTTGATTTTCTTCAGTGAATCTGAAGGCTCCATACAATGTTGACAAAGTATGGGAATGCAAGGTTTTACCTTGCCTCAAGACCAAAATCATGTGAGACCATTTTGTTGGAAGAATATCACAAAATTTCTCCAAAAGTATATCCTTGTCTTTATCAACCCCTAGTCCTCTTAACTGGTTAATAATACTCATAAATCTGGTGTAAGTACCAGTAAGAGACTCATTGGGGAGAGCAAAAAATGACTCATACTTTTTGTTTAAGGAGACTTTTCTGGTAACAACAGTATCATCACCTCCCTCATGCTGGTTCACCAGTTCATCCCACATGCTTTTGGCACTGGATAGAGAACTAATGTGGGAATAAGAGTTTCTAGAACAACCCCGAGGATCATATTTTTAAGAAGTGTATCAAGATTTACCAATCTTTTCTCCTCTTCGGACCAGTGTTCCTCTCTCTTTTCCCTTCCACTTCTTGATCCAGTAGGTCAAGAAGTGCATTGATAGGAAGTCTTGGCACATAGGGTCCTTCATTTAAGATTTTCATCATATTCCTTTCAATACCAGTAACATGCAATTTTATCCTAGCTTTCCACATACCAAATTCATCACTGCTCCCATTAAATTTAGGAACAGGATTATTTGAATAATGCACATGCACATGTGGAGAAGCAGGAGGAGGAGGAGGTGGTGGATTGTTATTTCCAGTTGATGGGTCATTAAGATTAGTTTCATGAGTTTCTTGAGTATTTTCTAGGATTGCCATCGCGAAACAGATCTAGGTAAGTATATTAACCTTCTGCTCTGATACCAATTGTAAATGATATCACACAGGTAATCATGATACATTTTATCTGGATTACGAGTGAGAGCACCATAGAGTGGACATGAGAGAAAAAATGTATTTAATCTCCCAATAATGGAACGGGCATTATGAGCACTAGAAAGTGAGAGCTTTGATACCAATTGTAAAGTCCCTCACACGATGGTTTAACCCACGAGTGTAAAATAACAAGTCAAGTATGAACTAGAATAGGACTAGTATTATTTTAAATATAAATGCAAGAATATAAATAAAGCAATAAACGACTTAAGCAATATTTAAACAAGTAAATAAATGATGGAACACAAATGTAATTTTCAAGTGTATTTTCTTTATTGATGATAAACAAAATACAAGATTGTTGCGGAACCTAGATATTACAAGTATGTAACTATCTAAACAATCTTTGAATTACAAGTGATCTATACTTGCTAAATAATCTCCTTGGATCGATATACTTAAAGTTGTGAAGTATAACTGTTTAGATCGAGAGTATTTAAGCAAGTTCACCAAATTGCTAAAAAGTAATTTGAACGAGAAATATGACTTTGTATTTATAGGCAGATAAATTCAACAATGAATTTATTAGCCGTACAAATATGGTTGCATGCATTTAATGAACCGACAAGAACATTAAATGCATTGGTTAAGGTACAAGGATAAAGTCACATCAATATGACTTTATTCTTTTAACCAACCACCTTTACACACGTATAAACTTTGGTAAAGAACAAGTGGAATGTTCTTTGGAAAGTGTGTAAAGGCAAAAGTTAATTCCTCGATATCAGTGTTCAGACTTGTAAGGTCTAGAACACTGACAATCCTCCAGTGTACAGATCTGGTAAGACTTCCAGTGGACTCCGCCATTTGTCAGTCTTCTTTATTCTGACTTCAGTCTTTGACTTCAGTGAGAACGTCTTCAGTGGAGTAGATCTGGACTGGGGGTGAAGTCCAGTGAGCTAATCTGGAGAATACTCCAGATTTCCTATACAAGTATTTGCTCACTGGTCTTCCATTATTTCTGGACAAATCTTCAGAGGGACTCCAGATTCCAAGTCTGGAGTAGGTCCAGTAGAACACGTTTCTGGACAGATCTTCAGTAAGGCTCCAGTAGTCGAGTCTGGAGCGAGTCCAGTAAATCTGGACCTAACAGCATGGCAATGAAAAGTAATTGTGTAGTAACATGTTTAAAATTGGTAGTTTGTGTGATGGATACATGTTACATCTTAGTGTAAGGTCATAGGGACTTGGACTTCAATTATAAAGATGATTAATTAAGTGCATGATTAAAAGACCAAACGGAGTATGGCGAATGTGTTTCTGATTTTGATTGACATGTTTTTCTTGAATGAGTATTTGACTACTTGATGTCTGATGTTGGAAATTAAGTTGAAATTGACATACTGAAAATGTGAGGGTATTATAGTAGCAATGAACTTCTAAATGATAGTTATAAAAGTTAAAACTTAACCTGAAATTTTTTCGAGTCAATTTGTTTTATTTTCTTTTGGGAGCGTTTGACGTAATGTTTGAGGATGGGTTGGCTAAGCGCTTACGATATCAATATTTCGTGGGAGAGGAAGGCGGCTTATTTAAGTATCCCTATTGGGGAGTATACGGTTATTCTTGGCGAAAGAAATGAAGCGGTCGATTTTTGTTGGTACTTTCGCTCGTGCATTTTGATAATCATTGTAAGGTAGTCAAGTCTTATTTATTTGGATCATCGACGCAGAAAGGAGACCATGGTCTAGGGAGAATATTCTTGTTGCTCGTGATTTTCTCAATGTCTTTTTCATGAATTTTACTCGATCTAGTCGTTCCCGAGAGGTATAATTATCCTTTTCAATGAAATCAAAGATGACATTATGCGCGTGTGTTTATCTATTCGTGAGCTTAATAAAATAACAATCGAAGATGAGTACCCGTTGTCAAGATTTATGTTTTACTTGATCTTCTTATTATTCTAAGATGAATCTTCGTTTCTTTTATCATCAACTTAAGGCGCGCGATGAAGATGTTTCTGGAAATGCTATCTATACTTGTTTTGAGAACTTTAAATTCGTAGTTATGCTCTTCAACTTTATCCATGTTTTTGCAATTTCATGAGTCTTACGAACCGCAATTGTTGTCATTATTCTAAAAGGCAATTAGGCCACGAAGTTCCTTTTATGCAAGTCTTGAAGATACTAGGAAAGGAAAAGTTTCATGTAAATTCGTTGGATGAGCAGTCTGATTAAAAGAAGTGCAATCATCTCTATCGTGTGATTACCCAAAAGAGGAAATGAGGCTGAATCGGCTTGGATTAGTGCGATGACAAAGTGGAGACAACCTACCAGATCAATATAGATTAGAAGTTTCGTAGTTGATGGGTGATACTTGTCGTTTTATTTTTAGCCTTTTGAAGATAAATTCATCGATGACCGAATTAAGTAGAAAGATTGTGAGGTAAGCTTGGAGAAAAGAATAAAAGTTGAACGGAGTATTAAAAGAAATCCAGAATAATCGTTCCATTCACGTTTTAGAATCCATCGGAGTTGTTTTTAATTTAAAATTTTCGTGTTTTACCTTTATACTGTCAAGTTTACCATTTGTTTTCGATCATATGAGTATAAAGTATTTTCTTTTTGTGACAACTGTCAAGTAAGTTGATTAACTCTTTCAAAAGATTACGTCTATGAAGTTTGGTGTCACCCCGAGGAGACTCAAGAGAAGATTTTGCAACGAAAACCTAAACAAACGAGAAGTCGAATCACACAAAATATCTCTAAATAGTTATGCAATCTTACTAGACGTCATGATAGAACTCAGAATCCTCTCTCTAACGAATCAAAGCGAACTTGCTCCATGAAACCCTACCAATTCGAATACTCACCAGTCATGAATTGTAGTCAGCATTTATGTCAAGAAAGTAGTAGCGAGGCGTGGAGTTTCCGACTTCAATGTTTCCGGCAGATATGCACGTTTTGCTTCATGCTTTTGAAGTAAATGTCAAGAAGAAATGGACAAGTTGATCGATAAGCACTGCATATTACCCTTGAGTGGATGGTCGCGTGAGAGAATCCTCCAATTTTAAAGACGTGTTGTGAGCAGGAATAGTTGATCTTTGACGGAGTATAGAATTTACACTTGTCCTTAAAAGGATTCTCGTATAGCAATCACTATCGCGCTAGTATTCGGGTGTCACCGTGTGGAATGGTACTTGGTAGATTATGTTGATCTATGGAGAACAGTGGAGTAACGGGAGCTGTATTGCATGAAATATGGACATGACATCGACTAAGAAAATTAACGCAATAAGATGACAACTTAAAGCGGGTCGTGATCAGCAAGAATCTTATGTGAATAAAAGAGGGAAACTTATCGAGATCAATTTTGAATTCATGCCCGAGTCAACAAGGCTATTATTTGCATGGAAATATCCGAAGAACTCCCGGGAGTTCATTCTACCTTCTATATTTCTAGTTATGGGAAGTATTATGTTTTTCAAGGTTTTACGTGTGTCTTTAAAAGGAATCTTTTTAATTACCGTCGTTGCTGGACGTGGCTTGGATCACGAGGGCGTGATCCGTTCCAAGTGGGTGAGAGTTGTAACATCCTAAAATTTTTCAGGCCAATGAAAATTAACCTTATTAATAGTTTTGACATTAAAATAGTTTCCTAGTATTTTATTTTTGAATAGGGGATTGTTTTAGTTGGAATTTTAGCGGATAGCGGGTATTATACCCACCAATTTAGTCATGGGGCGTGGCATAACAAGGAATTGCCAGCCATCTCCCCTTTTCTTACTCACCATTTTCCACTACACCCAAATTCTTCTTCTTGCTTACTTCATTCTGATCTCAATCAAATCTAAACTCTTCAAACAATTCAAGAATTTCTCTAAGATTAATAATAATAACCTACAATCATCAAAAATTGAAAGGTTAGGGTTTATGCCTAAATGGTGGTGGCCGAATTTTTGAGGAAGAAGGAGGAGAAATTAGGGCTTGAAGTCTTGATCTTTGTTCTTGAAACATTAAGGTAATTATCTTATTAATCCTAGTTTTAATTATTTTAGAAATTAGGGTTCTTGCTATTAAATTGAATTGGGAAATTGGGGGTTTTCGTTATATTGAGTTAATTGCTATAATACAAGTTAGGGTTCTTGAAATTTAATCAAAATTGGGGGTTTCTAGTTGGCTAGCATGATAGATTTTGATGAATGTTAGTGAGAACAAAGTTGGACAGATTCTGTCCCTGACTTTGTCACTAGTAAAACTCCCCTGTATCAAAATTTTCACTTGTTGAGTCCTAAAAAGAAAATGTAGGTTATTGTGTTAGCTCGAAGTGGCCACTGGAATGAGTTTAAAAGGTGGAGTAGAACTCGAGTTATGAATTTTTGAAGTCAGTGTGGTCATTCTGAAATTTCAGCAAAAACGATTTTGTCTCAGTTTTTAAAACGCGTGAAACACACTTATACGGGTCAAATATTGTGTTGGTCACTCAAGATAAAATGTACCTAAATGTGTTAAATTGAAGTGGCCACTGGAATGAGGTCAAAATATGGTGTAGAACTCAAGTTATGGTCATTTAAAGTCGGTAAGGTCAAATCTGTTTTGTCAGTAAGAACAGCAACTGTTTGTGTTTTTAAAACGACCAGAAGTCACTCTTGAGAGATAATTAACATGTTGACCACTAAAGATAAAACGTACCTAAGTGTGTTAGTTAAATTTGTCCACTGGAATGAGGTCAAAATATGGTGTAGAACTCGAGTTATGGTCATTTGAAGTCGGTAAGGTCAAATCTGTTTTGTCAGTAAGAACAGCAACAGTTTGTGTTTTTAAAACGACCAGAAGTCATCTTTGAAGGGCAATTCACATATTGGTCACTAAATATAAAATGTAGGTTTATGTGTCATATAAATTTGGCCACTGAAATCAAGTAAAAAGAGTTAGTAGAACTTGAGTTATGCTCGTTTGAAGGCAACCTAGTCAAATATAAAAATGGGGATTTTGTTATAAAAGTGAGTTTGACATTATGATAATGATATAAGAGGTACATGTTTTGTGAACCAACCCAAGATTTGTATGAGATTTGTAAATGATGGGTTGGGTGTTGAAATGCTAGTGATTATGGCTAGACGGCCTAGTATGTGATTGATGATCCTATATGCGTTTGTGATTTGTTGCTAGGTTGAAGCATACATATTTTGTGTTCTTGCGGTCATCTTGATTTATGATTTTGGTTGTCGCGGAGGAGGTGAGTTTTCTTGCATTCTTTTATATATGCCTTGGGTCAATTACCATATGATGGTGGATTTCGTGTGTGGTAATTGATTTGGCGTTGAGCCTAAGTAGTGGCCGTCTTTGATTACGGGCCTAAGTAGTGGCCATAGTCCATGTGGGACATAGCTCATGTGGAGCATTGATATTGTTTATTGAGATTGTAATCATTTGCTTATATGGATCCATGTAATGCGTTGGCACAAAGGTGAGTATTATAGATATGGCACGACGGTGCCATAGTCTATATGCAATAGACCTTTGTGCATTGCCCTCCTTCGTGTGTATAAACGTATGCAAGATTATTCACTAAGCGTTGCTTACTTTTTAGTTGTTTACCCTTTTTATAGGTTGTCCCAGATGCGGAAGCAAAGTTAAGTAATATAAAGATTGAAGTTTGAAGTTGATTTATGGATATTGATTGCTTTAGCTAAATGCGGAAAATGGTAATGTTGATAGGAACCGTAGAGACCCCTTTGAACTATTGGCTTATGATACATTGATTGTTTTGATATAAATATTGATTTCGTCAAGTGTAAGAATTAAGGAGTTTTGGTCATTCCTAATGGGGCATTTTGTATTAGAAATGTGTTTGATTGTGATTGAAATGTATTTTTGGAAAACTCATAATTCGTAACAGGTTTTGACGAAGATTTTACGAATGGGTCATGCCGAAATTTCTAATTTTTGTGTATGGACTTTTATAACAAATTTTGATATATGTATTGGTTGAAGTTTTGAAAAGATTGTAATTTTGAGTTGTAATGTTTTCAAGTTTAAGTCAAGTGTTTAAATGAGTTTTTGGTTTAGATCTATATCTAAATATGCGCCGCATATTTGGTCCATGCGGTGCATACTTGAAAGTCATTGTTTTGTGTGACGCTTAACTAAGCGCATGGAATTCCCTGTGCTATTTTATACTGATTTATGTGGCGCATATAAAGCTTATGCGACGCATATTTTTACACAAAAAAAAATTTACTACTTTTTGATTAAATTGGGTTGAGTCGTTTCAATTAACAACCATTAATGCTCGTTAGAGTTTTTAAACATCTTTTAACAATGAAGATTATTATTGTAACATATTTAACGACAGAGATAATGTGCAAAAAATGTGAAGCACTGAAACATGCACGCTTTTTATATATATATATATATATAGAAAATTTCATCTTTTGATCTTCTCATATGAATCATCTTGTGATATATAAAAAAAAAAGACAATAAAATTATGATAGATTTATTATTGTTGTGAATTTTTTTTTAGAACGGCAGAAGAATTATATTAATAATACATCTAACAAGATGCTAGATGCAAAAGTACAATTACAATGTCTAGATATACAACGATTACACAATCTAAGACCTTCTCGGAACTTTAACTGCTAAGTTTGCAAAAGGGTTGAAAAAACTTGTGGCAATTACAGTAACCTAAGGCACAAGAAAAAACCCCATCAAACGAAGGCCGAGCCACCGGTTTTCACTTCGTGATGTTTTTGGTGCAAACCCAAACAAGTTCCGAGGTAAAAAAAAATAATCCAGTGCTTGCACAAGAAAGGAAGCAAGTTACCCGAGCCCATATCTAACCACACCCGAAACACATATCCAATAACTGAGTTAGCATTATGCAAAAGGGCATACGTTCCATTGGTTCCACGTCATGCAATTTTTCTTGTCACGAGAATGTATCCACAGGTAAGAAGTAGTAACAATCGAGTTGAAGATTTCCATGCTACTAACGCGTACTTCATTATGCATCACGTTATTTCTTGCTTTCCAAATATGCCACCACCAAATAAAAACGATGGCTTCCAATTGTTGGCGTTTTCTCGTTGTGATACGCAAGTTGTTACACCATTCAAGGACATCTTCATGTGATATTGAAGGAATGACAAACTTCGTCCAGGAGCTAAAATTATGATAGATTTATTATTGTTGTGAATTTTTTTTTAGAACGGCAGAAGAATTATATTAATAATACATCTAACAAGATGCTAGATGCAAAAGTACAATTACAATGTCTAGATATACAACGATTACACAATCTAAGACCTTCTCGGAACTTTAACTGCTAAGTTTGCAAAAGGGTTGAAAAAACTTGTGGCAATTACAGTAACCTAAGGCACAAGAAAAAACCCCATCAAACGAAGGCCGAGCCACCGGTTTTCACTTCGTGATGTTTTTGGTGCAAACCCAAACAAGTTCCGAGGTAAAAAAAAATAATTCAGTGCTTGCACAAGAAAGGAAGCAAGTTACCCGAGCCCATATCTAACCACACCCGAAACACATATCCAATAACTGAGTTAGCATTATGCAAAAGGGCATACGTTCCATTGGTTCCACGTCATGCAATTTTTCTTGTCACGAGAATGTATCCACAGGTAAGAAGTAGTAACAATCGAGTTGAAGATTTCCATGCTACTAACGCGTACTTCATTATGCATCACGTTATTTCTTGCTTTCCAAATATGCCACCACCAAATAAAAACGATGGCTTCCAATTGTTGGCGTTTTCTCGTTGTGATACGCAAGTTGTTACACCATTCAAGGACATCTTCATGTGATATTGAAGGAATAAAAAAAAGAATGTTAATCATGTAGCTACTATATATGATTAATTGAAAAAAATATGATGTGACAAAAAGGGAAAAAATATTTTGAATACGCACTAATATTATACTATTATACGTAATACAAAAAGAAATGGAAGGTAGCATATAAATCATTGTATAAAATAGAAAGATAATTGAATGCGGATACCATATCAACTTTGTACAATAAATTATAAAAAGTAAAAAACAACTGCAGTTTTAGTTAAAAGCATAAGGCAAAATTAAAAACGTAAAACAAAAAACAAACTCACGCTTTGTTGTTAAATTGGGCGCCCGATAGACAATACTAATTTGACATAAAACTACACTCCAATGCCCGTTAAAAAATGGACGTGATTTGCAACAGCTTTTGTAACTCTCGTCAGACACTAAAATAGCATGTAACGATCATTAACACCCGTTTGATAAAAGGACGTAACTCCCTATTAGAGAAAGGACTTGATTTGCAATCGTTATTGTTACTCCCATTAAACATCCAAACAGGCTTTAACGCCCGTTAGTTTTCGTTAGAGTTTAACGATAGGGACTATTGTTGCAAAGTATTTAACGACAGGGACTAATGCTGCCAAAAAAATATGCTGCACGGAAACCCATGCACGTGATTTTTATATATATATATATAGTGTTCATTAGTTTGATCTTCTCATATGAATCATCTTGTGATATATAAAAAAAAAAAAAAAAAAAAAAAAAAAAAAAAAAAAAAAAAAAAAAAAAAAAAAAAAAAAAAAAAAAAAAAAAGACAATAAAATTATGATAGATTTATTATTTTGTGAATTTTTTTTTAGAACGGCAGAAGAATTATATTAATAATACATCTAACAAGATGCTAGATGCAAAAGTACAATTACAATGTCTAGATATACAACGATTACACAATCTAAGACCTTCTCGGAACTTTAACTGCTAAGTTTGCAAAAGGGTTGAAAAAACTTGTGGCAAAAAAAGAAAATAATCCAGTGCTTGCACAAGAAAGGAAGCAAGTTACCCGAGCCCATATCTAACCACACCCGACACACATCCAATAACTGAGTTAGCATTATGCAAAAGGGCATACATTCCATTGGTTCCACGTCATGCAATTTTTCTTGTCACGAGAATGTATCCACAGGTAAGAAGTAGTAACAATCGAGTTGAAGATTTCCATGCTACTAACGCGTACTTCATTATGCATCACGTTATTTCTTGCTTTCCAAATATGCCACCACCAAATAAAAACGATGGCTTCCAATTGTTGGCGTTTTCTCGTTGTGATACGCAAGTTGTTACACCATTCAAGGACATCTTCATGTGATATTGAAGGAATGACAAACTTCGTCCAGGAGCTCAAAAATTGTCTTGTATTATCACTAGTAAAGCAACATTGCTGGAATATATGACTGCACAATTCAATGCCATTAGGACAAAATTGGCACCTGAAGCTACTGACGTCTACACCCTTTGCGAAAAGATTAATGGTGGTGGGGAGACAATCACGTCTCAATCTCCACATAAACAGATTAATTTTCTTTGGGACGAGACTGTTCCATTTGGTCTTCATGTTGTCACTAGAAGGTAGATGTTGATGATCCAAAGCTTTCCGAAAAATAGCAATAGAGAATGGTGTAGGTCTGCCATGAAGATTCCAGATCCAACTATCCTCATTTTCATTTTCAAACTGACTAGGTAACAAACTAAGCATTTGTTGAAGAGAAGATATTTCGCTAGCCAATCTAAGCGGTCTACGCCATTCCCATTTCCTACTCGAATTTTCTCTCCGACAATTAATAGTACATGCTTTATTAGTTTCAAGAGCAAACAATCTAGGAAATTGCTTAGCCAACGTGGAACTACCACACCAATGTTCCAGCCAGAATTTTGTTTGTCTACCATTGCCAACTTTATGACTAATTAAACTACTATTAAATGAAGGAAGGTCGTGGATAGTCTTGGCAGTTTCAACAATTTTATACCACGTACCTTTAGTTTTTGCAATAAGATTGGAGAAGCAATCGTTTCCGTGTATGGCAGAAATCACACGTGTCCAGAGATTTTCAGGTTTAGATAATGCTCGCCATCGCCATCTGTAAAGAAACGCTTGGTTCATAGATTCTAAACTTCCAAAACCCACTCCCCCATCGTCTTTGGCAGCCAACACAGACGCCCATTTAACCCATGCAATCTTTCTTTTCTCCTTTGATCCGCCCCAAAAAAATGAGGATCGAAGAGCTTCCAAAATATTATTAACTTTCTTAGGCATCCGATATATGGATAGAAAATAGATCCCGAGAGAACCCAAAACGGACGAGATAAGAGTAGATCTACCTCCTATGGATAAAAGATTGGCTTTCCATTTAGATAAACGTTTCTGAAACTTGCACACGATGGGGTCCAACGTACTTACCCTCGCTGAGCTTCCACCAATCGGAATGCCAAGATACTTAAAAGGTAGCTTCTCTTTCTTACATCCAGCCACAGTAGCCATCTGATCAAACTCATTGTCACATACACCCACTCCAATAATAGAGGACTTCTCGAAATTTATTTTGAGTCCAGAAATGCAATAAAAGAATCTAAGGGCTTTAGTAATAACATCCATGTTGTTTTTGTTCCAATCACCCACCAACATAACGTCATCTGCATAAAAAAGATGAGACACGAGAACATTATTAACATTAGCACATTTAAACAGCCCACCCCGCACCAGATTATCAATAGCCACGTGGAGCCCTTCCATAGCAATGATAAAAAGAAAAGGAGCCATAGGATCTCCTTGACGAAGCCCTCTTTGAACGGGGAACTCCTCGGTGGGACTCCCGTTAACTAAAACGGAAGATCTTCCAGAAAAAAGACAAGCTTTAATCCATCGAATCCAGGTAACTGATGTGACCAATTTATACCTATCGCCCACATCATTATTGGCCATTTTATTAAGCGTTTTAAGTCGATTTTGTGTGCATTTGGCGCGTTTATGTTGTTTGTTAGTGTTTCAGGCTCTAAACAGGTTACGCGCTCATTTGTTGCAAGTTCGGATGTTTCTTTAGCCAAGATGTTGATTTGTGCGTCCGAGAGTTGTTCATAGTGAAAAAAGTGTTATTCGGACCAGCATGATTGGACTGCGCCGCAGTGGGGAATGCATGTACCGCAGTGAATGATCCCACTGCGCCGCAGTCATCTCAAGGAAAAGAGCATCGAGTCCAGTAATATTATACTGCGCCGCAGTGGGGGTGATCAAGGCCCACTGCGCCGCAGTCAGCTAGTGGAAAAAGGAGATTCAACCAGTAATATTACACTGCGCCGCAGTGGGATGTGCGTGTGCCCACTGCGCCGCAGTGATCAAGGCCCACTGCGCCGCAGTCAGCTAGTGGAAAAAGGAGATTCAACCAGTAATATTACACTGCGCCGCAGTGGGGGCATCACTCGCCCACTGCGCCGCAGTGAGGGCATACTAAGCCACTGCGCCGCAGTGGGGGCATCACTCGCCCACTGCGCCGCAGTGAGAGTGCGGGGCTGAAAGGTTTTGGGCAGCTTTTACATCTGATGGAAGGGGGGTATAAATAAAAAAACAAAACCTAATTCCCGGGAGAATGAAGTTTTCTTTCTAAGAGCTGCACTTCAAGGAACACCTTCAAGGATCAAATCAAGATTTCATCATCTTCCGATTCATTAAAGATTCACGTGCACCCACTTAGATCGTATCTATTTTATTGTTCTGCAATTTCTATTTCTCAAACGATTGGTACATCATGTTCTTCCTTTATTTTGATTGTTATTTCAATTTAATCATGAGTGGCTAATCTTTTAATCATCCACCTTGATGAAACTAGACGAATGATGTGATTGCTATATGTTTTAATTCAAAGAGTTGATTTCAATTATCGTTGTGTCGAGATCTTGATGATTTAATTCCTTAATATATATTATTATGATATTGGTGGCATGTGTGTTCTTCGTTAGTGGTACTAGTTGAATACATTTGTGATTTTCAAACGGTTGCTTGTCTATGAGCAACTATCACTAGTTCATGGTATGATAGTAAATGTCATTTTAATAAAAGGAATAATTTTGTCAACGTGTTTTGTAACGGTTGGTGGTACCACGTTATTTTCACATAGGCACAATTGGTAATTTGTTGATCAAGCAAACTAATTGTTGGTAAGGTTGTCTAGGCATTGGTGGTACCGGCTTGGGTAATTAAACTAGCAACTTAGGTGTTTGGGTGTTTTGTGAGCGGTTGGTGGTACCACGCGAGCATTTTATCCTTTCACGATTATCTTGTCAACTCTAAATGAATGTGGTCTTAATTGAATGCAATCATGTTTGAAGTCTAGCGAAGTCAAGGTGGATGATCTTTACTATTATTGTTTGAAGCTTTTCTTTACTTTTAAGTGTTTTGCCTTTTTAAATTTACTTTAATTTAATTGTCAAAGTGTGATTCAAAGTGTTCCACCCTGTTTTCCAAACCACTTTATTAGACAATTGATTCAAACCAATCCCCGTGAACGAACCTGGACTTACTTTGTAACTATATTGCATACGATCGGGTCCACTGCCCGATAGTGTGTAGTAGTGAGTTTCGGGGTACTTCTAGTTTTAAATTTTAAACTCGATTTAGCACATCAAGTTTTTGGCGCCGCTGCCGGGGAATGTGTGCCGTTTTAGTTGTTTATTTAGTGGTTTGATCCTTCCTCACGCGTGAGGAAGTTACTTGCTTTATAGTTTAGTTTTTCTTTTCTTTTCTTATCACAGGTGCAGTTGACGTGTTTGGTTAGTTGTGTTTTGCAGGTCTACTTCTTAGTTGATGAACTTGCGGTCTTCGGGTTTACCGCTAAATAGTCCTTTGAGAACACCAACAAGACGTAGGTTTAACTTCACAACACCTACACCATTCTCACCTATTGCTAGACCCACTCCTGATTCGGACGAGGAAGGGTTCTATTTGGACGAATTTTTCAATTTAGAAGTTAAGTTAGAAGAGGAAATGGGAGACGAAGAAAGGGATCCGAATGATATACGTTATGGTGAGAGGGTCCGTACTATTCCTACCAACCGTGGTAGTCCTATAAGACCTCCGGCCATTGCTCATGATTTCAATCTGAAAGGTAATCATCTTAAAAGTATTGAGGAGCAACAGTTTGACGGTAAAAGGAAATGGGATCCATACCAACACTTGGAAAGGTTTGAAAAGTTGGCACGGTTATATCAATATGGGCAAAACCAAATGAATGCCGTTAAACTTGAAACATTTCCCATGTCCATTACCGGTGATGCTTTAGATTGGTTTAATGATCTTCCGGAAAATTCCATAACAACTTGGGACCAACTCAAGCAAGCTTTCATTGGTGAGTTTTATTCACTTAGAACTCAAAGGAAGTTGGAGAATTTGATTAGGTCCTTTGACCAAGATGAAGATGAAGATGTGGTGGATGCATGGATCCGTTTTAAGGAGATGTTAAGAAATTGTCCGGGCCATAACATGACTAAGGAGCAATATGTTGAGCTTTTCTTTGATGGCCTAGATAAGAAGTCCAAGCGTGAGTTAGGATATGCTTTCGGGGGTGGTTTCAACAAGATCACACCCAATGAAGGTTTTGAAATTTTGGAATCCATGGCAAAGGACAATGCGAATATGGATGATGATAGATTTTTGAAGAATGAGAGAAGATTAAAGAAAGGTACTAGCCAAGGTAGGGTTGCAAAGGTTGAAGCTAGTCATGATTCTGGGATGATTGGAGAGATTAGAGCGCTATCTGAGCGCATGGAAAAAGGATTTGCTATGCAAGAGAATCGGTTTGGAGCAATTGAAAGGGATGTAAAGGTAGTAGCCGATGGATGTGATCATTGTGGTGATATGCATTATTCTGATGAGTGTCCCAATCGGGGACCCGAAGATGTGAGTTACGTCCAGAATCAACAACAAGGGAGCTACCAGCGCAATACCGGTTTCCAGAACCGTTCTTCAGGTAATCCTTCTTATAACTCTTCTTTTCCTACTAATAATTCTCGTTTTTCAGGAAATAGGTGGCAAAGGGATAACTTTCAGAGTCAACCACAACAACAAACTCAACAAGGCCAAGGATCAGGTTCTTCTTCCTCTAATACCGATCCAAATGCCGAGTTGAGGGAGATGATGAAACAGTTGGTGAGTAATCAGGCTGAAACTAACACTAGCATTCAGATGATTCGGGATGATACTAAGGCGTTGAATGAGAGGTTGGATAGGATAGATGGCAAGGTAGAGATAAATATGAAGAATCAATGTGTTAACTTTAAGGATCTTGAGAGTAGGATGGCTGCCCTTTCTAGGCCTCCAGGTACTTTACCTAGCAATACTCAACAGAATCCTAAGCCTCAGTTTAGCATGGGGCCAAATCAGGGACAGAATTCGGGGCCGAAGTACACTCCACCTCGAGCCCGTAATGAGGAAGCCAAGGCCATCACCACTCGTACAGGTAAATCATATGACCCTCCTACTATACCTGATGTTGTTGTTTCAGATGTGCAAGATTCAGGTAATGATGATGAGGTTGATGAGGAGATTGAGATGGAGGAGGATGCACAAGTACCCCTTATTCTTGGACGACCATTCCTTAATACCGCGGATGCTATCATCCGTGTGAAGGATAAGGAAATTTCTTTGGGTGTGGGTACGGATAGGATTGTTTTTAATGTTGAGAGGTCTATTAAGCATTCATATTCTAATGATGAGTCATGTTTCAGGATTGATGTGATTGATGATGCTTTAGACCGAGAATTTCAGGAATTGATGGAGACAGAGATTGAAAATGAAGAGCTCACTTGCTTAGGAGCTGGAGATATTTCTGATGATGATTTGTTTGCAGAGGTTATGGCACTTAGCTTGGATGAGACACCTCCAGTGGATGAGAGCTTTGAGAGAGTTGTTGCTGATGGAAGCTCAAGGGTACCTAATTCAGTTGATGTACCACCTACAGATTTGGAGCTCAAGCCATTGCCTGCCCATTTGGAGTATGCTTACTTGGCAGGTAAATCCTCTTTACCAGTGGTTATCTCGTCCTCACTCTCGAGTGACGAGAAAGATTGTCTCTTGTCTGTGCTCCGAGCCCATAAGCGGGCTTTTGCTTGGAAGACTACCGACATTCCAGGTATTAGTCCTAACTTTTGTCAGCACAAGATTGATTTTGTCGATGATGTTAAGCCCGTTGTCCAGCGACAAAGGAGGCTAAATCCTAATATGAAAGAAGTGGTTAAGAAAGAAGTGATTAAGTTGTTAGATGCAGGGATCATTTTCCCTATTGCTGATAGTCCTTGGGTTAGTCCTGTTCATTGTGTGCCCAAAAAGGGGGGTATGACGGTTATTGAGAATGAAAATAGGGAACTCTTGGCTACTAGGACTATTACGGGTTGGCGGGTTTGTATTGACTTCCGTAAGCTTAATGATGCCACCCGAAAGGATCACTTTCCATTGCCTTTTATTGATCAGATGTTAGAGAGTATGCTTACTTGGCAGGTAAATCCTCTTTACCAGTGGTTATCTCGTCCTCACTCTCGAGTGACGAGAAAGATTGTCTCTTGTCTGTGCTCCGAGCCCATAAGCGGGCTTTTGCTTGGATGAGACACCTCCAGTGGATGAGAGCTTTGAGAGAGTTGTTGCTGATGGAAGCTCAAGGGTACCTAATTCAGTTGATGTACCACCTACAGATTTGGAGCTCAAGCCATTGCCTGCCCATTTGGAGTATGCTTACTTGGCAGGTAAATCCTCTTTACCAGTGGTTATCTCGTCCTCACTCTCGAGTGACGAGAAAGATTGTCTCTTGTCTGTGCTCCGAGCCCATAAGCGGGCTTTTGCTTGGAAGACTACCGACATTCCAGGTATTAGTCCTAACTTTTGTCAGCACAAGATTGATTTTGTCGATGATGTTAAGCCCGTTGTCCAGCGACAAAGGAGGCTAAATCCTAATATGAAAGAAGTGGTTAAGAAAGAAGTGATTAAGTTGTTAGATGCAGGGATCATTTTCCCTATTGCTGATAGTCCTTGGGTTAGTCCTGTTCATTGTGTGCCCAAAAAGGGGGGTATGACGGTTATTGAGAATGAAAATAGGGAACTCTTGGCTACTAGGACTATTACGGGTTGGCGGGTTTGTATTGACTTCCGTAAGCTTAATGATGCCACTCGAAAGGATCACTTTCCATTGCCTTTTATTGATCAGATGTTAGAGAGACTTGCAGGTAATGAGTATTTTTGTTTCCTTGATGGGTTTTCCGGGTACTTTCAAATACCCATTGATCCAAAGGATCAAGAAAAGACCACTTTCACGTGCCCCTTTGGTACTTTTGCCTACCGGCGAATGCCTTTTGGTTTGTGTAATGCCCCTGGCACCTTCCAAAGGTGCATGATAGCTATATTCCAGGACATGCTTGAGACCTCCATGGAGATCTTCATGGATGATTTCTCGGTTTTTGGGGACTCGTTTCGTACTTGCTTGCATAACTTGGATAAGATGTTAGAACGGTGTGAGAGGGCTCAACTTGTTTTGAATTGGGAGAAGTGTCACTTCATGGTGACCGAGGGTATTGTGCTAGGTCACAAAGTGTCTAAGGCAGGGATAGAGGTTGATAGGGCTAAGATTGATGTTATAGCCAAATTACCCCCGCCTTCCAATGTAAAAGGGGTAAGGAGTTTTCTTGGACATGCCGGTTTTTACCGCCGTTTCATTAAAGATTTTTCTAAGATTACTCGTCCTATGACCCACTTGTTGGAGAAGGACGTCCCTTTTGTGTTTGATGATTCTTGTTTAAGTGCTTTTCAGGTTCTAAAGGAGAAGTTGACCAATTCACCTATCATGGTCGGGCCGGATTGGGAATTGCCCTTTGAATTGATGTGTGATGCAAGTGATTTTGCTGTGGGAGCCGTGCTTGGGCAAAGGGTTGATAAGCATTTCAAGCCCATTTACTTTGCTAGCAAAACTTTGAACCCCGCCCAGCAAAATTACACCACAACTGAGAAGGAGTTGCTTGCCGTGGTTTTTGCTTTTGATAAGTTTAGATCTTATTTGGTGTTAAGTAAGACCATAGTTTTCACGGACCATTCAGCCCTTAAGTACTTGTTCTCGAAACAAGATGCTAAACCTAGGCTTATCCGTTGGGTTTTGTTGTTACAAGAGTTTGATATAGAGATTAAGGATAAGAAAGGGGCTGAAAATTTGGCTGCCGACCATTTGAGTCGCTTGGAAGATCCTCACCGGGAGGAACTTCGTGATGGGGAGATCAATGATCACTTCCCTGATGAATGTTTAATGTTTATTTCTACTTCTGATGATGCTCCTTGGTTTGCAGATATTGCTAATTATTTGGTTGCAGGTGAGATACCGAATGATTTCACGCATCAACAGAAGAAGAAGCTCATTTCAGATGCTAAGTACTATTTTTGGGATAGCCCATACTTGTTTCGTGTTTGTGCAGATGGGATGGTAAGGAGATGTGTAGCTGGAGCTGAGACTAGGGAGATTCTTGATGCTTGTCACTATGGTCCAACTGGAGGTCATTACGGTCCTTCAGTAACCGGTAAGAAAGTGTTTGATGCAGGTTTCTATTGGCCTACAATTTTCAAGGAAGCTCAAACTTTGGTAGAGACTTGTGACATTTGTCAAAGACAAGGAAATATCACTAAGCGGGATGAGATGCCTCAACAAAGCATTCAGGTATGTGAGGTATTTGATATTTGGGGTATAGACTTCATGGGACCATTCCCACCTTCTAATAAGTTCCAATATATTCTTGTTGCCGTTGACTACGTGTCTAAATGGGCCGAAGCCAAGGCTTTGCCCACGAATGATGCTAGGGTAGTAATTGATTTCCTTAAACAATTGTTTTGCCGATTTGGTTGCCCTAGAGCCTTAATTAGTGACCGAGGAACCCACTTTGCAAATCATCAGTTAGCTAAGGTCATGAAAAGATATGGTGTTGTGCATTACTTTTCTACTTCCTATCATCCACAAACTAGTGGACAAGTAGAAAACACCAATAGGGCTTTGAAAAGAATTTTGGAGAAAACTGTGGGAGATAACCCTAAGGTTTGGTCAAAGAAGTTGGACGACGCCTTGTGGGCGTTTAGGACGGCTTATAAGACACCGATTGGCACCACGCCATACCGGTTGCTCTATGGCAAGACTTGTCATTTACCTATTGAGATAGAGCATAAGGCGTATTGGGCGTTGAGGAATTTAAACTTGGATATGATGGAAGCCGGTGAACTTAGAATGTTGCAACTTCATGAGCTTGATGAGCTTAGGTTAGGAGCCTATGAGAATTCTAGGCTTTACAAGGAGCGAACCAAGGTTTGGCATGACAAGAGGATCCGTAGAAAGGAGTTTAAGGTTGGGGCTAAAGTTTTGTTGTTTTTGTCTAAGTTTAAGATCAAGCAACCTAAGCTAACTTCTAGGTGGATTGGACCTTTTGTTATCAAGCATGTTTATCCGTCAGGGTATATTGAATTGTTTAAGAGAAATGGAGACGGATCTTTCATTGTTAATGGCCATAGACTTAAGTTGTATTTGGAAGAAGAGCAAGTTGAGGGGATAATCGAGGAGATCCCCGTTTTTGAATATGAGGCTTGAAAGGTAGTCGAGTCTAGCTAACGACTCGTAAATAAATTAAGCGCTTCTCGGGAGGCAACCCGTGTTATTTTCTTGCATTTTATTTTGTTTTTGTTAGTTAGATTTGATGTTGTTTTGTCAAGAAAAATGCAGGTACAATTTGATGTGAAGCGGATTGAGGTAAGTGTTCAAAATTTTCATTGTCAAATTTTTTTCTAAGGAAAAACTGGGGGGGCGAGATCAGTGAGATCATACTGCGCCGCAGTGGGAGCATCACCAGCCCACTGCGCCGCAGCTATAAGCCACTGTGCCGCAGTGGGAATACCACCACTGCGCCGCAGTGGGAGCATCACCAGCCCACTGCGCCGCAGTGGAGCATACCAGCCCACTGCGCCGCAGTGGGAGCATCACCAGCCCACTGCGCCGCAGTGGGAGCATACCAGCCCACTGCGCCGCAGTGGGAGCATCACCAGCCCACTGCGCCGCAGTGGAGCATACCAGCCCACTGCGCCGCAGTGGGAGCATCACCACCCACTGCGCCGCAGTGGGAGCATCACCAGCCCACTGCGCCGCAGTGGGAGCATACCAGCCCACTGCGCCGCAGTGGGACATACCAGCCACTGCGCCGCAGTGGGAGCAACCAGCCCACTGCGCCGCAGTGGGAGCATACCAGCCCACTGCGCCGCAGTGGGAGCATACCAGCCCACTGCGCCGCAGTGGGAGCATACCAGCCACTGCGCCGCAGTGGGAGCAACCAGCCCACTGCGCCGCAGTGGGAGCATACCAGCCCACTGCGCCGCAGTGGGAGCATACCAGCCCACTGCGCCGCAGTGGGAGCATACCAGCCACTGCGCCGCAGTGGGAGCATCACCAGCCCACTGCGCCGCAGTGGGAGCATCACCAGCCCACTGCGCCGCAGTGGGGATAAGCCCATACTTGTTTCGTGTTTGTGCAGATGGGATGGTAAGGAGATGTGTAGCTGGAGCTGAGACTAGGGAGATTCTTGATGCTTGTCACTATGGTCCAACTGGAGGTCATTACGGTCCTTCAGTAACCGGTAAGAAAGTGTTTGATGCAGGTTTCTATTGGCCTACAATTTTCAAGGAAGCTCAAACTTTGGTAGAGACTTGTGACATTTGTCAAAGACAAGGAAATATCACTAAGCGGGATGAGATGCCTCAACAAAGCATTCAGGTATGTGAGGTATTTGATATTTGGGGTATAGACTTCATGGGACCATTCCCACCTTCTAATAAGTTCCAATATATTCTTGTTGCCGTTGACTACGTGTCTAAATGGGCCGAAGCCAAGGCTTTGCCCACGAATGATGCTAGGGTAGTAATTGATTTCCTTAAACAATTGTTTTGCCGATTTGGTTGCCCTAGAGCCTTAATTAGTGACCGAGGAACCCACTTTGCAAATCATCAGTTAGCTAAGGTCATGAAAAGATATGGTGTTGTGCATTACTTTTCTACTTCCTATCATCCACAAACTAGTGGACAAGTAGAAAACACCAATAGGGCTTTGAAAAGAATTTTGGAGAAAACTGTGGGAGATAACCCTAAGGTTTGGTCAAAGAAGTTGGACGACGCCTTGTGGGCGTTTAGGACGGCTTATAAGACACCGATTGGCACCACGCCATACCGGTTGCTCTATGGCAAGACTTGTCATTTACCTATTGAGATAGAGCATAAGGCGTATTGGGCGTTGAGGAATTTAAACTTGGATATGATGGAAGCCGGTGAACTTAGAATGTTGCAACTTCATGAGCTTGATGAGCTTAGGTTAGGAGCCTATGAGAATTCTAGGCTTTACAAGGAGCGAACCAAGGTTTGGCATGACAAGAGGATCCGTAGAAAGGAGTTTAAGGTTGGGGCTAAAGTTTTGTTGTTTTTGTCTAAGTTTAAGATCAAGCAACCTAAGCTAACTTCTAGGTGGATTGGACCTTTTGTTATCAAGCATGTTTATCCGTCAGGGTATATTGAATTGTTTAAGAGAAATGGAGACGGATCTTTCATTGTTAATGGCCATAGACTTAAGTTGTATTTGGAAGAAGAGCAAGTTGAGGGGATAATCGAGGAGATCCCCGTTTTTGAATATGAGGCTTGAAAGGTAGTCGAGTCTAGCTAACGACTCGTAAATAAATTAAGCGCTTCTCGGGAGGCAACCCGTGTTATTTTCTTGCATTTTATTTTGTTTTTGTTAGTTAGATTTGATGTTGTTTTGTCAAGAAAAATGCAGGTACAATTTGATGTGAAGCGGATTGAGGTAAGTGTTCAAAATTTTCATTGTCAAATTTTTTTCTAAGGAAAAACTGGGGGGGCGAGATCAGTGAGATCATACTGCGCCGCAGTGGGAGCATCACCAGCCCACTGCGTCGCAGTGGGATGTTTCTGTCCAAAAGTTGTGTAGATGATTATTGAGATTTCAGTTTTGCATTCCTTATGTCTCAAGTTTGTTTGTTTTTGTCAAGAAAAATGCAGGTACAATTTGATGTGAAGCGGATTGAGGTAAGTGTTCAAAATTTTCATTGTCAAATTTTTTTCTAAGGAAAAACTGGGGGGGCGAGATCAGTGTGATCATACTGCGCCGCAGTGGGAGCATCACCAGCCCACTGCGCCGCAGCTATAAGCCACTGTCCCTGGGGTGAAATTTCTCCCACTGCGCCGCAGTGGGAGTGTGCCTGGGTGACTGCGCCGCAGCCTATTTGTTCTGCCATCTGGGAGCAAAATTGCCCCACTACGACGCAGTGGGGGAGGCCGATGCCCACTGCGCCGCAGTAGGCCTTTTGACTGGTCAACCAGAGGAGCATGTATTATTGCCAGTCAAAAGAAGGGGTTACTTTTTACCGCTCAAAATTTTTATCAGTTTTGTTTTCTCTCTTACTTTCAAAACCGATCTAAGTACCAAAACCCTTCCCTAGGCTCTGATTTCCTTCCTTATTTCACCATCATTCTTGCATTTTCTTCTTCTTTTTCTCCTGCATTACCAGTATTCTATCATCATCATGGGAAAAGAGGTAAGATTTCTTGACTAGTTTTTCTTTTTATTTCTTTAATTTTAATTTTTTAATTTTTAGGGTTTTAATTTTCAAATTAATTAGTGGGTTTTGTTAGTTTTGTGATATTGAGGCTTATGTGGTGTTTAATTTTTCGATTCTAACACTTGTTCATCCGATGTTGAGATAAAATTAAAGCTAGGGTTTTGAAAAAAAAATGGGGCTTTTTGATGAACAAGTGTAGGGGGAGGTTAATGATAGCCTAGGTGTTTGTAAATAGTTGAAATAAAGTTGATTGATGGTATGAATATACCACCTTTGCTGGAAATTGTGAAGAACACCATCCATCTTGCCCAGATTTTTAGGCCACTGCGCCGCAGTGGTATTGCCACTGCGCCGCAGTGGAGCTAGCCACTGCGCCGCAGTGGCTGGCTTCTGACCTGCACGTGACTATTGCCTCACTGCGCCGCAGTGAGGACCACCCAGCCCACTGCGTCGCAGTGGGATGTTTCTGTCCAAAAGTTGTGTAGATGATTATTGAGATTTCAGTTTTGCATTCCTTATGTCTCAAGTTTGTTTGTTTTAATGGTTGTGTTTGCAGACCGCAGACCAGAGAAGACGAATGGAGGTTGGACAAGGGAGCGGGACCGCAAGTACCCCCGCCAAGAGAGCTAGGCAAGAGCCAGAAGTGCCTGATTTAAGGTTTGGAGAGTACGATATGAACGAGTCTCACGCATGGTTAGAGTTCAATGGGGCTAGGCAACCCCATAAGAACAACTTCTTGAATAATCTCTATGCTCTTCATCGTCAGGTAGTATGCCCTCCCAAATATCTTGATCCGATTTTTGCTAGAAATTATGGGATACAGGAGGATATCCGTAGGTGGTTTCGTATTGAGGTTCAAATCGGTGACCAGGTTGTTAGTAGTGATATGTGGCACAATATTTTCAATAATCGGGAACCAGTTTTTCGTGAACTTTGTCTTGAGTTTTATTCTTCATTAAAATTGACTAAGGAGTTGCATAAAGTGAAGGATATTTTTGAGGAGAGGATTGTTACATTTTTCTGCGGGGGACAGCCTAGGAAGTTATCTATTCCTGAATTTGGTTTTTATTGTGGTATGTATACGAGGGAGCAGTTAGATAGTCAGGATTTTAGGGCTTTGTTGAGGAAGGGTTTGTATGTGAAACAGGATTTGGGAGATGGAGAGTCGATATCTCAGTATTGGACTCGTATTTCGGGGGGACACGATTGGCCTTCTGGTGGCTCTGGTAGTGTGTCTAAGATTAGAAGTGTCAAGCTGAGGATGTTGCACCGGATGATTGTCACGTTTCTGGTACAAAGGTCCACCCATTGGGACAAGGCGTACCAGCTCGATTTATGGTTGGTTAAGTTGTTTTCTGAGGGGGCACCGAGGAGGTTTGCTTTGGCCCCGATGGTTGTTCTGGATAGGATGGTGAATCACTCGGATTCAAAGTTGGTGCTTGGGCAGTTTATCACCCGTCTTTACAAGAGGATGGGAGTTTTTGATTCTGATATATGTCATGAGGGATTGTCTTTGCAGGTTAGACAGGAGCATTTAACTGAGAAGGAGTTGATAATAGCCAAGATAGTGAAGAAGCCAAAGAAGAATGAGCAAGCGAGGTTGTTGGATGATACGGGTGTTATCGCTGCACCGCCTCCAGAGGTGGAGGATTCTGATGATGAGGAGATGGGGGATGCTCCTCAGGAGCCTCAGAGGAGGCGGGGCCGTCCAAGTATTGATTTGACTGATATAGGGTCCCAGCTGCAACAGATTTTGGATGGGCAGCAGGCTAGTGGTAGGGCATTTGATGATTATTAAAGGAGGATGGATCAGGATATGACTTGGATGGGATCGCAGCAGGCCCGCACCAACTATACCCTAGATTATTATCAGCCTATGTGGGATGCTCAGTACCATGGGCAGCCGTTCGTTCCAGATACTCCTATTCCTGAATTTGGTTTTTATTGTGGTATGTATACGAGGGAGCAGTTAGATAGTCAGGATTTTAGGGCTTTGTTGAGGAAGGGTTTGTATGTGAAACAGGATTTGGGAGATGGAGAGTCGATATCTCAGTATTGGACTCGTATTTCGGGGGGACACGATTGGCCTTCTGGTGGCTCTGGTAGTGTGTCTAAGATTAGAAGTGTCAAGCTGAGGATGTTGCACCGGATGATTGTCACGTTTCTGGTACAAAGGTCCACCCATTGGGACAAGGCGTACCAGCTCGATTTATGGTTGGTTAAGTTGTTTTCTGAGGGGGCACCGAGGAGGTTTGCTTTGGCCCCGATGGTTGTTCTGGATAGGATGGTGAATCACTCGGATTCAAAGTTGGTGCTTGGGCAGTTTATCACCCGTCTTTACAAGAGGATGGGAGTTTTTGATTCTGATATATGTCATGAGGGATTGTCTTTGCAGGTTAGACAGGAGCATTTAACTGAGAAGGAGTTGATAATAGCCAAGATAGTGAAGAAGCCAAAGAAGAATGAGCAAGCGAGGTTGTTGGATGATACGGGTGTTATCGCTGCACCGCCTCCAGAGGTGGAGGATTCTGATGATGAGGAGATGGGGGATGCTCCTCAGGAGCCTCAGAGGAGGCGGGGCCGTCCAAGTATTGATTTGACTGATATAGGG
The DNA here is from genome assembly GCA_034093135.1 of Erigeron breviscapus. Lineage (NCBI taxonomy): Eukaryota > Viridiplantae > Streptophyta > Magnoliopsida > Asterales > Asteraceae > Erigeron > Erigeron breviscapus. The sequence goes on along the minus strand of CM067170.1, from coordinate 123,661,593 downwards.
TCCCAGCTGCAACAGATTTTGGATGGGCAGCAGGCTAGTGGTAGGGCATTTGATGATTATCAAAGGAGGATGGATCAGGATATGACTTGGATGGGATCGCAGCAGGCCCGCACCAACTATACCCTAGATTATTATCAGCCTATGTGGGATGCTCAGTACCATGGGCAGCCGTTCGTTCCAGATACTCCTATTCCTGATTTTTCACCACCACCTATTCATGTTCCGACATATCGTCAGGGAGGCGGTTCTTTCTTCCCACATGATCTAGGAGGATCTCCTCGTGGTCCTGTGCAGTTTGGTTCTTTTGGCGGTAGATCTTCTTTTGATGCAGGTACTAGTGCAGATTGGAGACCATGGCCAGGTGCCGCTAGTCAAGCAGGTGGAGATGCTGGTGGTTCTGGGGGATTTGTTGGTGGTTCATTTTCTTTTGTTCCTGGTTTTGTTGCAGGTTCTGGCTCAGGCTTTGGCGGTGGACCGTCTGGAGGAGATGTTGGCGCCTCTGGTTCGGGTCAAGAAGGAGACCGCAATTGGATCACCGATCTTTTTGATACATCTGGTCTTCCCCATGGCTATCATGGACAGTCGCAGTGATGATGATTATGGTTCCCATCCGGTTCCGTGGGATGGAATCATTTTATGATTTATGATGATTGGTATTCAGGATGACTGTACTTTATACATTGTGTCTTATTTTCTGTTCTCTATTTTCTGGTATCCACCCTACGGGGTGATGAGACATTGTACTTTCGTTTGTTTTCTTTCTTTTAGGTTTTTATTTTTCTGCATAAAACAGTAGTTACTTTGATATGCTTAGAAATGTGGTTTGTTTGTGGTGCAAGTGACAGGACTATTCAATTTGATGGCTATTGTGCAACACAAGTGTGGGGGGAAAACCCATTGGATTCTCTTCTCATCTTTACTCTGTGGCATCAAATGGTGATTGTGTGATGGTGTGCATATGCTGGCAGTAAGTTCAGCGCCGCTATATTTGTGTTTGGTATGTTTGATGCACACACAACTCTCGCACTTTCCGTTTTGGTACAACTTGTTTCTCCCGCCAAGCAAATTGTTCTTCCTTTTTCGGAAGCGCAATTTGTGACACGGGGTCGACTAACTTGTTTCAAAACGGGATGTGTCCTTACTCCGGTATGTGTTCTGATTTTTCTATGTTGATTACCCCTATTTCCCTTTGTTTGACCGAATATGGACATTGAGGGCATTGTCCATCTTAAGTGTGGGGGGTGGCAAATAGGTTTAAGCTACCGGGTTTATCTCTGTTGTTGTTTTGCCATTGAGATTTTAGCCGTTCTTGTGGATGTGTCCCTCTCGTAGGCTTTTGGGTTTTTATCCAAGAGTAAGGGTTCTATTTTGAACTTTGAACTATGATGTGCATGTTTGAGAATTGGTTGTTTCAATTTGGCGGGATGATAGAAGTTGATATGGTTTTGATACTTGTGTTGAGCTTGTCCTTGTGGTAAATTGCTTTTGTCACTTAATTCATAATAATTTAATGTGCAATTTTACTACAAATTTTTCCTTGGTAAAATTTTAACCGGCGAAATGTGTTCTGAACGGTTATTGGGCTTATCCTTGTGGATTGATAACATTACTTGCATACTCAAATTTCCCAAACACCTAAAGTTGTGAGATTCATTGTTCATATATAGATGTGCTAGGTGTTTACGGTTTTGGTTTGATTACCTTGTAATTTGTCCCTCTCTTAGGCTCTTGGATTTATTCGGGAGTAAGGGTTCCATTTCGAACTCTGCACTAAGATGTGCGAATTTGAGGTTAATTTATTCCATTTCCGGGTTCTTTTCTTTGATTTGAGTGTGCCGGTGATGTGTTGAGCTAGAACTTGGCCTTGTGATCGTGACGAGACCGCAGTGAGATCACTTTTGTGATAAAAGTACATCGGATGACGAATTGGCATATAGGTTTGACCCATACTTTTCTTTCTTTTAGGTTTTTATTTTTCTGCATAAAACAGTAGTTACTTTGATATGCTTAGAAATGTGGTTTGTTTGTGGTGCAAGTGACAGGACTATTCAATTTGATGGCTATTGTGCAACACAAGTGTGGGGGGAAAACCCATTGGATTCTCTTCTCATCTTTACTCTGTGGCATCAAATGGTGATTGTGTGATGGTGTGCATATGCTGGCAGTAAGTTCAGCGCCGCTATATTTGTGTTTGGTATGTTTGATGCACACACAACTCTCGCACTTTCCTTTTCTTTCTTTATTTTCACTTTTCCTTTTGTATATTCATACCCTTACTATACTTATACTCACTTACATATACATCCTTCCTTTCTTTGTAAACCTTTCTTATACATCCTTTTAACTTAGCCTTTTCCATTGTATATATCCACTCATTTATGTAAACTTTACCTAATTATACCTTACTATACCGATAGTCTAATCTGGGGGGCCATTGATTGTCATTGGTTTGTTTGGACGGTTTGGGAGAGCTTCAATGGGGTGTCGGTGGAATATTGTTGGTCTATGGGAATGTGTTGGATTGTTCAAAAGGAAGTAAGTGTTTAGACATGATCATCATTGTAAGAGGGTGCCTACTAGTAGAGTAAAAGTGGTTCAATAATAGAAAAAAGTGAAAAGATTTCAATTAAAAAAAAAAAAAGAACTTGGGCTACTAGTGGGTACTTCTCATTTTTATATGTCTAGAGTTGTGTTGTATCGTTAAGAATGGAGAGCTTGGTTGATTTTAAGTTGTTTGAAGTTGATACACCACAGCGGTGTCGAGTTTGCTTGGTATTTTTGAGGTGTCTTAGCGGAATAGCAATTTATGGGTTGTTGGCAATCAATGGTACGGGTTTTGATTAGACTGTTTTGTACATATTTCATACATACCTTATACTTATGATTGTTTCCTTTCATTTCTAACCTTCACTCCCTTACTCATTGTAAATATCCATTACATATACCTTAGCCTAACTATACAACCATCTTATATGCCTATTTTGATGATGTACTTGGTGCTTACGCCATGTCGGTGGAGCTATGATCCTTGTTCAAGCCTATGGTAAGATATGCATCACGACTGTGCTATGAGTGATTCTTGATATATTCAACCCCAAAAGTAAGTTCGTTGGAGTAGAATGATATTGATAGGTTCATTTGTTTCACTTGTGCTTAGTCGTGTTATTGAGGCTTGTGGATTGTTCAGATATTGTCAAACATTTCGAGTTTTCATTTAAGATTAAAACTGCTTCACCCAACTTTTTGTCATTGACATACTTGGTGTTGAGCTTGTCCTTGTGGTAAATTGCTTTTGTCACTTAATTCATAATAATTTAATGTGCAATTTTACTACAAATTTTTCCTTGGTAAAATTTTAACCGGCGAAATGTGTTCTGAACGGTTATTGGGCTTATCCTTGTGGATTGATAACATTACTTGCATACTCAAATTTCCCAAACACCTAAAGTTGTGAGATTCATTGTTCATATATAGATGTGCTAGGTGTTTACGGTTTTGGTTTGATTACCTTGTAATTTGTCCCTCTCTTAGGCTCTTGGATTTATTCGGGAGTAAGGGTTCCATTTCGAACTCTGCACTAAGATGTGCGAATTTGAGGTTAATTTATTCCATTTCCGGGTTCTTTTCTTTGATTTGAGTGTGCCGGTGATGTGTTGAGCTAGAACTTGGCCTTGTGATCGTGACGAGACCGCAGTGAGATCACTTTTGTGATAAAAGTACATCGGATGACGAATTGGCATATAGGTTTGACCCATACTTTTCTTTCTTTTAGGTTTTTATTTTTCTGCATAAAACAGTAGTTACTTTGATATGCTTAGAAATGTGGTTTGTTTGTGGTGCAAGTGACAGGACTATTCAATTTGATGGCTATTGTGCAACACAAGTGTGGGGGGAAAACCCATTGGATTCTCTTCTCATCTTTACTCTGTGGCATCAAATGGTGATTGTGTGATGGTGTGCATATGCTGGCAGTAAGTTCAGCGCCGCTATATTTGTGTTTGGTATGTTTGATGCACACACAACTCTCGCACTTTCCGTTTTGGTACAACTTGTTTCTCCCGCCAAGCAAATTGTTCTTCCTTTTTCGGAAGCGCAATTTGTGACACGGGGTCGACTAACTTGTTTCAAAACGGGATGTGTCCTTACTCCGGTATGTGTTCTGATTTTTCTATGTTGATTACCCCTATTTCCCTTTGTTTGACCGAATATGGACATTGAGGGCATTGTCCATCTTAAGTGTGGGGGGTGGCAAATAGGTTTAAGCTACCGGGTTTATCTCTGTTGTTGTTTTGCCATTGAGATTTTAGCCGTTCTTGTGGATGTGTCCCTCTCGTAGGCTTTTGGGTTTTTATCCAAGAGTAAGGGTTCCATTTCGAACTTTGCACTAAGATGTGCGAATTTGAGGTTAATTTATTCCATTTCCGGGTTCTTTTCTTTGATTTGAGTGTGCCGGTGATGTGTTGAGCTAGAACTTGGCCTTGTGATCGTGACGAGACCGCAGTGAGATCACTTTTGTGATAAAAGTACATCGGATGACGAATTGGCATATAGGTTTGACCCATACTTTTCTTTCTTTCTTTATTTTCACTTTTCCTTTTGTATATTCATACCCTTACTATACTTATACTCACTTACATATACATCCTTCCTTTCTTTGTAAACCTTTCTTATACATCCTTTTAACTTAGCCTTTTCCATTGTATATATCCACTCATTTATGTAAACTTTACCTAATTATACCTTACTATACCGATAGTCTAATCTGGGGGGCCATTGATTGTCATTGGTTTGTTTGGACGGTTTGGGAGAGCTTCAATGGGGTGTCGGTGGAATATTGTTGGTCTATGGGAATGTGTTGGATTGTTCAAAAGGAAGTAAGTGTTTAGACATGATCATCATTGTAAGAGGGTGCCTACTAGTAGAGTAAAAGTGGTTCAATAATAGAAAAAAGTGAAAATATTTCAATTTAAAAAAAAAAAAAAAAAAAAAAAAAAAAGAACTTGGGCTACTAGTGGGTACTTCTCATTTTTATATGTCTAGAGTTGTGTTGTATCGTTAAGAATGGAGAGCTTGGTTGATTTTAAGTTGTTTGAAGTTGATACCATCGCCCACATCATTATTGGCCATTTTATTAAGCGTTTTAAGTCGATTTTGTGTGCATTTGGCGCGTTTATGTTGTTTGTTAGTGTTTCAGGCTCTAAACAGGTTACGCGCTCATTTGTTGCAAGTTCGGATGTTTCTTTGGCCAAGATGTTGATTTGTGCGTCCGAGAGTTGTTCATAGTGAAAAAAGTGTTATTCGGACCAGCATGATTGGACTGCGCCGCAGTGGGGGAATGCATGTACCCACTGCGCCGCAGTCATCTAGTGGAAAAAGGAGATTCAACCAGTAATATTACACTGCGCCGCAGTGGGGGTGTGCCCACTGCGCCGCAGTGGGGTGACAAGGCACTGCGCCGCAGTGGGGGAATGATCAGCCCACTGCGCCGCAGTCAGCTAGTGGAAAAAGGAGATTCAACCAGTAATATTACACTGCGCCGCAGTAGCTAGTGGGGAATCAAGGCCGCACTGCGCCGCAGTCAGCTAGTGGAAAAAGGAGATTCAACCAGTAATATTACACTGCGCCGCAGTGGGGATCATGTACCTACTGCGCCGCAGTGGGGGTGATCAAGGCCCACTGCGCCGCAGTCAGCTAGTGGAAAAAGGAGATTCAACCAGTAATATTACACTGCGCCGCAGTGGGGGTGATCAAGGCCCACTGCGCCGCAGTCAGCTAGTGGAAAAAGGAGATTCAACCAGTAATATTACACTGCGCCGCAGTCAGCTAGTGGAAAAAGGAGATTCAACCAGTAATATTACACTGCGCCGCAGTGGGGTGCATGTACCCACTGCGCCGCAGTGGGGGTGATCAAGGCCCACTGCGCCGCAGTCAGCTAGTGGAAAAAGGAGATTCAACCAGTAATATTACACTGCGCCGCAGTGGGGGCATCACCCACTGCGCCGCAGTCAGCTAGTGGAAAAAGGAGATTCAACCAGTAATATTACACTGCGCCGCAGTGGGGGATGCATGTCCCACTGCGCCGCAGTGGAGGGTGATCAAGGCACTGCGCCGCAGTGGGGGTGATCAAGGCCCACTGCGCCGCAGTGTGGTGATCGTGACGAGACCGCAGTGAGATCACTTTTGTGATAAAAGTACATCGGATGACGAATTGGCATATAGGTTTGACCCATACTTTTCTTTCTTTCTTTATTTTCACTTTTCCTTTTGTATATTCATACCCTTACTATACTTATACTCACTTACATATACATCCTTCCTTTCTTTGTAAACCTTTCTTATACATCCTTTTAACTTAGCCTTTTCCATTGTATATATCCACTCATTTATGTAAACTTTACCTAATTATACCTTACTATACCGATAGTCTAATCTGGGGGGCCATTGATTGTCATTGGTTTGTTTGGACGGTTTGGGAGAGCTTCAATGGGGTGTCGGTGGAATATTGTTGGTCTATGGGAATGTGTTGGATTGTTCAAAAGGAAGTAAGTGTTTAGACATGATCATCATTGTAAGAGGGTGCCTACTAGTAGAGTAGAAGTGGTTCAATAATAGAAAAAAGTGAAAATATTTCAATTTAAAAAAAAAAAAAAAAAAAAAAAAAAAAAAGAACTTGGGCTACTAGTGGGTACTTCTCATTTTTATATGTCTAGAGTTGTGTTGTATCGTTAAGAATGGAGAGCTTGGTTGATTTTAAGTTGTTTGAAGTTGATACACCACAGCGGTGTCGAGTTTGCTTGGTATTTTTGAGGTGTCTTAGCGGAATAGCAATTTATGGGTTGTTGGCAATCAATGGTACGGGTTTTGATTAGACTGTTTTGTACATATTTCATACATACCTTATACTTATGATTGTTTCCTTTCATTTCTAACCTTCACTCCCTTACTCATTGTAAATATCCATTACATATACCTTAGCCTAACTATACAACCATCTTATATGCCTATTTTGATGATGTACTTGGTGCTTACGCCATGTCGGTGGAGCTATGATCCTTGTTCAAGCCTATGGTAAGATATGCATCACGACTGTGCTATGAGTGATTCTTGATATATTCAACCCCAAAAGTAAGTTCGTTGGAGTAGAATGATATTGATAGGTTCATTTGTTTCACTTGTGCTTAGTCGTGTTATTGAGGCTTGTGGATTGTTCAGATATTGTCAAACATTTCGAGTTTTCATTTAAGATTAAAACTGCTTCACCCAACTTTTTGTCATTGACATACTTGGTGTTGCTTCTTTTTGATACTCGTGATTGTTTATTTAGCTTCATTGCCAAGGATTACTTTTTTTTTAAATGTTGGATTTGCTTGAGGACAAGCAATGCTCAAGTGTGGGGGGATTTGATGTGACCAATTTATACCTATCGCCCACATCATTATTGGCCATTTTATTAAGCGTTTTAAGTCGATTTTGTGTGCATTTGGCGCGTTTATGTTGTTTGTTAGTGTTTCAGGCTCTAAACAGGTTACGCGCTCATTTGTTGCAAGTTCGGATGTTTCTTTGGCCAAGATGTTGATTTGTGCGTCCGAGAGTTGTTCATAGTGAAAAAAGTGTTATTCGGACCAGCATGATTGGACTGCGCCGCAGTCAGCTAGTGGAAAAAGGAGATTCAACCAGTAATATTACACTGCGCCGCAGTGGGGTGCATGACTGCGCCGCAGTGGGGGAATGCATGTACCCACTGCGCCGCAGTCATCTCAAGGAAAAGAGCATCGAGTCCAGTAATATTATACTGCGCCGCAGTGGGGGTGATCAAGGCCCACTGCGCCGCAGTCAGCTAGTGGAAAAAGGAGATTCAACCAGTAATATTACACTGCGCCGCAGTGAGGATGCAGAGGCCCACTGCGCCGCAGTCAGCTAGTGGAAAAAGGAGATTCAACCAGTAATATTACACTGCGCCGCAGTGGGGGCATCACTCGCCCACTGCGCCGCAGTGAGAGTGCGGGGCTGAAAGGTTTTGGGCAGCTTTTGCATCTGATGGAAGGGGGGTATAAATAAAAAAACAAAACCTAATTCCCGGGAGAATGAAGTTTTCTTTCTAAGAACTGCACTTCAAGGAACACCTTCAAGGATCAAATCAAGATTTCATCATCTTCCGATTCATTAAAGATTCACGTGCACCCACTTAGATCGTATCTATTTTATTGTTCTGCAATTTCTATTTCTCAAACGATTGGTACATCATGTTCTTCCTTTATTTTGATTGTTATTTCAATTTAATCATGAGTGGCTAATCTTTTAATCATCCACCTTGATGAAACTAGACGAATGATGTGATTGCTATATGTTTTAATTCAAAGAGTTGATTTCAATTATCGTTGTGTCGAGATCTTGATGATTTAATTCCTTAATATATATTATTATGATATTGGTGGCATGTGTGTTCTTCGTTAGTGGTACTAGTTGAATACATTTGTGATTTTCAAACGGTTGCTTGTCTATGAGCAACTATCACTAGTTCATGGTATGATAGTGAATGTCATTTTAATAAAAGGAATAATTTTGTCAACGTGTTTTGTAACGGTTGGTGGTACCACGTTATTTTCACATAGGCACAATTGGTAATTTGTTGATCAAGCAAACTAATTGTTGGTAAGGTTGTCTAGGCATTGGTGGTACCGGCTTGGGTAATTAAACTAGCAACTTAGGTGTTTGGGTGTTTTGTGAACGGTTGGTGGTACCACGCGAGCATTTTATCCTTTCACGATTATCTTGTCAACTCTAAATGAATGTGGTCTTAATTGAATGCAATCATGTTTGAAGTCTAGCGAAGTCAAGGTGGATGATCTTTACTATTATTGTTTGAAGCTTTTCTTTACTTTTAAGTGTTTTGCCTTTTTAAATTTACTTTAATTTAATTGTCAAAGTGTGATTCAAAGTGTTCCACCCTGTTTTCCAAACCACTTTATTAGACAATTGATTCAAACCAATCCCCGTGAACGAACCTGGACTTACTTTGTAACTATATTGCATACGACCGGGTCCACTGCCCGATAGTGTGTAGTAGTGAGTTTCGAGGTACTTCTAGTTTTAAATTTTAAACTCGATTTAGCACACCAGTAACGCTGAAACCCATAGCTCTAAGCATGGTGAAAAGGAAATCCCACGATAGTGAGTCGTAAGTCTTGGCAAAATCAATCTTAAACAACATAAGACGTTTCTTCTTCTTTTTGTACCAATTAATTAGTTCATTCAGAAGGAGAGGGCCGTCAAGGATTTGTCTTCCTTTAATGAAGGCAGTTTGTTCGTGACTGACAACGGTATCAATAACTTGAGCAAGCCGGTTCGCCAAGAGCTTTGCAATAATTTTGTATTGGAGACCGATGAGGCTAATAGGGCGAAAGTCGGACATTAAAATCGGACTGCTGACTTTGGGAATCAATGTGATAAAAGAAGAATTGCACCCTTTTGGAATGTGAGCAGTATGATAAAATTCTTGTATCGTGTTGTAACTATCCATTTTCAGAGAATCCCATTGTCTTTTGACGAAAGCAAGCGAAAATCCATCAGGGCCCGGAGTTTTATCCCCTCCGCAACTCCAAACCACAGCCTTAATTTCCTCCATAGTAAAAACTGAGTCAAGATTTATCTTTTGAAGCGTGGACAACTGTTTGCGCCATGTTTTGACTTCCTCCTTGAGTCGCTTAAGCTTGTCTTTGACACGAGCAAACATGCTGTGGCTGGGATCCCCTATCGGTTGTTTCCAACAGGTAGTAACCAAAGTTTCAAAACCGTCGCAATCGAGCCAAGAGTTGAAAAATTTAAACGGAATGGGACCAAAATCAAAAGACTTTTGGGAAACCAAAAGAGGTCTATGATCAGAGAGAACATCATCAAGAGCTTCAAGTCTCAAGTCAGAAAAAGCATTTAAAAATTGATGATTAACAAGAACGCGATCGATCCTACTAGTTTTTGCACCATCCGTTGAAACTCTCGTATATTTGTATCTACCCAATGGTAAATCATATAGCTCGCCATTTTCAATAAACACATTAAAATTAGAGGCATTGATACTTGAAAAAGTAGAGCCCATTCGGTCTTCTGGCCGCCTGGTCGAATTGAAATCGCCACAAATAAGATACTTCCCTTTATTACTGCCCATGAAATTCAAAATTTTCTCCCAAAGCTCTACCTTTTCACTTTCTATTTGAGGTGCATAAACATTGACCATGAAACAATTTAAATCATTTACCACCCATTTTCCTTTAACAACAATGACCCTGTCAAAAATATAAGAATCCTCCATAACAAAAGCTACGGGATCCCAAATCGAGATAAGCCCTCCCGAATGACCATTAGCCAATGATTCCACAAATTCAAAACTAAAATTACCCTAAAGACTCTTTATACGCCTAAGATCAGAAACCGACATTAGAGATTCTTGAATAATTAACTCGATGTTTATTGAGAACACCTCGGAGTTTTTCACATTTCCTATCAGTTCCCGTTCCACAAATGTTAATTGATAGAATATTCATTGTAAACCATTTAACTCACTCACCTTTTTCAAGTTCATTTCAGTACCGTTGCAATCATCTTTCGCAGGAAAACCCATGTTGTTTCCCATATCTAAAATCTCTTGTGCTTCAACTTCCTTATTTGATGAACCGATGGACGAATCATGCGACACTGTAGGTTTATTCTTCGCCTCAAAGTGTTGCTCATTGTCAACATTTAAATTCCTTCCTTTAACGAGCTCGGGTGCACCACTTGAAACATATTTCATCTCTTTCATGGATCGCTTGCGTGATGCCATCTCTTTCTCAATGATTCGGTCTAACGAGAAAATATCTTGAGTTTCCTTCTGGACGAAAATTATCCTCTTGAATGTTGTGATTTTTCTTTTTCTTTTTTGATTTTCAAACAAAATTATTTATTAACTTTTCATTTTTTCAAGATACAGATAATATAGACCAGTTTCTTTTTCTTTTTTGATTTTCAAACAAAATTATTTATTAACTTTTCATTTTTTCAAGATACAGATAATATAGACCAGTTTCTTTTTGGTTATGGTTTTTTTACTGTTTGTAGAATATCTTCTTGGTATAAGGTTAAACTTTTCTTCTCTTTAATTCACTGTTCTTTTGAAGGCTTATAATATTGCCACAGGCCACAACCCACAAAAACACAAAAATGGAAGAAGCTACTACAGGATGTAATCGTTATCACAATTTGGTGTATGTGGGATGCGAAGAATAGGCTAGTGTTTGATTGGCCCGATTGTCATGGATCGAGTGATGTTTGAAATAAAAAGCCTACGTTTCCTTTGGATTAAATCAAAAGTAAAATGACACTTGTTAGCATGGGAGAGAAAGTTCTCATCCATTTAACCTTTTTAAGATGTTAAACAAGAAGCAGCAAAATGTCAATATGTAGTAGGATTTACCAACCCAACTGAAACCCAACTGAATGCATAATACCATACATTTAAGAATGTGTAAATGTAAGAAGAAAGTCCATACCTTTTTTTTTTTTTAAGTTGTACTTTTACTCTTTTTTTAGTCACTTAAATAGTTGAACGATCATTAGATTTTAATTAAATAAAATATCATCTATATCTATACTCCCTTATAATACAAACTGAAAGTTCTTAATTCAACATTTTTTTCAACCCAAAATACCTCTGTACACAAACAAAACCTTACACGCTCCTCATTTCCCCCTTACTTCTCCTCTGCCCACACTGAACACACACAAACACATATATCACACCATAACCACCCACCGTCGTCAATCACCGCAGTCCATTACCACCGCAGCCATAAATCCTCAAAACCATCACCGTTTAGCCGCCGCAAGGCGCGGGCATCCATCTAGTAGAACTTAAATGTATGTCTCTTTCAAACAATCTCCTTCCTGATATAAGTGATTGCTGTTGCATGTTATGATTCTTTCCCAAACAAAAAAAAATGTATGCAATGAGTATCATGCTAATTACTCATTAATGATCGTATCCATCTTTCAGTGGTGTTAATGTTAAAGAGGCAAAAACTTTACGTTATTGCTTATGTCTTTTACAAATCATAAAACATATTTTTATGATTACTAATTTTGTTTTTGTCAATGTAAAAGAACAGACCATATCTTTCTTGTTTACAATAGAATTGTTGTGCCAAGATATTACCTAGGCTTTTTTTCTTTCTATAAGGATTCCTTCAAGTTCTCTCAACTTCACTCGTCAAGTTCAAAGATTTCCAACCATTGAATTAAAATTAAAAGTCAAGATAAATCAAGTTTGAACTTTGACTTCGATTTTAACTAAAAGTAAGAATTCCCAACTTGACTAGTCAAAAACTTAACTAGATTGTGTTCCTTTTACTGTCCTCGAAGCTAAGGCCCCCGGTCTTGTTTTGTCTAGATTGTTTTCCTTGTTATATTTCTAAGCTTCTTTGTACGTTTTGTATTATTGGCCCTAATATCTTGCTAGTTGGCCATGCTATTTATAATGAGATTAGGGTTTATGTGGCTTTTAGACACCAAAGCTTGGGTATAAAACCCCTCACACCTTGTTTTTTTAATCCAGGAAAAACATGAGGGCCAAGCATTTATATATATATTAGAAAATTAGTAGGTGAAGGGTTCTAAACTCAAGCTTGGGTGTCTAACAGCCACATATTAAGTTTTCTCATTATAATACATATATATATCTGCCGTTAGAAAGGAAAAAATTGAGAGAATTTGAGACCCCACTTTTTGTGATACACCAATTAATCCAACTGTACATGAACTGCCGAAGACTCAAAGACGAGATGCATGGCACATTTGGCATTTTATGCTCTTGTTAATTGTTTCATTTGATCAACTTCCAACAATCATCATGTGTTTGAATCTCTCTTTTAAACAATATTTTTTCAGAACTTTAGAAACACCAATTATTTATTTATTTTTCAAATATCTTGCGTCTTTTAGCTTACTAGTAATATTTTGATTGATTACTGATAATCAAATGTGAAATTCAGCGTCTCTCAGCTTGACTAGAGTGTACATACTGTTAAAACTTGAAACATTATCATCATCTAAAACAGATACGAAGAAACAAATTGGCACTGTAATTTCCTAAAGAATTCAAGAAAAAAATGATGATACCGATCTTACAATTTATTATTAAATGAATCTGTGACCAGCATACTAATGCGTTTGATGGCAAAGAAATGTGTTTGAAGTATAAAACACCTTTTCTTATGCTTGTTCGGTTGCAAACTTTGCACACCTTTGTTACAAAAAAATTGCAACACTTTCTCCATCGAATCATCAAGGACACAAGTTGAACCAATTCCTACAACACCACTATCATAAATTCGTTTAAATATAACTGATGTTGGGTCAAACAGGAATAACAGTTTAAATTAGATGTAAAGAAATGAGTTAAATGGATTGAACATATCAAACGGGTTGGAAGACTCTTATTATGAATTCAAATAGTATTACCTCGATTATATATTGTTAATTAACTATATTACATATGCTAATAAGTAATAATATAACAAAAGGTTTCCAGAAAATGCTTGCTGGTCGACCCAACCCATTTAGACTTTAGAATACACTTGAAAGTTACCCGAATTTGAAGTGACCCATTTTGTAATGCCATCCAACCCGCTAGGCACCTCCAGTTTCCACCTCTAGATAATAAAAAGAGAAATTAAACATGATAACAAAGAGGAGAGTTGTTACCTGTATGCTTAAAATAAGAAGTAGTTTCGAGAAAGTGGAACACTTGTAGCTGCAGTGCATGTGAGATGCACACCATCCGCAGTCACCGCGTATGTCTCAGGATCAACCTCAATGTTTGGAAGTGCATCATTCAGTTTCATGTCGAGTTTCGTGAGCTTCCTAACATTTTTCACACTTATTACCTTCTTATTGAGTCCATAGAAGGTCTTTATATTGCAGTCCAAAGCAGCCTGTTGATCCAATATGGTATCAAGTTTCTAAATAAACATGTGTCTATGTGTGTGTAATAGTGAGCGGAGAAATATGTTCATGCCTTGCTGACAAAAGCAACGGAGTTGGAGCTTCCAGCTTTGCCAAATGCCCCAAACATGGGTCTCATTATAACCTGCAACAATTAGCAAGCTGCATTTAATAATCTTACCGGAAAGCAGTACAATTTGATTACAGAGGTAGAAAGGAGATCTAGTTTTCCATAAACCTGATATATATGTTCACTTTACAAGTTCCATAGTTGACACTTTTATAGATGAATAGAATGGTTTGTATTACCGGTTGAGGAGTAGGGATGCTTGCATTGGGATCCCCCATGTTAGCCCATGCAATGTCACCTCCTTTAATCACCATTTCCGGTTTCACCCCAAAAAATGATGCCTTCCAAATTACAAGATCAGCTAGCTTTCCCACCTGCAACCAGTTTATTATAATTAATTAAGGATGGACATCCGGTCCATTAACAAATAGATCGTAAGCAAAAAAAAAGAGCTAAAACGAGAATGGTTCAGATAAGTCAAAGTCTACCAAGTCTATTATTAATGGATACAAACTCTAGATTCATTTCATTCAACAGGTTATGTTTGTAATGGACAAAAAAATTGTGAATGTGCACCCAACCAGAACCAGGACGTTTAGACCAATAATAAAAATGGCATGTTTCAAGTAATTTCAACCTAAACCAATTTTGATCCATCACCTGGCATTCCCATCTTGTCACCTCAGTTAATTGTTAACATACATGATATTAAATATATACAACCATACATGTTGTGAACTTCTGACCAAAACTCAAAGGTTTTCTCACATGAAAGATGCCTCGGGTTTCAGATTACGAACCTCAACTGACCCAACATGGTCAGAGACACCATTAGCTATTGCTGGATTTATCGTGTACTTGGCGATGAAACGTTTGATGCGGAGGTTATCATTTTGTGATATGTCACCATCAGTCGATCCTCTTTGTAACTTCATCTTGTGAGCTGTTTGCCAAGTTCTTGTAATTACCTGATACATGAACACACCAAATTTGAAGTATCAGCTACTGATTAAAAAGCCCTTTATTAGATGTGTTTAATAACTAACCTCCCCAATGCGGCCCATAGCCTGTGAATCAGATGATATGATGCTTATTGCCCCCATATCATGTAAAATGTCTTCGGCAGCAATTGTTTCAGCCCTGATCCGTGACTCAGCAAAATGTACATCCTCAGGTATGTTCTTATCAAGGTGATGGCAGACCATCTGTGGAATATTGGCTGACATGAGAAATGAAAATACAGCGGCAAAATCTGTCGTTTCTTTTCTAAATGAACCTACCAGCATATCCAGATGCTCATCTATTGTGTTCTTAGTGTAAGGACGTGTTGGATTTGTTGAAGAGGGTAATACGTTTTTAACACCACATACTTTAATGATATCTGGAGCATGACCACCACCTGCACCTTCACTGAAACAAAAATATTTACAATACTCAGTTACATCTAATAAATTCTAACTAGATTTTGGTTAAGTGTCTAAAAAGTGGTCTGAAAAAGACCTTACCTGTGGTATGTGTGAATTGTCCTATCTTTAAATGCGGCAATTGTATGTTCAACAAATCCAGATTCGTTTAAGGTGTCAGTGTGGATATTAACCTATCACAACAAAAATTAAGTGAAAAAAGAAAAGTGAAAGTAAATTAAATTTTCATATTTCCTCAAAGTTGTAACAGATAAGCAAACCTGGATGTCATATTGCTCAGCAACCGCCAAACAGTTGTCTATAGCAGCAGGGGTTGTTCCCCAATCCTCGTGGAGCTTCAGTCCCATTGCACCAGCTCTGATTATTTCATGTAGTCCTTCTGGTTTAGCACTATTACCCTAGAAGCCAAACATGGTAAATGTACTTCCGCATTATGAAGAAAAAGGCTCTTAATTGTGTACGTGTTTATACATGCTTAATGTAGAGGTGGCAAAATCAGGTGGGGTAGCTGGTAGGGTTGAAACTGGTTTTAGTATGGGTTAATTCGAGTTGGATTGATTACAAACATCTTTGTGTCCATCATAAATAGTAAAATGATTTACTAAATATGACTAGAAACTAAAACAATTTAAGAGGCTATAAGCATCAAAAAGCACACTGCGCAACCCATTTGACCTGACCATCAGGGATAAACCATTACCAAAAACAACCCATTCATAATTAAAAAGGTGAAAATTGCCACCACTTATAAGAATAAGAAGTTAGAAATAAAGAAAATTATTTCTCCATTAAAAAAGAAGAAAGTATACTTTCCCAGTGAATCCAAAGTTAATTGGTATGTCATCGGTGGCTTGCAGCATTAATTTCATATGTATAGGTCCAGGAGTACATGTAGTTGCACGTGTCCCCTCAGCAGGTCCCGTCCCGCCTCCTATCATAGTTGTGATACCTAAATAGCATCACATCCAAGAAATGGTAAAGGCGGAAAATGATAAATCAACCTAATAAATCAACCTAACAACATGATTATGCCAAGTGTTATCATCAAAGGAAGAGATTGAGAGAGAGAATGGGTGGAATACACTTGTCATATGATGAAGGCTTTAGGTTGATTATTAGGTTGAAATGTTAGGTTGATCTATCATTAAATTAAGCTAGAGCTGAAAAAGCATGTTTTCTAATAACTGCATTTGATTCTCAGGTAGAGTTCAAGATTATTCGATTTCCAGCGGAGTAACTACATTAGTATTCATCACATTTTATTTGTAGGTTGACATATAAGAAACTTACCGCTAGATATTGCTTCATATGCCAATTGAGGGCATATGAAGTGCACATGACAATCTATGGCACCAGCTGTCACTATCATGCCTTCTCCAGCAATGACCTCAGTGCTAACCTGACCAAATTATATGTTAGAAATAGGGGTGGCAATTTCGACCTAGCCGATTAGGGTAATGCTTTATTTATAAAAGGTCAAAAGCGCCCAAGTGGATATTTGATGGTGATACCTCCTACATCAATTTATTCACAAAGATATTATCCACATAAAAAAAATCGTAATCATGTATTTATATATGACCCACAAATCCAAATAAAAAGTGTTTCGTGTCAACCCAATCCTTCTCAAATCTCAACACACACCAATGAAGTACGCGCTTTATTTGTTATCCAATCCAGTCGAAGGGCCACTCTGCCCACTGTTTGGACTGCTGAGTATAGGGTCCTACCATGATGTCATAAACTCACCCCGATGATCATGTTATCGGAGACACCATTCATGGCATCAGGATTTCCTGATTTCCCAATGGAAGATATGTAACCTCCTTTAATACCTATATCCGCTTTGTAGATTCCTGTATAATCAATTATCAAAGCATTTGTAATGACAGTATCCAAGCAATCAGATGCAGAATACCCTGAAGCTTGTCCCATTCCTTCTCTTATAACTTTTCCTCCACCAAATACACACTCGTCCCCAAAAACAGCAAAATCTCTTTCAACTTCAGCAAACAAGTCAGTGTCACCAAGACGAATTTTGTCTCCAGTAGTAGGACCATACATATTAGCATAAGCCTCATGGGTCATTTTACAAACCAGGGGAGATCTTTCTACAATGAAACCATTACTGCAAATCAAAACACAAACAATTATACTATATATAGAGATATATGAAACATTTACAGAAATCAGAACATGAACTTTAGATATATTAACTTGGTATTAGTATCTATTAGATTGCCAAATCCTCTTGAACGTACAGACTCCATCACTGCTTCAACATTTGCATCATTGGCAGGGCTGTCTGCAATTGCATTACCTCCTCTTATAATTTGATTGCCACCGATCCTTACGACAGTTACAGATCTTGAATCCCCTGGCTAGAAAAGTAGGTGTCAATGATTCAATGTCATGGTTGCAAATAAAGTTCACAGTTTGCCAAAGAGAACTTACTATCCCACTCAAGAGTAATTAACATCAACGTTTAAAGAACTACCTTAGAATATATGAACTATGAAGGGAAAAAATTTCACTGTCTGACCTCAAATCTAATAGCTGTTCCTGCCGGTATATTTAATCTCATACCATATGCTTTTCGACGATCAAAAATCAAAGATGGATTGACCTCAATAAAATGATAATGGCTGCCAACCTGAAAGTTTTGCAATCATCATCATTTTGTGATCAATTACAGAAATAACAATTACAAGCTGACAATTGAAGGAAAAACTGATCGATTATTTTAGAAAACGCACACATATTTTAATATAACACACTTGTTAAAAGCATCAGTTGAAATCATACAGAACTACAAATAAATACAGCAATTCACACTCCATCTTAGGCAGGACACTTGTTTCAAAATAATAATATTAATAATAAAAGTATCATTTGAATACTGATATTATAATAACACATATGAAATGGGACAAAATTAACTCTTATAGTATTTTGAAAACCAAGACTACATATCAGTCGGATTTAACAGAAATCAGTTTACACCAAGCATCCATAAAACAAAGATATGTTAACACAAAGAATGTTACTCGAAATTTCAGAAGAAAAAGCACTAAATGTACAAAGGAAACCACCTGGATTGGTCTATCTCCGTCGTTCGTTACTTTAAGGGTTAGAGCTTCCCTTCCAGAATTAAGCACTATATGCCCCTGTCCAAATAACACTTCACCGGGAATCTTACCACCTTCTATAACTGGAAACTTCTCAAGTGAAGGAACTGCAGAAGCAATAAGCTTTCAAAAAAATCAGTGACCTCAAACAAGTTTTAGTGATGATATCAGAGAGATAATGGGTGTATTATGATACACTGCATTTGCCAAATGCAGCTCAATGGCATGAAGAGAAGTTCCAAACTCTGAAATATATTTAAGAAAGAGAAGAAGTAACGATTCTTAACACATACTGGTTGTTGTTATGGATAATATTGACATCTAAACAGACCAAAAGGACGAGACAGGTATGCTGAACTCGGTAATGTTAAAAAAACAAAAAGTTCATGTAAGAACATTAACGCGCCAATACATAGAAAGGATATTCCGACTTATGGTAACAACATAAGTCATCCAATCCAAAACGCTAATCGAAAGGATATTCCGACTTATGATTAAAACTCTTTTGGTTGCTAATCGAAAACTATAAGATTCAGGATATTCTCTGTTGTTACCATAAGTTGGTTTTTTGAACAATCATTAGTGTTAAAAACACTAATCTTGCACAAGATCATCCAATCCAAAACGCTAGAGATGTGAAACTAATTATGATAGTTAAGTAGACAAACTAAGTCAAATGAATCTCTAAGATGAAAGCACATATTGATTACCTGGAAGAAAAGACCCATGTAAAGCTAGATCCAAATTTCCATTTTCGGTTGATATTGGATCATGTACAGTAATTAACTTTGTGCCGTCAGAAAACGTCCCCTCAACCTGAACATGACTTCCAAATAACAGTCATGTATAATCATCACTATAGAACAAGAATCTCTAAATCATTAATTTCTCAAGAATTTAGTATTCTGCACTTTTTAATGAAATATATGAAATACAATATATAACTGTAAAATTTAGGGGTGTTAATTTTCCGATACGACGATAGCATGATGCACACGGGGGTGTGAAAACTTGAAATTGAATTGGTTAGAATATAGATAAAATCATGGAATGTGTCAAATTAAGGCTGCTGACACTAAATTTTAAAAATTGCAAGACTGTTGAGGAGCTGAAAAGTAACTGGGAAATGACTGAAGCTGAATTAGGGATGTGCACGGGTCGAAAACCGGCCCGACCCGGGATGACCCGCGAGAGCATGAAAAATGGAACCGTGACCCGGCCCGTGAAGGTTCGGGTCGGTTCGGTTCGGGGTCGGGCGGGTCACGGGTTTCCTTCACAATTATTCGGTTTTTGGCTTCACCTGACCCGTCCAACCAATGACCCGCGAATGCACTAAAAACGTGACCCGGCCCGTTAGGGCTTCGAGCGGTCCGGTTCGGGCCGGTTCCGGGTCGGTTATGAAGACATGGTAAGCCAATTTTTTGGAAGGATTGCTGCAAGAGAGTTGTGGGTCAAAAATGCATACTGTTTAATCAAGGCTGGTTTTTGTATATAAAGTTTGAAATGAGTAGGTAGTAGATATAGTGCTTATTGGGTTGTATTGATTTGTTGATGTATATTATAGGTATTCTGTGATCTTAATCAGTAAGTGTGGGGAATGTCCACACTGAAAATTGGATTGGAATTTGTAATGGTGTTGATGATACAGCAAAATAGAGGTGCTGTCCTCTTCTTTTATAAAAAAAATGAAATACAATAGACCATGGTGATAAAGCCAATATATAAGGAGATATAACTTTTAGTAATTAACATGTTCTCAGTATTAAGGAAGAAAAGGTAATGTGTGTTGATTAACTGGTTGTGCGAAGTGGGACATAACTTAGTGCAGATACAAAAAGGAAGCTACCTGAACAGAGTCTAAAAGGTGTGGAACGGTTGAAAGAACTTGTCTTCTGTTAAACAAGTGGAAAATATTTAAGAAATGATTGTTCAAAGAACCAACTTTTGGTAACAACAGAGAGCATGACAGTATAATACACCGGATTAGAAAAACACAAAGCAATTTCATGGAACCCTGAATCTTACAATTTTCGATTAGCAACCAAAAGAGTTTTAACCATCCAAAATTGTTCTTTGTATAAACAATTACAAGTCCAGTTCACATATGATCTAATATTTTCATTACAGACTTCATATTTAACAAGTGATGTACAAAAACCTACAGTTATCAACAACTATAATGACACCTTATACATAAGCCATCCAAACTTGTTCTTTGTATAAACAATTTCAAGCAGTTCACATACGATCTAATAATTTCATTACAGACTTCATAAGTAACAAGTGATGTACAGAGACCTACAGTTATCAACAACTATAATAACACCTTATACATAAACCATCAAAAATTGTTCTTTGTATAAACAATTTCAAGTCCAGTTCACATACAATCTAATATTTTCATTACAGACTTTATAAATAACAAGTGATGTGCAGAGACCTACAGTTATCAACAACTATAATAACACCTTATACATAAAGAAAGTTATCTCAAAGTAATATATTACAGGACAATGTACCTTCCTAAAAGCTGTCTCCCAACATCCATTAATTCTGCCACACTCTTATCACCATCATGTACAAATTCCAAAATCTAAAAAAAAGGTCAGAGAAACTATAGTCAGATATGACATCAAAAAGCTCCACGCCGACATTTCCAAAAAGGGAAATACAGTCCAACTTTGAATATAATATCAAGCTTCCCAATTTCAAACTTATAGAAAATCTTTCCCAATTTAAACATCCAACATGTTCATCGGTAATTTTAACTCAAAAGATTTATGCTACCTCGCCAATACTACCTACAACATGTCGAGAAATTAATTCGCCTTCATAATCAAATGGATTTTTATTTAATTTAATTTTTTACTTTTCTAAAATCTAACACAGTTTTTACTGCAAAATTCATATAAATGAAAATTTTTTCCACCTACAACTAAAACTATCTTACACTTGAATTAGACTACTAATACGCAATATTTTCCAACTCAAAATGGGTCAAGTGCATGATAACGTCCATCTATAGCCCAGAATAGTGAATATATAGTTTGTGTCCAAAGTTAAAACATTGCTATTTTTGTATTCAACATTCAAATATTGCTATCGTGTGTATCCAGTCATATTTTTCCCAACATGGCAATTTATATGAATGATATCTTAGCAAAACTGCACGTCTACATATAATGATAATATTAGCAGATTGGATATAGACAATGGAAGCGTCTAATTTTGGGTACATACATCATAGTGTGGAATAAACTTGAATTCATTTCTAAACACTTATCTGTTCTAAAGCAGTAGATCATAATTCAGTTTATCAACATCAGATAGTCAAAACAAAATGAATATCAAACTCTAATTATCAAAATAATTGATAGAGGACATACCTGAGTGGCAATAAGTGCAACGGCCTCAACGTAATTAAGCCTTAAACCGCGAGCAAGGCGTTTCTGAGCTAAATATCCGGCATTATGTAACATCAATTTTTCCACCTCCCTCGGTGCTAACTTCATCTTCTCTTCAATTCATACACAAATAACATCATCATTAGCGTGTGTTTGTGTTTGTATTTGAATGTATATGATCATACTAGATAAATGCCCGCGTGATGCGGCGGTGTGACGACGGCGGAAACGGGTGGTGGTGGCAGCAACGGGTGGTTGTGGCGGCGACGGGTGTGGGTATTAAACTAAAAGTGATTGATGTAAAAGGGAGTAATATGGTTATTTTAAAGGTTGAGGGATGTATGTTGTAGAAGAGATATATAGTAATAAGTTCTTATATGATTGCTTCGTGCTTCCTCACATATGTGTATACATTCAATCAATATATATATATATATATATATATATATATATGTATAGAGAAAAGTGAGTATGTGGCTGTTAGACACTCAAGCTTGGGTGTAGAACCCTCACATACGAATTTTTTAATATATATATATGTATATATAAAGGGGTGGGTTAAATAGGGGACAAGCAATCGGAAAAAAAAGCGGATCAATCTCCACCGTTGGATCTGGAGATCGGATGAAGAAAAGACGCATCTCCGGCCATCTTCATCGGATATAATCATCACTAATCATCTCCGGCGACATCTCTGGTCATCTTCATCTCCGGCAGCGGCGGGGGACTCCGGCGACTTCTCCGGCAATCATCAGTTTCGTTTTCCGGTGGATACGGTACGGGCGTTGCCCTCATCCGTTCTAAATGGTTGTCACCGGACGCATATGGGAATCGTATGGATTTGATGGGCGGCGATCCAAGAGGTGGTGGCGGTTTAATACGGTACGGGCGTAGCCCTTGCTGCCGGCGCCGTGGTGGTCAGAGATGATGGTAGTGGCGGTGGTTGTCTCGCCAGAGAAGAAGGAAGAAAGAGGAGGTGGTGACGGTCGCCGGAGAAGGAGGTGGTGGCGGCGGCTGTTGTCTCGCCGGAGAAGAAGGAAGAAGGAGGAGGAAGATGCTTGATCTGAGCCTTGATCGGACGGTTGGGATGGATCCCTGGTACTTTTTTTTACCCCATCCCCTAATAATCTTCCTCCTATATATAAATTATTGGCCCCAATGTTTTTTATGGAAAAAATCAAGATGTGAGGGGACAAGCTTAGGTGGCTAACAGTCATATACTCCCTAACCTCATATGCAGGGGCGGATCCAGTGTAGGATGAGGGTGGTCACCACCCCCCTCTCAACTTAGTTTTGCTAGTAATTGTTTTCTACCAGTATTTTTTATGTCTGTTAAGCCCCCAAAGTTATATAAAAACAAGATAATAGCAGTGGGTTTGAAGAAACCAATTGAATATGACAGAAACAAACCTGTTGAAATGTGTGAATTGAAGCCTGAAATGGTGGTCTGGTGGGTAACTTGCAGGTTTTTAACTTTTTGTGTTGAAGAAGATGACGTACAACATTCTATTATTTGTTCAATTTAAGTCCTCTTATTATGTTAAAGTTTCATTTTTATCCCTAAACTTTCAAAGTTACTATTTATTAAAACAAAATGCATAGTATTACGGTATTACCTTTCAAAGTTATGATTCATTTTAATCCCTAAACATATAAGTCATATTTTTGCTAATTTTAACATATTTTAGCATTATCTTTTCAAATTGTAAGTTTATAAAAACTTTTTAACATAATACGATCATCGTAACAATGTATTGGTTATATTATAAACCTTTAAGACTAGTGTGTTATATAAAATTTGTAGATTATATAAATTTTGAATGAATTTAGTGATACACGAGAAAAAATTTGGCCCCCTACTTTGTAAATGTCTGGATTCGCCACTGCTGATATGTATATGTGTATTAGTATATGTATATGTATGAGTATATAATATATATACACAAATACAAGAGGAAAAGGATATGAAAGACAGAACGTAAAAGGATTTGATTTAGTGATTATTATTATTAGTATAACAGGATAAAAGATGATGCAGTAAAATTAAATAAAACTAGGGATTAGAAATACTTACAACCGGTGATTAAGATTAAGATTGAGATTAAAAGTGGACGCAGTAGAACAGTAGAAGCAGATAGTGAGTGAAAGTGTTGTTGGTTGACCTTTTCTCTATTTGAATCTGAAATTCCTAATCATCATTATCATTTCCGGTCCTTTGACAGTTTGACCTTTGTTTTTTTTAGAGTAAAGGTGATAATTGTATCACAATTTTTAATTTATGTACCCCACACATGCTCTCCTGGTTTCTACAATATGTTTTAATAGTTACCAGCATAGTACCCGCGCAATGCGGCGGCGAGCCAGCGATGAAGGTGGTGTGATGGCGGCGACGAATGGTGACGGTGGTGGCGGCATCAATTGGTGTAGGTAAAGGTATTTGATTTAAAGGGGTTAGTAGAGATATTTTATAATATAATGGACTAATGGTGTAATTTATATATTAAATATTATTCTAATATATATATATAAAAGGCTATCTCAAAGTGCTCATGTGGCATCTCCTCGTCGCGCCACGTCAACATTTTCCTAGGTGGCGGCTCCACATTACTCTAGGTGACACATCAGCATCCACGTGAGCAACACATCTTCCACCTAAGCATCATTGTGGTTAACATCTACATATATTTAAAATATTTCCAAAAATGTTGGAGGCAAGGATAGAACCTAAGACCTCCAGTTTAACATGACAACCAAATAACCACTTGGACTATGGTGGTTTTTGTTTATTATTTGGAAATCAAAATAGATAAATCATGTTTTTTAATTCCCTATCCTTTATGGACTTCCTACATATTTTGAATTCAATATAATTCAACTTCAAAATATATTTCATATTTAATGATCCATGTTTTACAAGGAATTAATATTTTTTTTCTTTTTTTGAACTAAAAATAATTTTATAAATAATAATTTATGTGTTTTAAGTATTCTTTCTTCACAAGATTTTACGTTTAAAAACAAATCGATTCAACTTCTCAATAATTTTATCTTTGTTTTTTCTTTTCTTTTTTGTATTAGGATTATGTAATGTATTTTCTTATATTAGAGATTATTTACTATTTATTTCAATTTTGCATTTTTGATGATGTTGTTATTGTAGATTGAGGTGGTAACATACTAAGGCAAGTGTTGGTTGTATTTTTCCATGGCTTCCTTCTTTTAAATTTCAAATCCTAATTTAATTGATTTATTCTTTCTTTCGCATGATCTATATATGTTACATATTATAATATCTAGATGTCTTTTGAAATTTGATCTCCATTAATAAATATACATACTATATCACACACAAAGAGTTAAGAACAAAGAAAAGTTTAACTAAAGAAAAGTTTAACTGACAATTAAGTTTATATACATAAGTTATTAATTTTTTTCTTCTTAGGTACATAAGGATATCAAATTCATTTATACTTTATTTTCTTTCTTATTGTGAAAATTGTTCTTGACTTCTATCGTAAAATCGAATTCGTTGTATCAACACACGATCATATTTGAGGTAATGGAACATATAACTATGATCAGATTCTTTATGAATATATATTTCTCTTGTGATTGTCTACTAATATTCTGTTACCACTCTTTCGCCATATGGTTTGGTGGTATGATGCAGGAAAAACTTGTCATAAACACAACTAGATTATTTCTCGCGTAATATGTGAGTTAAATATATTAAGTATTCGTTATAACTTAATATAGTTAATAGTTATAAATAAGATATGTTAGGATTTGATTATGTTATTATTTTAACAATATTGTATCAAGAATTATCAATAGAATTTGTATGTTAATTATATTTTTAATAAATGACGGTATAAAAATAAATGTAGATACTAACTGCTGAAAATTTTTACACAAATAAGATCATTAATTACATGTTAAATTTAATAATATCGTAATATAACAAACATAGATAAAAACATGTTGAAAAATGGTGATGTTGTCATTAATTTTTACAACCTTTTATTTTTTTATTATCTTAGGTTCCATATATATATACATATATTATATCTAAATATTACTCCATCCGTCCCATATTAATTGTCTTATTTTGACTTTTTGAGTCTTTTTCTTTCAACTTTGACCGTAAATATTTTTATTTGTATTATATAACACTGATATAACATATATGATTTGATTGAGTTTTAAATGTATTTTTCATTGATATAACTTTCACCAACTAATATATAACACAAACAAAGATATTTACGGTCAAAGTCGGAAGAAAAAGACTTGATCAGTCAAAATAGGACAATTAAAATGGGACGGAGGGAGTATAAGATACTAACAATGTAAAAGTTTATACTTATAACTAATATTTATTACGTTATATGATAAAGTTCCTATATAAAATTTTAATTTGATAACAACATAAGACATAAACCAAAAGAAAGTGTTATGAAGAAAAAAATATAAAAAGTGATTATAAATAAAATTATGAATTATTTTCCATAATTATATCATTAAAATAATTGTTTTTTATAATTATAAAATAAAGAAATTACTTTTTATAATTAATGACTATATTTGAATTTATTAAATTAAAATTAAATCTAAAAAGGTTAAAACAGATATATGACAATATCATTTTGATCTAATAATTCTAATTAAAAGTTGAACTTCATCAAATGATCAAAATTTCTTCAATTATGAGTTAAGGTTTCTTTTTAATTATAGATTATAGATGATAGTTGTCTTGATGAGTTTTTTTAAGTGGATTTACAATATTTTCTTTTAACCTTCTAAAATAGAAATACTAAGTTGCCAAAAATGTTTTGAATATCAAATCATTATTGTAGGTTTCACCATGCTTGAATTCATTTATCTTTGCAATATTTTGCAGCTTGATAATGTATCACATTTTTTTATCTTTAATTGTGACATATTGACATTTTTTCATATACTTGATGTTTGATTAGTGTCAGGCATTTATATTCTCATAGCCAGTATTTAAGAACAACAATATTTGGTTGACTTAACACGTTCACACACTCACAATCTACCAGTGTTAATGTTATATTTTCACATGATATATAGGACATGATTAAAGATCCTTTATTTCCTTTCAAAATGACCAGTGAGAAGACTACTAGCAACACGGACTTGCTAGCACCACATACTTGATAAGCACAACATTGGTCTTTGTGTCAGCTTCAATTGGTGCTTCGCAACCTGTCTTGGTAACAAACTACATCACAAGGATCTTGACTATGATATACATCTCTTGACATGGTCTACTTAGTAAGCCGTATGGTCTACTATTTGTTGTATGATATATAGTTTTCTAAGGATGTATGCTTTTGCAGGAAATTGAAACTCTATTGTTAGTTATCTTATTGTATTAAATAGTGATACATGGTAGTGGGTTTGGTTGCGGTAGAACAATCCCCGGGGTAGAACTACTAATGAAGTTATAACATTCTTTTATTAGATGTCATTTACAATGAATTATCTAGAAAATAAATTAGGCCGCCGCATCGCGCGGGTTTCACCTAGTTTTATATTAAGGGTTGATAGTGATTTAATTCATTAAGGCTATTTTGGTCAATTCGCATGTCCCATTTTTTCTAAACTTTCAAGGGCTTATAATTTTTATATAGTAGTATAGATACTGTGTGGTACATATGTAAATATTTGTGGTATGAATATCAATTCTCTTTTTAGAGGTATAGAAGGAAAAGATGGATAAGACCATTGGTTCTTTATATGGTTCACTACGTTTTTATTTTTCGTCCGCGTTAAACATATTAGGTTTTCGTGATAAAAGTATAATATAATTAGTATTTTTTTATGTTAAGATTCGATGGTATTATTATTTTAAAAAAATATTTTGTATAAAAAATTATATTTTTTTTGTAAAATTAAATATAGATATTACCAGATAAAAGTTTTATATATTAGAGATAATTATAACATATTAAATTTTTGTAATCGTAATTTAACAAACATAGATAAGAGATGTTAAAAATTAGTGATGTTGTCACTTTTATAATCTTTTATTTTTTTGATTATTCAAGACATCATATACATATCGGTAAATCTTTTATTTAAATATCATACAAATCTAACGATGTAAAACTAAATATTTATAACCAATTATGATAAAAATCCTATAAAAAATCATAATTTGATAACAATATACGACATAAAACAAAACAAATTGTTATAAAAAAAAGGTGATTATAAAAAAGATAATATGTAATCTAGAAATAATTTTCCATAATTATATCATTGAAATAATTACTTTTTATAATTATAAAATATAAATTACTTTTTATAATTAATGACCATATTTAATTAATTAAATAAAATTAAATATAAAAAAGTTAAAAAAAAATTGGTGAAGATGATGATGACATGTAAAGTCATGTTAGTAGTCCATGTAGACATTTTCATGATGTGGCATGCCGTGTTGGTAGTTACAGATATCCAACGTTAAAAACTTCTTTCAAGAATGGAGATATGGGTCAGCCTAAATAAAAAAAATGAGTTTCCTCTAAATTTAGAGTCGTGTATATGAATAAGCATGTCACTGACCAAAGTTGTCGTTAAGGAAAAAAAACTAATTAATTAAAAAAGAGCACTATTTTGTTAAAAAGCTTATGATGATTTTATTAAAGATAATCAAGTTTATGATCAGTTAAGTGGTTGTTAGCCAAAACACACTATTTTGTACAAATTAGTATTTTTACTCGGGCGTTGCCCAGTGAGATAAACAAAACTCTACTGACAAAAGTTAAAAACATTAACCTTTACCCAAATCAAAGTTAAGAAACTTAAACTTCAAAACAAAGTTTGTGTGGCGAAAGTTGAAAAAACAAAAGTTATTTGGCAAAAGGTAAAAGGGGAAATATAATAAAATAAAAAAAGTTTCAGTAGCGAAAGTTTAAAAACTAAAAGTTATGTGGTAAATATTAGAAAAAATAAACTTTTGATGGGAAAAATAAAAACCAAAAGTTTTGTGACAAAAAGTAACTAAAGCAAAACTTTGGTGGCAAAAGTTAGAAAACCTAAAGTTGAAAACAAACTCCGTTAAATACTTTTTTGTAACTACCATTAGTTAACCAAACGACACTTAACGATCGTTAAGGCCGTTAATTATTTTGGTTGGGCAACAACAACTTATACCTTATGCATTAAGGGGTTGTACTTTTAGCTACAGTACAACTCCTCTCACAACCCAACTTTACTTTTTAGTAAAAACTAAAAGTTGCGTAGTAAATATAAGAAAAAAATAAACTTTTGATGGGAAAAGCTTAAAAACCAAAAGTTATGTGACAAAAAGTATCTAAAGCATATCTTTGGTGGCAAAAGTTAGAAAACCTAAATTTGAAAACAAACTCCGTTAAATACTTTTTTGTAACTACCGTTAGTTAATCAAGCGACACTTAACGATCGGTATGGCCGTTAATTATTTTTGTTGTGCAACAACAACTTATACCTTATGCATTAAGGGGTTGTACTTTTAGCTACTGTACAACCCCTCTCACAACCCAACTTTACTTTTTATAGTACGAGGTCTTAAGACTCGTGCGTTGCACGTCCGGGATGAATTATATTTGTTTCCGCGTAGTAGTTGTATTTAAAAAATATTATTTTCATTTTTAACGTGTGGTTTAAAAATGATCTATATTAGAACGATGTTGAGTTGTGTGTAAGAGTATAGTTATAATATGGACATAATTGTGAAGATAGAATGTAAGGAAACAATCGACAATATAATATATAGTTGTGTTGGTTAAAAATTACATGTTGTTGAACGTTGATTAAAAAATGTTTACGAATACATCTATATCACTACAATTAAGTTTAGTAATAATATTTTTTTAAAATATTATATGTAGGATAAAAAGTTACGCATCGTTGAGTTGATGTTGTATATGATAAGTTTATTTACTTATTTTTCTACATGTCACAATCTAATAGCTTTAGGATAACTTTTAGGTTAATTTATAGGGGGATAAATCATTTTCCTTTATATAATGTTTTTACTTCCATGATATGTACAATATGTTGTTACTAATAATTAATTTAAGTTAATTAGTCTTTATTATGTATTACTCTAAACATGTAATTTCAATGATTATAATTAAACTTATTTTGTTTTAAAAAAGTATGTAATACGTTAGTTGAGGTATCCATTTACAAAATTAATATTTTTGTAACAGAGGTCGGGAGAAACGCTGTATTTATTAACACATGTATTAGAATATTAGAAATTAGGTTTTGTAACATTTAGTTGCATGACTCCAACAATCTTCGACGCCTTTTATGTTGTCAAGTACGTACTATAGTATATTAGTATGTCACAGTGTCGAACTTCGTATCCATGTTATTATATTTTTTAAAAAGTCAAATAATGATAAACATGTCAAGGTAAATGATGATTATGGTGAGATCTCACCAAATAAAACCCTAGACTATATATATAGATTGATGCTTGAAGTATAAGAGGAGAGGTCAGGGGCAAGCTTTAAATAAGCGAGGCTTAGGAAAAGATTAGAAATTCCTGAGTGTCGAAGTCTACAAGGAGAGGAGAGAATCGGAGCCTAGCTTTCTAAGTGGGGCCCAGCCGAGGCTTCCAGGGAAAGAAAGGGAGGATGATCGAAGCAAGGTTTAATTAAGCTTCAGAATTCATATATATACAAATATATATGATCGAAGTATAAAAAAGGATATTGAGACTGGAAGTGGGCCCCACTGGCGAGCCTTCGAGTGGGCCCCAGCCGGATCAGTGAGGTTTCCTTAAAGATGACATGAGATAGATAAATAATCAACTAAGGTACATGCTATCGAGGCTTCCTAGGTGAGATGCCAGCGAGCCTTCACTAGGGGAGCGGCAGATCATTGTTATTTACATATACTTATGTGTGACCTAAATTGCTAAAAATACAAATGTATATTGGGCCCGAGCCCAGACAAAGCTTTAACAAGATGCAAGGCTAGGCAAGGAAATCTCTCACAACCTCCACAATGGGCCCCAAGCTAGATAAATCCTGGGCCTAGTGAGAGAGAAGCAGCCGACCCTCACTATGGCTAAGCAAGACATGTATATATACATATATATAACTAAAAATAAAGAAGGCTAATTGAAAGGAGAGATATGTCGAGCCTTCGGAGAGGCTGTGGGACCTACCCTTAGCGAAGTTTAAAGGAGAATTGCCGAAGCTCGGATAGTTTAAATTAATTGATATAATATATATATGAGATATTAGATCGAGCGAAGCTTAGGGTGAAGAGAGAGAATCGGAGCCTAGCTTTCTAAGTGGGCCCACTGGCGAGCCTTCGAGTGGGCCCCAGCCGGATCAGTGAGGTTTCCTTAAAGATGACATGAGATAGATAAATAATCAACTAAGGTACATGCTATCGAGGCTTCCTAGGTGAGATGCCAGCGAGCCTTCACTAGGGGAGCGGCAGATCATTGTTATTAACATATACTTATGTGTGACCTAAATTGCTAAAAATACAAATGTATATTGGGCCCGAGCCCAGACAAAGCTTTAACAAGATACAAGGCTAGGCAAGGAAATCTCTCACAACCTCCACAATGGGCCCCAGGCTAGATAAATCCTGGGCCTAGTGAGAGAGAAGCAGCCGACCCTCACTATGGCTAAGCAAGACATGTATATATACATATATATATTTATACATACATAAATATATACTCTAATAAATAAAAGCTGTCGAGACTTCTCAGGGTTCAAGCCTAAGTCTAGAATGAGTATACTTAGTCTGGGTCTGAATCCCACGATCATTTAAGTTAGCATGGTCATATGCCACCTTGACACGTACTCTGGAACCTTCTATACCTCGTACTGGGCCAGGCCTATTTCTGACAGGCCCAATGTACGAGGTAACCCTAATCTATGGCCTATAAATATACCACATCATTGGTTGCAGGGCCAGAAGATTCACAATCAATTCAGTCACAATCAATTCATTCTCATTCAATATAACATTCTCTACAGCAGCAGTACATTCAATAATATAATCATCAGTATATTCATAGATATTATCATCAACACATTCATCATCAATCAATCATAAACATAAAATCACATATCAATCATATCCTCCCAAGATCGAAACGTCTCTTTGGGAAAATCATCAAACACCTTAGATTCGTCGAGAGTTTATTAGGTTTGCACTACTTCGTAGGAGATCTTGATGATTTTCTTGGTTAAACCCCTTCTTTGATTGAGCCTAACATTTTTATGCTCAAACAGTAAACAAATTTAGTAATGCAAATTTATTTTTGCAACCAAATATTTTTACGATGTGACAGTGTCGAAGTTCGTACATATATATATGAACAGTCATACCAATATAATCATATATATATATATTGTAACATCCCGAACTTTTAATTAACAGTTGACTTGTGTCGTTAAGTCAACACCTAATTGTGTCCGTTAAGTCTCTAGGATATTTAATGCTTATATGTGATTAATGTGCTATATGTATGAGGCTTCAATGCCTTAATGATGTATATGTTAATGTGTTTAAGATGCCAAAGATGTTTAAGATGTGTTTAATGTATCGGTAAGTATTCTCGTTAAGTCGTTTAAGCCTTAGATGTGAAGATGTAAAGTTGAGGGGCTTAGGTGTAAGCTTTGGGAAAGTGTGTCCATCTTTTAGGGGTCAATTAGGCTAACCTAATTAACACTTAATCAGTTCTTAATCCCTTTTGTGCCTCTCCAAACCGTTCCCCTCCTTCCCATATGATTCATTTGCGAAAATCCTTCAAACGTGTTGATTCGGGTGTGTTTGATCAAGCTTTTGCATCCTTCTTGTAATCTACAGGTATTTGAGGTATTATTACATTGATTTCATGTCCTTTCAGTCCCTTGCTCGGGTGGCTCCTTGCAACATAATTAAGTGGTTGAGTATCTTTGGGTGGCCTGATTACCCACCAATGTCTTTGAACATACGGACTACTCCGGGATTGGCTTGCCATTCCTTAACGACATTGATGTACTACCGTAAGGTTTGTCCATCTAGTCGGGTGTGACTTATGTCACACTTACAAAGATGTATATGTTATATGATGTGCGTGACTTATGTCACACTTGCAAAGATGATATGTGAAAAAGATATGAAAGATGACTAGGCACATTTAGGGTGGTTCATCCTAATATGAAGATGTCGATGCTATGATATGTATGTGAGATGATATGATTGATGTGCTATGTGCCTTAACGAATTCAAACGACTTTTCTATAATGATTTGAATGGACAAATGCTTTATGAATTATGTGTTATCTTACTTAGCTAATTCGTTAGCTAACACTTGTTTCTTGAAATATGTTGCTCCCTCAGGTTAAGCAGGTTGAGCTAGTGAAAGACTTAGCTTGGTGAGGCAGGTAGTTGTTATGAAGAAGACATTTAGTTTCCCCGCTTAGTCATTTATGTTAGCCTTAATGTTGATTGGCTACTTTCAATATGACTTATGTATTGTTTATGATGACATTTATTGTTGGTGCCAAATCTGGATTATCTTATACTATTTTAATGATATGAATGTTGTAACACCACTTTTATAAAGGAACTATCCGTGAAGGGTTAGTTATGTTTTAAAGATTCTGTTTTCCGCATTTCTAAACGCCGTTAGGCAAAAGCTTTTGAAAATCCAGGTTTTAAAAATGACGGGTGTTACATGATGGTATCAGAGCAATGGTTTAAGTGAACCAATGACTATAGGTATACCATAGGAATTGGACTTAAACCGATAGAGATCAAGTTAGGCTTAAGTAGGTATGCTTAGCCTTTGAGATGAAATGCCTTAGGACGGGTTTGGGTTTGAGTGAGAGTGTAGGATAAAGGCTATGTGATGATTGTTTATTGATATGTGAATGTGTCTTTTAGCCTATATTCTTCCATTTCTCGCTTCTCCGTCGCTAATTATTCTACTGCTACGATAGACGGCCCTCGAGGTGATCTCCTATTTCTCTAATTGAATTTGATAAACTTATGCTTTATATTACGTGGGAATTTGTTGAGATGGACAAAAGTTGGAGGATTAGGTGAAATGGTATTCTATCAATGTCGAACCCACGAGGTTAGGGACAAGGACCACAATGGAAAATATATGTTGTATGCGTAATAAAGGTCGCGTGAATGGATTTGGTGAAAAGAAGACGATACACAAATGTGGTAACGAACATGTGAGTGAAAGGATACAATTACAATTATGGTCCGGAACATAATTGCAAGCGTATCACAACGCGAGCGTGTTTGTATGGCCATGCTTGCGTTGACCAGTGTAGAAAGTAACGAAGTTGGTAAGATCTCTATGAAGTGTTGTATTGTGTTGTGGAGCCCACGGGCTTAAAAGACATGGACTTGAAGTTTGACGAGTAGAGTTGATGAATTAAAGGGTTACCGGGCACACGTATGGAAGGATACAGTTACAATTCCGGTCGGGAACGTAATTGTAAATGTATCACGATATGTGTGTGTTTGTGAGACTGTGTCTGTGTTGATCCGAATGAAGTGAAGATGGGAATGATGGAATCACTGAATGGTATCATATTTAACCACGCGTAGAGTAGACACGTATAAATGGAATTGTAACACCCGTCATTTTAAAAACCTGGATTTACAAAAACTTTGCCTAACGGCGTTCAAACTTTGCGGAAAGCGTACATATAAAACTGCCCCATCCGTAACCGGATGGTACCTTTCATAAAAATGGTGTTACTAAATCGTATCGTCACAACAATAAATGATAAATCCAAGTTATGGCACCAACATAAATGTCATACATCAATACATACAACATAAGTCATTAATAAGTAGCCAAACAATGGCTAACGGGAAGTCTAAGCATCGGGAAACTAATGTTAATCTTCCTTTATTATTCTACCCATCTCACGATCCACGCACTTCACTAGCTTATACCTGCTTATCCTGAAGGACACAACATTTTTATAAAAGCAAGTGTTAGCTAATAAAATTAGCTAAGTAAGATACACACATTTTGATAAAACGTTCTTCATTTTACTTTCATAAAACTTCGTCATATTTTACTTATCAAAACATAACCACATTACATATCACATCAATGCGTACATACAACTTAATGAACATCTCTTAACATATCAACATATCTTACAACTTAGTCAACATCTCATATCATATCATCATATACTTTCAACATAATCAACATCTCATATCATATCATCATATACTTTCAACATAATCAACATCTCATATCATATCATCATATACTTTCAACATAATCAACATCTCATATCATATCATCATATACTTTCAACATAATCAACATCTCATATCATATCATCATATACTTTCAACATAATCAACATCTCATATCATATCATCATATACTTTCAACATAATCAACATCTCATATCATATCATCATATACTTTCAACATAATCAACATCTCATAACTTAGCATAACACACGTAAACATATCCCACGTATACATACTAACACAAGTAGAGTACATACTCCTAATTGTGCCTATCAACGATAAATCATACTTATAAGCAACTTAATCAACGTAAGCAACTTAATCAACTTATCAACTTATCATCTTATCAACTTATCAACTTATCAACTTTGATCAACTTTAATTAACGTATCAACTTATCAACATGTCAACTTATCATCTTATCAACTTATCAACTTTAATCAACTTTAAGCATCCTGTTACGCTTTTAACATTGGTGGTTAGTCACTCCACCCGGAAATACTAGATCAACGACTATGCCACAAGGAGCCACTCAAGCGACCACTTATTGTATCCCGTCATGCTTTTAACATTGGTGGTTAGTCACTCCACCCGGAAATACTAGATCAACGACTATGCCACAAGGAGCCACTCAAGCGACCACGTACGCACTAGCTTTTCAACTAGCACGGGTTAAGCTTAACACAACTTATGCTCGAGACTTCTTATGTTTATTAGCTTAGGCTACACTTTCACCTAAACTAATCACTTATCAACATCTTTACTTTGCTTTATATTAGCTTAGGCTACACTTTCACCTAAACTAATCACATATCAACATCTTTACTTTACTTTAACTTTAGGTATATTCATTACCTAATTAATTTCACATCTACTTCAACGAGTAATCTCATTAACATGCACATCACATAACATTACTTCGTGTATCTAGTGAACTAGACATTTCATACTTAAGTGCACATATAAGCCATCACATATCAACATTTAGGCATATCAACGACTTGAATCAACAATACATATCATATTCATAGCAACATCAACGTAAGCATCATACTACACATGCATATAATTACTTCAACTTTAAACGTCATCACAACATAATTAACTACCTCAACATACATATGTTCCCATATAACCTCCCGCATAACCCGGATAACCCAATACACATAAGATAATCCGATTAAGAGGTTAATTAAAGAAAACTACTTTTGTTGTGCCTCCAACGTGATAAAAGTCATGTATCTTACCTTATTGCAGCGCACAACACAATGATAACAAATGTTACCGAGCCTTGCAAATATTCTCGACTACCTATAACAAGTATAGAATCAATAATCTACCATAAATGAGACCCAATTAACACTTGGAACCTACATATGTCATATGGACACTTATATGTCACTTAACACTTATTTTAAACCTTAATAGTTTGGAAAGACACTTTATGAGTCTCATGAATCAGCCATGAGTCGCATATTTGCAAACAGTAGTAAGCATAAATCGACCATGATCAGTTTATGAGGCTCATACCCTTTTATGAGTCTCATATTTACAAAAGGAACAACATAAATCGAACTTGATCAGTTCATGAGTCTCATACCCTTTTATGAGTCTCATATTAGCAAACAGTGGGAAAACAAAATCGACAATTATCAGTATATGAGTCTCATCCTCTAATATGAGTCTCATATACTGTAGCTTCGAACAAGACTTCGTTTTTGCAACTCCTTACGACCTTTAAATGTTTTCTTGACAACTCCAAGCCTTATAAACACTTTAAACCATCAAATTAAGACCCAATAGAACCTTTGAAAACATCAATTGATCCTTATATCATTTACAACAAAGACTCACACTTTAAATCACCCGAAAG
The DNA here is from genome assembly GCA_034093135.1 of Erigeron breviscapus. NCBI lineage: Eukaryota > Viridiplantae > Streptophyta > Magnoliopsida > Asterales > Asteraceae > Erigeron > Erigeron breviscapus. The sequence goes on along the minus strand of CM067170.1, from coordinate 123,624,447 downwards.
ACGCAAAATCGGTAACGTTTTGATCAAAAACACAATTGAACACTTATGGATCTAATTAATCACCTGGGATTTACTCATATACATATAATCAACATATTTCATCATTAAAGTTAGCATCTTGATGTAGTTAACCAACTCAATTAACGATTTTACTCACGAAAACGTCGTTTTTAACCGAAAACATCAACTTTAAACAATCCCAACCCTTATGGCCGAATCTACAGGGACAAAACCTACTTTAAAACTTAATCAACATTCAATTACTGACATATTACCTGTAGGGATGATTAATGGATCGAAAAGTAAGCAAAAACCCTTCCGAAATCCCCCGAAATCGACTAGTTATTGAAGAATTGACCTAGGGTTTTGTGTGAAAGACTTCTCTAGGGTTTAGATCTGATTAAAGGGTGCTTAGGTCGACCACCAAGCCCTATTTATACTGAAACAACTTTTAAAACTTTACATCTAGGCCCTCGCACTTCGTTACAACTCGTTTCGTCACTTAACGGCTCGTTTAACGCAACCGGGAACACTTAACAACTCTTATATCTTATCGGGAACACTAATTGACTTTATAAATCATTATCAACATTAATTTCATTACTTTAAATTACTTTAACACATATCTCACGTTAATTATTTAATTCACATAAGCACATATAAAGCACATAGTAACTAACGGTCGCTAACGACAAGTTAACGGTCAACGTCAAAAAGTTTCGGGATGTTACAGCAATAAAGAATGATGAAGCAGAAGCAAGTAAAGAAATTAGCACTAAGGTTGATTGAACCCTTAACCATGAAGCTCTTCCACTCTATGAACACTATGATATGATGTGAGACTACATTCGAGCTGCGAAGTGTTAAAGTTGTGCTTGGGATTAAGGTTTGGGGTTTGAAAAGAATTCGTTTAAAGGATTAAAACTTGGGGGTACTTGGTCGAACTGGATGATATGCGGTGCACCAAAAGGGGGTGCGGCGCACACCTGCCCAGTTTTGAAATATGCGGCGCATGCACCATCCATGCAGCGCATATTTTGGTCTGTTTTGGATTTACGACTCGTTTAGTTTTGATTTCGCTACGGGACGATATGTGACGATTGGGACGAGTATCTACAGGGGGAGATCCTTCCTTAAATTGCATGAATGTAAAGGTGATGTGGATATCTTATATTTGTACAAAATCTTATGTGTGACTGCTTCTCAAGATAAAAGAGTTTTCCCCTAAGAAAAGTTAAGACGTTGGATGATGGAGTTATTTATAGTTTCTTAAAGCAGAAGAAGTAAAAGTTTTAAGAGCATCTGATTCCGAATTGATCATGTTCCTCGCCTATGTGATTCGCTCATGTAAGGCAAAGATTATATTTCTAAAGTGAGGCCACTCGTAGTTTTGAGATGTTCTATTAATGTTCCCGGTTTCGTTGCGATCGTGAGGTCGAGCCTTTAAGTGATGTGTGTCTAGTGCTACTTTCATGCAAACGCATCTTCCGTTTTGTTCTCCATTATAGGAGGAAGTTAATGTTTTCGATTGTGGGATGTATTTCTTTTATAAGATAGATTTACGATGTTGCTACCATTTGTTGATGATGAAAGTCCTGATAAAGTTATTCTTACACTCATTATGACCCTATTGAGTTTCTCGAAATACCTTCATGATAACGAAAGTCCTTGCTGTGTATGAATTTATGGAATCATGTCTAAAGTTTTCTCTGGATCGTTCAGTCATTACGTTTAGTGATGACAATCTTGCCCAGTCTAAGTATGACGAAGAACCTCATATTTGCATAAAGAGCGTTATTATGATTTTCAACTCGAAGGGGCTTAGTTTAAATTCGTCAAAAGTGAGTAAAAGTTAAGGGAGCAGCTGACGCTTAATGTTGAAAGGAACAAAGTTCTATTTATTAGCTAAGTCCGTGGTTGTGAGGTTATGGTGAGTGCTTGACTATGGCAAATCAGCTCAAGGTAATGTTCTTTGAGACAAAGAATGTAGTAGAACGGGAGCATAGTCAGAAGAGTCGAGATGAACCATCATGAAGCAATATGTTTAAAAGTAAGATTTCGGTATCCGAGAACGAAATGGCCAAAAGTTGTTCTTGAGGAGGCTTATGAACCGTGGTGATATGCTTATTTGGATGCCGTCTGAAATGTGATACGATCTATTCTGATACGAAGTGTAGTAAGTTTTATACGTTGATTTGTGATATGGTTAAAAGCCAAGACCAGACACCGAAAGTTTTGTTACAAAATTAATTATTTAATGATCCTTTAACATAAGTGAGGAGTCACGTTATCATGTACTAAGAGACAAGGTTGCGTGGGAAGCTAAAGGTAATGATATGATATGAGCCATTAGTAGACAGGTTGTCCAAGAATGTTTATTTCTTGGTGAACTATTGCACCGTTTCATTGGACATGCAAGAAAAGATGTATGTTAAATAAGTTCTCTTAAAGTGTGAAAGCTAATTGTTGAATGTTTCAAATCGAGACGGCCGTTATGTAAATAATTTTCAAAGATGTTTTGGCAAAGTATGAAGGGAATGGTGAGCTCAAATGATGTCTATCACTCCTAGATTGATGGGAAAGAGAAAGAATGATTTAGAAACTCAGGAAAATCATATGATTGTGCGGTGGTGCATCGAGATTTATTGTTGTGTTCATATGCAACCATGGTTATGCCATAGGCGTTGGATTTCACTTCATGATACGATATGTTATTGAAAGGAAAGTTGTGGAGCCAAAGATCATGAAGATAATAGTTCATAAAGTTGGAATCGTTAAAGAAGTGTCCTGATTAGCTCAAAATTGACTGAAGGTTTTGTGGTGAGCCAAGAAAGCTTATTATGAACAAAGTGGGTATTATGGTCTAACCATAAGACTCGATGGGGGGATATGTTATGCATCAAAAGTTATGGCGAGTCGACCCTTTGTTCAATGAGTCATGTTAGTCATAGTAGCAAGTTAAAAAGGATATGTGTCGGAAGGTCTTATCCGCCAAATGAATAGTCTTCGCTGATTGTAATGTGTGTACTACTTATGAAGGTTGAAGAAATGAGGTGATTACTTGTTTTGATTTAAAGATTGAACCAAAGAAATGACGAAACGTTTGAAATGTAATGTGATAGTATGTGTCTAAAAAATGTGCGACTTGTGCTCAAGTCAAACCTGGGCGCTAAACGATATATGGAAAGGTGCGACAATCGGTTATTCCGAAGCAGAAATGTATTTATATGACTATGGATTATGTGACGAAGTTGATTATACTCCCTAAGGTAAATGATGTGATATGAGTCGTTGTAGATTATTTGACAAAAATGCTCCTTCTTCTCGTTACTCATGAGTATGTGCGCGTGGTGAAGCTTGCCACTTGTATATAGGTGAAGTAAGCATGGAGTTCCGTTAAATATTGTGTTTGATCTTCATAAAAAGGGTAAACTCTAGAAGATATACAGTAGGTGCTTGTGTATTGCTTTTAGATGACATCAATGGTACTTTCGTGAGTATTATTGAACGTATGCCTTGATAATGAAACCAATGTGACTCCATTGGAATATGGGAGCATTGGTGCTAAGAAAGTGATTGTAGATGAGCCGTTTAAGATTCTTGGCCGAAGTAAATAAGCTTCGTATGAAGCAAATTGACCTTGTGTTTGTGAAATGGAGGCATACTCGTGGAGAGGGCTTAACTTGGGAAACCGAGTCCATGATGCGGGAGAACTATCCTCACCTACTTGATGCTGAAGTGATTCCGAGGACGGAATCCTCTTAAGGGGGAGGTAATTGTAACATCCCGAACTTTTAATTAACGGTTGACTTGTGTCGTTAAGTCAACACCTTGTGTCCGTTAAGTCTCTAGGAGATTTAATGCTTATATGTGATTAATGTGCTATATGTGTGAGGCTTCAATGCCTTAATGATGTATATGTTAATGTGTTTAAGATGTCAAAGATGTTTAAGATGTGTTTAATGTGTCGGTAAGTATTCTCGTTAAGTCGTTTAAGCCTTAGATGTGAAGATGTAAAGTTGAGGGGCTTAGGTGTAAGCTTTAGGAAAGTGTGTCCAGCTTTTAGGGGTCAATTAGGCTAACCTAATTAACACTTAATCAGTTTTTAATCCCTTTTGTGCCTCTCTAAACCGTTCCCCTCCTTCCCATATGATTCCTTTGCGAAAATCCTTCAAACGTGTTGATTCGGGTGTGTTTGATCAAGCTTTTGCATCCTTCTTGTAATCTACAGGTATTTGAGGTATTATTACATTAATTTCATGTCCTTTCAGTCCCTTGATTCATTTCATAACTGATCTTGGTCTTTAGAGGGTTGATTGGAGTCAAAATAGTGAGTTTTAAATGATTCGGTAACCTAAAATGTTTTTTATTGTGATGCAAATCAAGTAGGGGTTAATCAATGATTTCATTGCATCATTATGGTCTTAAAATGATGAACTTTGAGGTACAAAAGTCGTTCATAAGGTTTGGGGTCGTTTGGGGTGTGTTTGGTTAAGTTTTGGAGGTTAAACAATGAGGTTTGTGCAAATTCGGGGTCAGTTGCGGCGCAATTAGAATACATTGACTTAAGTTGCGACGCAATAGCGACAGAATTTTTAAATGGCCATAACTTTTGAACCGTAACTCCGTTTTTGACAAATAAGTTATCCACGGAATCGTGAGAGAGTCAACTTTCTAATGATAATGCTTTTCAAAGATTGTTCTTATGTCAAAGTACCTGAAGGTTGAATTAGTGAGTGAAGGTCGAGTTTCGTCAAGTTCTGTGAGCTCTAAAGTATTAATCAAATCTTCAATGCATCAAGCATTGTAATGGGACATGCTTATAGATGTTTAGGTCTGAGTTATGACCATAATTGAGTGGGTATTGTTTAGCTTGTCTAATGGTCGCTTAATGATTATAGGTAGTCGGGAATACTTGCTTTGCACGGTAGCTTAGTTACCATTTGTTGTGCGCATCTTCGAGGTAAGATACACTACTTTGGCACGCAGAGGGTTCAACAAAAACATGGTTTTCATATAATAACTTCCCAAATGATATCTTGATTGCTTATGGGTATTCGGAGTTACACGGGAGGTGATATGGGCTATGTAAATGACCAATGAGGCCTGATATGCAGTCCCTATGATATGAAATGAAATGATATGAGATGTAATGATATGCTATGAAATGTTATGTAGTGTCATGAGATGTAATGATATGCTATGAAATGTTATGTAGTGTCATGAGATGTAATGATATGCTATGAAATGTTATGTAATGTCTTGAGATGAAATGATATCTTGATTGCTTATGGGTATTCGGAGTTACACGGGAGGTGATATGGGCTATGTAAATGACCAATGAGGCCTGATATGCAGTCCCTATGATATGAAATGAAATGATATGAGATGTAATGATATGCTATGAAATGTTATGTAGTGTCATGAGATGTAATGATATGCTATGAAATGTTATGTAGTGTCATGAGATGTAATGATATGCTATGAAATGTTATGTAGTGTCATGAGATGTAATGATATGCTATGAAATGTTATGTAGTGTCATGAGATGTAATGATATGCTATGAAATGTTATGTAGTGTCATGAGATGTAATGATATGCTATGAAATGTTATGTAGTGTCATGAGATGTAATGATATGCTATGAAATGTTATGTAGTGTCATGAGATGTAATGATATGCTATGAAATGTGATAAATGTTTAGGTAATGTGGACACCTAAACTATATGTGATGTAAAATCGAGCTCGTATATGATGTGATGTGGAGTATTAAGCTTAACCCGTACTTGCCCTTGCCCGGCGGGTGCGTATATGTGGTTGCTCGGGTGGCTCCTTGCAACATAATTCAGTGGTTGAGTATCTCTGGGTGGCCTGATTACCCACCAATGTCTTTGAACATACGGACTACTCCGGGATTGGCTTGTCATTCCTTAACGACATTGATGTACTGCCGTAAGGTTTGTCCATCTAGTCAGGTGTGACTTATGTCACACTTACAAAGATGTATATGTTATATGATGTGTGTGACTTATGTCACACTTACAAAGATGTATATGTTATATGATGTGTGTGACTTATGTCACACTTGCAAAGATGATATGTGAAAAAGATATGAAAGATGACTAGGCACATTTAGGGTGGTTCATCCTAATATGAAGATGTCGATGCTATGATATGTATGTGAGATGATATGATTGATGTGCTATGTGCCTTAACGAATTCAAACGACTTTTCTATAATGATTTGAATGGACAAATGCTTTATGAATTATGTGTTATCTTACTTAGCTAATTCGTTAGCTAACACTTGTTTCTTGAAATATGTTGCTCCCTCAGGTTAAGCAGGTTGAGCTAGTGAAAGACTTAGCTTGGTGAGGCGGGTAGTTGCTATGAAGAAGACATTTAGTTTCCCCGCTTAGTCATTTATGTTAGCCTTAATGATGATTGGCTACTTTCAATATGACTTATGTATTGTTTATGATGGCATTTATTGTTGGTGTCAAATCTGGATTATCTTATACTATTTTAATGATATGAATGTTGTAACACCACTTTTATAAAGGAACTATCCGTGAAGGGTTAATTATGTTTTAAAGATTCTGTTTTCCGCATTTCTAAACGCCGTTAGGCAAAAGCTTTTGAAAATCCAGGTTTTAAAAATGACGGGTGTTACATATATATATGGGGGAAAGATAATTAGAGTACAAGCAATCCAAAAAGTACAAGGGGATCAATCCTGGCCGTCCGATCAAGGGCTCAGATCAAGCCTTCCTCCTCCTTCTTCCTCCTTCTCCGGCTGCTGTGTCACCTTCTTCTTCGGCGAGACTGCCGCCGCCAGCCACCACCTCCTTCTTCTCCGGCGAGACAACCACCGCCACCACCATCATCTCCGACCACCCCAACCACGGCGCCGGCAGCAAGGGCTTTGCCCGTACCGTATCAAACCGCCACCATCTCTTGGATCGCCGCCCATCAAATCCATACGATTCCCATATGCGTCTGGTGACAACCAGTTTAGAACGGATGAGGGCAACGCCCGTACCGTATCCACCCGAAAACGAAACTGATGATTGTCAGAGATGTCGCCGGAGGTGGTGGCGGTGGTTGTCTCGCCGGAGAAGAAGGAAGAAGGAGGAGGTGGTGACGGTCGCCGGAGAAGAAGGTGGTGGCTGGCGGCGGCAGTCTCGCCGGAGAAGAAGGAAGAAGGAAGAAGAAGATGCTTGATCCAACGGTGGAGATTGATCCCCTTGTACTTTTTGGATTGCTTGTACTCTATTTAACCACCCCTATATATATATATATTATATATATATAATATTATATATATATATCATAATATATATATATATATGGAGATCATCTAATAAGAACAGATTGAAAATACACACCATGTGAGAACCAATAGGAAACACCCACATCATCACCCATTAAGAAGGGTAAACTTGACAAATTGTATCTTTCTTTTTTCTCTATACACGTAAACAATAACTGTTTTTAGTTTTTACTTTACAATTTCATTGCATAATTGTACATGTATCCATTTTCATATTAAATTAATCAATTTTCATTGCATCAAACCCACCACCACACGTTATTTGATTTTCCATGACTCAACAATATTTTCTTGTTTATTTAACATTCTCCTTTATTTATTTCCAAGTTTTGTCTTTAATGGATATAAGTCATGTTAGTTGTTTGATCAAATAATCGCACAGATCTTCGATCGGGAACAAGGAGGGGTTTTGACCGATTTATTGGCGATTCCCTTCCGGTCAGAGGGCAATGGTGCCGCTTTACGCCATTGTATCGGAGGTATTTGTGTTGGCGGTGTGGGATTCTCCATGGAAGAGAAACCGGCCACCTTAGGTGTTTGAGAGAATGAGACTATGTGTTTTGAGGGTGAAGAGAATATGTCTCCATCCAATGATGAGAGCCTTTATTTATAAGGGGAACTCATCTTGGGGAATAAGTTAGGTCATTAGGGTTTTACCATAGAGTTTAGGAAAAGATACGACGGATATGTTTAGAGGATTTACATGCCATATAATTAAATATATTATAATGGTGAAGGGATATGGACACATACCTTTTCTTTAGGAGGAAGAAATAAGAGATTTCCTCCATATTTGGCGGAGCTCCGTTCTGACGAGGTGAGCTCCGTTCTGACGGAGGTGAGCTCCGTTCTGACGAGGTGAGCTCCGTTCTGACGGAGTGAGCTCCGTAATAGGATCTGGGACATTCTGAGGTGAGCTCCGTTCTGACGGAGTGAGCTCCGTAATAGGATCTGGGACATTCTGAGGTGAGCTCCGTTATTCTACGAGGTGGTCCGTTCTGACGGAGGTGAGCTCCGTTATTCTACCGAGGTGGTCCGTTCTGACGGAGTGAGCTCCGTAATAGGATCTGGGACATTCTGAGGTGAGCTCCGTTTTCTACGAGGTGGTCCGTTCTGACGGAGGTGAGCTCCGTTCTGACGAGGTTAGCTCCGTAATAGGATCTGGGACATTCTGAGGTGAGCTCCGTTCTGACGAGGTGTCCGTTCTGACGAGGTGAGCTCCGTTATTCATACCGAGGTGGTCCGTTCTGACGGAGGTGAGCTCCGTATTTCTGGTAGAAAACATCCTTAAGCAGCCTTCGTAATACCAAATTTACATACGGAGGTAGGTCTCCGTATAGGGTATATCATCAAGCCCCCCAGTCTAATAGGAGAGACTGGCAAGAGGCTGTCATATTAGACTCCAAGAAAATATCAACTGGCTGTAGATCTGAATAAGTTCTCCATGATTGATGTCTTTCGTCTGGTAGTAACCGTTCCGTCTTTGTCCTTTGTCCATTAAAACATTTGGTTATCCGGCTTTTTCCTCTTTAATAATTAGGGGAATTACCTCAATGTCATGGTTGGACTGCTGGAAACTTCTGTCGGCATGATGATCTTCAAATGAGACTTTCATGTCCATCGGAGTTGATGTTTGTCGGCTTTCTTCGTAGGTATAGTGCGTATTTGAACTCGTGATACTCTGACGTTCCTTTTACCGTACTTCTTCCGAAGCTTCCTAGGTCGCTTCAAAATCTATGTATCCCAAACTTATTTCCCTTGTAATGGGTCTAAGCCGGTTATAAAGCTATCTTATTTGGGATCAAATAGGATGCTCCTTTATGTCGCCCAAGTGTCTGTTTGTTCGCGTATGCCATATCCGTAGGTGATGAAGAAGCTTTTTAATCTCATATGTGAACTCAATGCTTTTCTTAGTTGCGTCACTTTTTCTTGGGAAGGTTTTGATGGTGGTGATGTTGTGATGTAGTGTTTAACTTTGGCTCCGCTGTTGGTGAAAAAAGGTCTTCAATGTAGTGGATGGATAATCGTTCTTGAGTTGCGTACTTATTTAGGATTTTTGCGAAGATATTCTGGCTTGTGTGACGCTAGTAGGGTGGATGCTGAGGCAGGGTTGATCCGGGCTCTTGTTGCTGAAGGTAGTATTGCTCTAAATAATCTTCTTATAACTGCGTTCTCCTTCGCAGAAATCGTGTTTAGGCGACATATCAATGTTAAATCATCGTCCAAAATATGTTTAAATTTTACTCCACCGTTACCTTTATCGGATCATGTCAATTCACAATAAAACTGCTTGTGCATATTTCTTGTTATTTTCGCCGTGTGTAGATTGTGTAATCTGACCATCATCTAAGGCCGTAGGTTGTTCCGGAAATTCCTGAGTGCTCGGGGAGCTTATCTGTTGGCATAGGATGCAAAGACAAACCTGGGTCCTTCAGATTCTTCAATGTGTTGATGTGTAAGGGCTGAACTGAAATCGTCTTCGTCTGTTGAAGTCTTTGATGCTTGTCATTCAGCCTTCAGGAAGATTTTAAAATTATTCCTTCGGTTAACATGCTCTATCTCTCTGCAACTGCTTCGTAATAAATGTCGTGCTATAAAGTTTTAGCATGGTCTTGTACTTTTGTTCAAATGGCTCTCTATCTTTTGCTTTTCACACCTCGACAGCTTCACATATAGCCATTACGAATTTTTCTTAAAAACTTTTTACAAAGTTTCTAAGAGCTGTCGATTTGGATCGGCTAAGATTTAAGAGGCGCTCATTCGTCATAATCGGTTACTTCAAATCGGATTCTGTTGTGGGTTATATGTCTCCCTTATCTGTATCTTTGGAGGTCCGTGTCTTTAGTAGCGAGTTGTGTCTTCCTTGGTAGCTCCGATGAGTAACCTTCTTCTTGAATTTTTTCCATCATATGTATTGATTTGTTTTAGGATTATCTATTGGCTTTTGCCTTTTCAAGATGCTCATCAGGCTATCTGTTGGCTTTTGCCTTTTCAATACTATTCCACAATGCTTAAATTTGCGCAAGATTTGCCCTATTGACTTTTTGTCGCCAAGGCTTTATCTGTGAATATACTGGGCTTTGATCTTTATCAAGATTTATCCACAGTTTCGTTGGATTTTATGGGCGTCCCCTTACTCCAACTTAATTAGTTAATTGTACGTACTTATTTATAGTATTTGCGAAGGGTAGCGACCCAACTTTGCTTATGTTAGCAGAGCTCAGAGCTCAGTAAGCATCTGGCACTGAGTTATCTGCTTGGTGCCCATGTAGGGTCTTATAGTTGTGACAGAGATTTGTACCTTTCAAGCAGCTTTATGGTCGGAAGGTTTCGGCCCCGTCGTCTTTTGATGTGATCGTTGGTTGCGGTTATTGTGGCTATCCGCTGATTGAATGTTCCTCCTTCGGCGTGCTTTGCAAATGTTTCACCAATTGCTTGATATAGTCTTCTGGGAGCTTCAGAGATCATAATATAGTCTTCGTTATGCGCAGAGCTATGCCAGAATATCGGAGAGTAAGTGTGATATGGTCGCCCGCCTTTGGTGTTACGACCGTCTTTGTAAACGTATTGCCTTCTGTCTGTGCCATTGAAGATGACATTTTTCTTGCAGATATAATATGTTTCGGCTGGAGGTAGGAGATCAAGATAAATATTGTGGTCTTCTGGATGTTGTAGTGTGCTTGCGAAGGATCGTATGTGCGTCATCGAATATCCATTCTTCTTATTATGTCGATAGTATCTTCCATTTGCTTCATAGTAGAAGATCACTTTCTCTCCTTTTTCTGTTATCTCTGGCAAAATCAATTTATCCAACGATCTTTTGTTTTAATCATCGCGATTTATAATCTAGCGATGCCATCGGGGGAAAATTCCCTACCGATGGACTCTAGGGCTTAGGGATCCCAATGCGAGTTTTAATAATTCCGTGCACGCGTTTGCGGTAATTTGATGAAGAGCTCTGCTAAAAATATCCAGGTGGTGCATGACCTTGTAGGATATATTTGTGACGTTCCTCCTGAACGAACACAAGTAAAATTATCTAGAATGTATATTTTCAGTCGGAGGCTTGTACCTTACGAGCATTGTTGTTGTAGGAGCTTTTCTTCATCAGAGTAGTGGCATCATTTTTTATTTTTTTTTTGTGTCTTGCAGCTTCGTTGAGAAAATGAGTAGAAAATATTTGGTGCTTGGCGTGTGATCCGTGATGGTCTTTCTTTGGTGGCAAGTGGCTCCCAAATTTTGCGCGTGACCATCAGCCTTATATATATTTATTCTCTATAGTAATATGCACCATGCTGATTTAATAAATACGTGAGCGGGATTATGCTTTCTATATCTTCTGTGAATGACGGGGATCGAGTGTGATATTGTTGGCTCGGCGTCATCGAATATCCATTCTTCTTATTATGTCGATAGTATCTTCCATTTGCTTCATAGTAGAAGATCACTTTCTCTCCTTTTTCTGTTATCTCTGGCAAAATCAATTTATCCAACGATCTTTTGTTTTAATCATCGCGATTTATAATCTAGCGATGCCATCGGGGGAAAATTCCCTACCGATGGACTCTAGGGCTTAGGGATCCCAATGCGAGTTTTAATAATTCCGTGCACGCGTTTGCGGTAATTTGATGAAGAGCTCTGCTAAAAATATCCAGGTGGTGCATGACCTTGTAGGATATATTTGTGACGTTCCTCCTGAACGAACACAAGTAAAATTATCTAGAATGTATATTTTCAGTCGGAGGCTTGTACCTTACGAGCATTGTTGTTGTAGGAGCTTTTCTTCATCAGAGTAGTGGCATCATTTTTTATTTTTTTTTTGTGTCTTGCAGCTTCGTTGAGAAAATGAGTAGAAAATATTTGGTGCTTGGCGTGTGATCCGTGATGGTCTTTCTTTGGTGGCAAGTGGCTCCCAAATTTTGCGCGTGACCATCAGCCTTATATATATTTATTCTCTATAGTAATATGCACCATGCTGATTTAATAAATACGTGAGCGGGATTATGCTTTCTATATCTTCTGTGAATGACGGGGATCGAGTGTGATATTGTTGGCTCGGCGTCATGATATCCATGCGAGATAACTCCTTTTTTTTGTAGTATTCAAGATGCTGGTGAGGCACGCGGTTGCCTCGTGGTATACATATACTGGTCTTCTATACTTTGCTTGTCAATTAATTCTGTCGCCACTTTTTTTTCTTTGCATGCATGTACATGGTCAATTGTATGGACCAATCTTATCACCATGTATACGTCCTTTTTGTATGTTGATAGTAACAATACCAACTGTTTGATCCAAGAATCCTTCAATGACTCCGACCTAGGGGTGTGAGTGTGGTGGAGGTGATTTGCAGGCGGTTCCCTATCAGTCAAAAGGCATGGAGGCCGCTTTACGTCTTAGTATATTAGATTTTTCTTCAAGAGTTGAATGAATCCTCTTGGATGTAGAGACGTCCCTATATATAAGGGATTGGAGACTTGGAGAGGAGGAAAAGGAGTTAGGGTAAATCTTTTCCTCTTTTAAGGATATCTCCTATCTTTTAAGGAGATTTATAATGATCTCGCCACAAACCGTGTCCGAGGTATTCGGGTATTTGATATGTCTTTCCTTTATAAGAGACTTAGATAGATGCGGAAGGTTCTGAGCATATCCGGAGCTTGGGATAGTAATCCTAAAAGCTTCATGATAATTCTGAATACGGAGGTCCTATCCTGCGAAGGTAGTCGCTCCGTTATGGATACGGAGGTCTTTTGGTATCGGAGGTAAAGCTTCGTATGCGGTATATCATCACCAACTAACTCATCACTTTTTTGAAACCATATATCATATATGTGCTTCTTCAAGACATGATACGTAGTAGTAGTTTGCATGCAACATATCTTCTTGCTTCAAATCTTTTTATTCAATGCATGCTCATTATCAAGACTCCATAAACTGGACTGAAGTTATCCGCAGGTTTGGATGGTGAAGGCGTAGATAGAACACGATTAATAGGGCTCGGATAGTAAGTTCGAACAGCACGTCGCCAAGACCTCGGGTCACTTAGGTGGTTATAGCCGCGCCGCCAGGAACTCTTTCATGGATCATTAGAGCTTTTGAGAGACGATTGTTCATTGGTAGTCACGGTAATCAATCGAATCGGTTGTCATGTTCCCACGCCTCGAATCTTTTCTCTAGTTTTTTGCTGAGACTAGTGGAGGAGCTGGTTCGAGTTTGATTTTGATAGTGGTGTTTGTCGCCTTTCTTTAAAAATTCCATCTTCGGTATGCATTTTGTTTGTATGTTCTTGAATCTCTCTTTGGTAATTATCTTCAAATCTTATTTCGACCAGTCTTTAACATCCTTGTTTTTGATCTTCCATGTAGATGTAGCAATCTCTATAATTTCTTCTTTTTTATTCACCCCGTTGGTATTTGTAGGGCTCCTTCAAGATTTTATGACGATGCACGTGGTTTTTGTAAGGATATAGGATACTTGCGAATAATTGAAAAACAACCCCTTTTGGCTTTGTTTGGATCTGACATTATAGCTTGGGTTGTTTTGATATAATGAACCATCTGTAGACGATTCTAGTCCCGGGGCTTTATCTCGAAAGACCTCAAACGAACTAGCCTTTCGAATCCTCTCTTAACAAACCAAAGCTGTGATTTATCATCGTCACCCTTCGTTATCACGGACTAAGGTCACAGTTGATTTTTTTGTTGCTCGCGGCTGTTGTTTTGTTTAATGCTGGTCCAGCAGCGGCTGATGGTTGCTGTTGAGTCTTCATGGCCAAAATCGGTTTTCGTTGGGTTTTTTTTTATTATTATTATTATTTGTTGAGCTCCTTTTGGTCTTTCTTCTTAGTAGAGCATTAGTAAATATGACTCAGAGTCTTAGTCAAGTCATGCGGTAATGGCCAATCGTCGGTGGCCAGTGTTGGTTGTACGGTGGTAGCTTTCAAAAGAGGGTTTATCGAGTTTTCGGCTTTTTCATGGTAATCTTATGAACCCAGGGCTTTCATTACTCGATTCATCAGCCTTTCTAGAATCAAAATTCTTCTATATGGTGGCGGCAAGTGATTGTTACCCGATTTTTGACGCGATCACTTGTATAATATTCTGCTGCAATATTTTCATTATTCCTGTGATATTTTCTCCGCAATTGTTCATGGCTGCCGCATGATATGCTGTGCTACTTAATTAGCACCTCTATATAGATGAGATACATCACTACGTGAATTAGTGATATACGTACATCTTAAGAGGTGTTGTATTTTTGTTTTTTGATCCAAAAATCTTCATAATCTTTTTCCAGCAAGTCTTTTATTGCTCCTGCTGGGCAACTCTGCATCTTGTTCGACCGTGTAGGCAGATCTCTACGGCTCGAGTTCACCACCATATGGCTAGGTGTTGGTTGCGAGTTTTTTTTTTCTTCGAGGGTCTTTGTTTTCGTTAGGTTTCTCGACGTTATCGTATTCCAAATCTTTCTCTTGAATATGATCTGAGGCGGGTGTTACCCCTCTTTTATTTTCTCCCTGGGTGTCGTCTCGTAATCGGTAACCGGTGTCACGGTGGTCGGTGGCGGCTTATCCATTCATTAGATTTTCGTTGCTTTCCCCTTTTTTTTGTAATCTGTTTTCGACAGATTTTCATGACTCTTATAGGGTCTTATCGTCATTAATCGCTCCAACTTGAACCTTTTTAACATTCAAGTATTCTTTAACGGCTATAGAATGCGAGTTCTTGACGTGGTGGCCGTTTCTGCGGTATTTAGGTTTGTCGGATGTTCGGATACACCGTTCGAACCTACACCACAGGATGTGAATATGAGGTTATGGAAAGATCTGTTATATTGGGGATTAAGAAGATTTATTGACGAGACAAAGAAAATAAGATTCAGAATCGGCACCTTGGAGTTGATGAACTTTTGGTGGAGTTTTCTGCAGACTTCTTTTTTTTATATATTTGTGTTTTGTGTGTTTTTTTTTATACATGATAGGGATCACGATTTTGATGAGAAATAAAGAGAGGTTTTAACGAATTTGACAACGATTGCAGATCTAACCCGTAGGTAGAGATGGGAACGTGTAGCGAATTTGTCTCACGGATGGCGCCAATTTGTTTGATCAAATCATCGCACGGATCTTCGATTGGGAACAAGGAGGGGTTTTGACCGATTTATTGGCGATTCCCTTCCGGTCAGAGGGCAATGGTGCCGCTTTACGCCATTGTATCGGAGGTATTTGTGTTGGCGGTGTGGGATTCTCCATGGAAGAGAAACCGGCCACCTTACGTGTTTGAAAGAATGAGACTATGTGTTTTGAGGGTGAAGAGAACATGTCTCCATCCAATGATGAGAGCCTCTATTTATAGGGGGAACTCATCTTGAGAAATAAGTTAGGTCATTAGGGTTTTACCCTAGAGTTTAGGAAAAGATACAACGGACAAGTTTAGAGGATTTACATGCCATATAATTAAATAGATTATAACTAGATTTTAGACCCGTGTCCAACAGTGGACACAGGGTTTACGATATTATCAATATTAGATCTTCATATATTTAAGTCATAAAAACTTATAATTTTGAAGATATACGGTTCGAAGTGTTATACTTTGCAAGTTGTAGTACAATAATCACAGGTTCGTCACTATCATTATTAGCTGAGACATTGATGGAATTGTTTGTCGTAGTCATTCCACAAGGCACATGTTATAATAATTTCTCTATTATAGAATTTTTTAAACCAGTTGTACTCATACTGTGATATTATTATGAAAGATAATCAAGAATTAAAATATAAACATACTTGTGATTCTGTACTTGACACTCAAGTATATGTATTTGACCATGACGCAGACCCATAACACGAATAGGTTTACTTTCAATCACCTGTTCTATGATAATTACATAACAATTAGAATTGTTTTCATATTCTTTGATAACAATTAGGACTCTTGATTTGAGTGACAATTGTAATTTTAAACATTAATACGCAAAACTAATTTATAAGAAAGGAGAAAATTATGTACTTTTTTCAATTAATTAAATGATTAAAATTTTAAAAAAATCCCCTTAAGTTGATGGCTAAAAATAAATATAGGTTAAGTATTCAGGACTAAAAAGTGTAAATTATTGATGGAATACAAAAGAGTGTATATTAATGAGACTTTTTCTACAAATATTAATATAAATACTAATATAATAATATATTTGGATAATGATTATTAGGATTTTTAATTTATAATTAAATTAAATGATGACATAAGCGGGAGTCAATTTGATGAAATTGAGCGATTTGATTGGTTAATAAGTCATTAGGTTTTGAAATAATTTTTTGTATACAATATTTCATATGTTGAAATTTTTTTAATTAATTAAATGATTTTAAATTTTAAAAATTCTCTCAAGTTGATGGCTAAAAATAAATATAAATTAAGTATTCAGGGCTAAAAAGTGTAAATTATTGATGGAAAACAAAAAAGTGTAAGTTAATGAGACTTTTTATACAAATTAATATAAATACTAATATAATAATATATTTGGATAATGATTATTAGGATTTTTAATTTATAGTTAATCTAAATGATGACATAAGCGAGAGTCAATTTGATGAAATTGAGCAATTTGATTGGTTAATAAGTTATTAGTTCAACTGTCTTATAGTATATATTAAGATGGTGAAGGGATATGGACACATACCTTTTCTTTAGGAGGAAGAAATAAGAGATTTCCTCCATATTTGGCGGAGCCCCGTAATAGGATCTGGGACATTCTGAGGTGAGCTCCGTTATTCATACCGAGGTGGTCCGTTCTGACGGAGGTGAGCTCCGTATTTCTGGTAGAAGACATCCTTAAGCAGCCTTCGTAATAGCAAATTTACATACGGAGGTAGGTCTCCGTATAGGGTATAGCATCATTAGTTTTTATGCATCCAAGTCATCTTTATGCATTGAAGTCATTTTTATGCATCCAAATTAAATTAATTTTTATGCATGCAAGTAAATTTTTATGCATCCAAGTAATATTAATTTTTATCCATCCAAGTCATTTTTTATTCAAGTTAATTAATTTTTATGCATCCAAAATAATATTAATTTTTATGCATCCAAGTCATTTTTTAAGTTACAATAATTTTTATGCATCCAAATTAAATTAATTTTTATGCATGCAAGTAAATTTTTATGCATTCAAGTCATTTTTTAAGTTACAATAATTTTTATGCATCCAAGTAATATTAATTTTTATGCATCCAAGTCATTTTTTATGCATCCAATCCTTTATTTTTAATGCATCCAAGTGATTATTATGTATCCAAATCTTCCATTCGTTATATTGATATACATCAATAATATATAAGATTAGTTAATTTACAAATTTAAAATTAACTTACCTCATTGTAATTGGAGAAATCTTCAAGATGCTTGGTACGTAGTTTTGAAAACAACTACTTGGTAACTGTTTTTTGTGTTTAACTCCCGCAACATGTGGAGAATTTTATATCCATTTTTTTGCTATTTTTTCATTGCTTAATTTAATTACCCTTCTATCCTTTAATATACATGTAAAATCCCATCTTTACCACTAATTGAATTAATAATTTCAAATATGCCATTAATCATCTTGGCCTTTAAATTTTTTCATCCAAAGGCTATAATTTGTTCTCACTGTTCTTATTCTAAACGTGTTCTCACTGGAAAGCTACCCTATATATGTATATAGGGGCCCCATCAAATACATCTAACTCTAAAATACACACTAAGTGAGAACAGATCTCAACCGTCAAATTATTAGATCAAAGGCTATGAGAATTTGATAGGTTTTTTAATTAAAAAGTAAATAAAAGGGTAGAGATGGAATAAAAATACACTAAATTTAATTTCCTTTACTTGAAAAAACTGCCGGCTCCATGAGACGATAACTTCTTCCATATCACTCTAATTAAATTGAAGGTATGTTGTTGGTGTATAATTTTTTCAACCACACATACAACTCTACTACACAATTTTTTTGTATCGTTAAATTACATGCAAATTCTTTTAATATACATCCATTTTCTATTTAGCTTTTTTAAAGACTTCTTTTTGTTCATCCATTTAATATATACAGTAAATTAACTTCACATATGAATCTTGTGTTGAATATAAATCGCATTTGACATCATTTAAACGAATGGAAACATAAAAATTTTGGTGCATCCATAATGGAGTTGTATAAATGTATTGATGCATCAATTATGTAAAACAATTGTTGCATCCATAATCAAAATGTATAAAGGATATTTCGGTGCATCCATTGTGTATAAAGGAAAATAAAGTAACCATAACAATTGTGAATTAGTTAGTCTCTTTCACATTCCAATCTTTCAACTTCCAAATCATTCTCAATAGTAAGTCCAATTGAATTCCAAAACTTCTCATTAAATCACACTTACATGGATAATCAATTACTAACTCTTCCAATAATTCACATGCCCAGTAATAAATCATATAACAAATCAAGAATTTACTACTCATGCTACATCCATTTGTAAACCATGCAATTAGAGATATAACAACAATTATGAAGAGAGATTATTTTAGTTTTAGAGTTGATTGATTCATGACTCAACTTTTATATTATATACAAACCTTTTCATCAGAGATGATGAAGTCGGTACTCATGTACTTGTTCCTCACGCTGATCACATCTCAACGTCTACAAATCATGACAACAATCAGGCCAGAAGACTCTTTGTGAAGTTGATCCAAAAAAATAGCATCCCTTTTGTAACACCCGTGAATTTTGACCCGTTGACTTTTGTGTAAATTGGCTAACAAACTTGTTGAATGAAATGATTGGGCCCATTTGTGATTATATGGCTATGTGGTATGCTAGTCGGGTTGTCGTATGTGTAGTCGGTATTTAATTGTGCAACTAATGGTAATGTGGTTGAGAAGGGAAACGGGTCGGCCCGTGGGTAGTCCATGACCCACCAGCCCCCCCCAAGACCCATTTCCCCTTATCCTTTTCTCATTTCTCTCTTTTCTCTCTATCTCTCCTATCCTCTCTCAAGTAAAAGAACCCTCTTTTGGTTCTTCATCAAATCTTGCATTAACTTTGTGTTGAAACTACCTTAATACAAGAATCATAGCCATCTTCATCTCGTTTGCTTCCTATCGAAGAATCAAAGGTGGAAATCTTCCATTCTTAGCCATTTTGACCTAATTTCGGGTTTAAGCTCAAGGAGGTGTTTGTGTAAGTCAAAATCATCCCATTTATTTCCATTTATGCTTGTTCATATGTTTCTAGTTGATTTGAGGTGATTTCGAGTCTTTAAAATGGTAAAATGGAATTTAGGGTTAGGGTTAGGGTTTGAATGATTTGTGAGTGATTTTGATGTTTTGGCCGAACTTGTGGGTTGGGTTATGTGTATTTATGTTCAATAATGCTAAGTTATGCTTCAAATCGGGTTAAAAGTCTTTACAAATCGATTTGGGTTGGTTTGGGTCGATTTGGGGGTTTTTGAGTTCGTGTTTCTTGATGAAACTGCTGGTGCTGGCTGCAGGTGGTGGTCACTGCGGCGCAGTGAGCTTCACCTTGCTCACTGCGGCGCAGTGCCTTTGTACTGGTTCTGGGCATAGTTCTGGCCCACTGCGGCGCAGTGGATGGTCACTGTGATTATATGTGTGTCGATTTTCAAATTGATGAGGTTGTATAATTGACATTTCAGTATTATGATATATAATAATTATAGGTTGTGGAGGTGTGGACCCTATTACTCGTTTGTAATCTTTTACTAACTTCTTTGCCGATCAAGGTGAGTTTCGTATCTCCCTACTCGCTTGAGATTCGGGCTGAAAAGTGTAAACCCTGCTTGTTTACTTGCAATTATTGATTCATTGATTGATGGTCTTAGTTGTTAGACTTATGTGTTAGTTCCTTTCGTTTGATTGGGTTAAATTGGTTCGAGTATTGGATTGTTGAGACGGTTTTCATGTTTGAATGACTTAGTTTATGTTTGTTAAGTATCTAGTAATAATAGGATAGACGTACATACATGAAAGTCGGTTATGCCTTCATTGGGTCTTAGATGTGGTGGGAAGGCTGCGGGTGACCCTATATATAAGCATCTGGGACTCGAAGGAAGCAGAATCCTCTGAAGTATATGTACGTATAGTTGGTTTGAATTGTGGTTAATGGCTTATGGTTGTCGAATGTTGATTATTGGGTTAAGATTGACGATTATTGATTGATGACTCAGGTTTGGCGAATATTGATTATTGATTGATGACTCAGGTTTGGCGAATATTGATTATTGATTCATATTCATCGTATATTGATCGTCGGTTTATGAATTATGCATTTACATTTGATTGTAAGCACTGCATACATTGTTGATGGACCCTCGGCAGGGGATTTGCCGGCATCCTGGTGCATAGATGTATGCACCCATTTTGGATGTAGAACGTGACCCCGAGTATATAGACATATATATCTCGATGATTTTGAGATACAGCCTTGTTCATGGTAATGACAGAAGGGTATCGTTGCATAAGTGACTGGAGATCACGCATAGGATAGGCATGTTTGCTTATTCATGCATTTGGCACTTACATTGATTCATATTCATCGTATATTGATCGTCGGTTTATGAATTATGCATTTACATTTGATTGTAAGCACTGCATACATTGTTGATTGACTTGGGTTATGTTTTGGCGAAGTATAAATGGCTGATGTCGATGAGTGGTGATTATCGGTTTATGATTGACGATTATTGATTGATGACTCAGGTTTGGCGAATATTGATTATTGATTCATATTCATCGTATATTGATCGTCGGTTTATGAATTATGCATTTACATTTGATTGTAAGCACTGCATACATTGTTGATGGACCCTCGGCAGGGGATTTGCCGGCATCCTGGTGCATAGATGTATGCACCCATTTTGGATGTAGAACGTGACCCCGAGTATATAGACATATATATCTCGATGATTTTGAGATACAGCCTTGTTCATGGTAATGACAGAAGGGTATCGTTGCATAAGTGACTGGAGATCACGCATAGGATAGGCATGTTTGCTTATTCATGCATTTGGCACTTACATTGATTCATATATCATTCGTGCATTCATTTACACATTTTGCTTGTCTTGTGTAATCGTGTTGTGAGACGATATTGTGTTGCTTAGAGGCTCGTTGTAAGTCACGCCTAGCCTCTGTTCTTATATTGTGATTATTGTTGTTGGTTCTTTATGAATCATTACTACGAACTCACCAACCTTGTGTTGACTATGCTTAGTACACTTTTCATGGTAATGACAGAAGGGTATCGTTGCATAAGTGACTGGAGATCACGCATAGGATAGGCATGTTTGCTTATTCATGCATTTGGCACTTACATTGATTCATATATCATTCGTGCATTCATTTACACATTTTGCTTGTCTTGTGTAATCGTGTTGTGAGACGATATTGTGTTGCTTAGAGGCTCGTTGTAAGTCACGCCTAGCCTCTGTTCTTATATTGTGATTATTGTTGTTGGTTCTTTATGAATCATTACTACGAACTCACCAACCTTGTGTTGACTATGCTTAGTACACTTTTCAGGTAATCAGGTTCTTCCAAGGCATGGAGTTTGACTGATTTGTTTAGCTTGCTGTTGAACCCGGACTTGGACTGTATGGATCAAGGATTCATTGGCCTTCTGATTGCATTATACTTAGGATCGTTTGCCATCCTTGGATGTGGTTTTGTTAACTTTGATGGCTATTTGCTCCTGTTGTATTATGTTGTCTATTTTTCATTGTAATGGATTCACCGAATTCTTAATTGCATTTAGTTGGTTCTATTGTAATCCCACCTGGTGCTATGTGATTTCCGTGATATTCCGAGCCTCGGCTTGGGGTGTTACACCTTTCCTTAGTTTGTTTTGCAACAATATCATTACTCTTCCCCATTTAAACATGTATTTTTTTGGGTTTAGAGAGACTTACGAAAACTAAATGCTTTCAGGAGGGAAAAATGCAAAGTGGGAAGTGAAGGATGGATTCCTCGTATATATAGACCCTCATCAAGAACCTAACAAATTCTATAACCCCCAACTCAATAAACTCTCATTAAACATCTATCTATTTATCACAAACTTCACGTTTATTTACATATACATATACATCACTTATTCTCTTTCACATTCCATCCTTTCAACTTCCTAATCATCATCAATATAATGAATTATTACTCTTCCAATATCTCTTTCACATTCCCCCTTTCAACTTCCTAATCATCATCAATATAATCAATTACTACTCTTCCAATAATGCACATATCACTAATAAACCACATACACTAATAAACTACATAACAAATGAATAATTTAATACTCATGCTATATACATTTGTAAACTTTGCAATTAGAGTTATAACAATAATTATGAAGAAAGATTATTTAAGTTTTAGAGTTGTTCCATGACCTAACTTTAATCAAATTGTATAAAGGATATTTCGGTGCATCCATTGTGTATAAAGGAAAATAAAGTAACCATAACAATTGTGAATTAGTTAGTCTCTTTCACATTCCAATCTTTCAACTTCCAAATCATTCTCAATAGTAAGCCCAATAGAATTCCAAAACTTCTCATTAAATCACACTTACATGGATAATCAATTACTAACTCTTCCAATAATGCACATATCACTAATAAACCACATACACTAATAAACTACATAACAAATGAATAATTTAATACTCATGCTATATACATTTGTAAACTTTGCAATTAGAGTTATAACAATAATTATGAAGAAAGATTATTTAAGTTTTAGAGTTGTTCCATGACCTAACTTTAATCAAATTGTATAAAGGATATTTCGGTGCATCCATTGTGTATAAAGGAAAATAAAGTAACCATAACAATTGTGAATTAGTTAGTCTCTTTCACATTCCAATCTTTCAACTTCCAAATCATTCTCAATAGTAAGCCCAATAGAATTCCAAAACTTCTCATTAAACATCTATCTATTTATCACAAACTTCACGTTTATTTACATATACATATACATCACTTATTCTCTTTCACATTCCATCCTTTCAACTTCCTAATCATCATCAATATAATCAATTACTACTCTTCCAATAATGCACATATCACTAATAAACCACATACACTAATAAACTACATAACAAATGAATAATTTAATACTCATGCTATATACATTTGTAAACTTTGCAATTAGAGTTATAACAATAATTATGAAGAAAGATTATTTAAGTTTTAGAGTTGTTCCATGACCTAACTTTAATCAAATTGTATAAAGGATATTTCGGTGCATCCATTGTGTATAAAGGAAAATAAAGTAACCATAACAATTGTGAATTAGTTAGTCTCTTTCACATTCCAATCTTTCAACTTCCAAATCATTCTCAATAGTAAGCCCAATAGAATTCCAAAACTTCTCATTAAACATCTATATATTTATCACAAACCTCACGTTTATTTACATATACATATACATCACTTACTCTTTTTCACATTCCACCCTTTTACATTACTTAGGGGGTGTTTGGTTCACATAATGTTTTGAAAGGAATTGGAATTCTTGAAAGGAATTGGAATTCATAAAAGGAATTGAAATTTGAAGGAATTGTAATTGTAATTTGTCCTTTTTATCATGTTTGGTTTATAAATTTATGAAAAGAATTGGAATCTATATAATGATAAAAATGACTTTATTATCCTTACCAATATATATTGTTTTATATATTTGCCTAAAAGGATATATGGTGATAATCATTCTGATTTGAGATTGACACAAATGGGGCAGGTGGGCTACATCGATAAACAACAAAAAGCATCATCATCGTCCTTTCTACTCTCTCACACAATTTATATTTATTTTCATCTTCAATAATTTGCAAACTTTCCTAGTATATTAATGGTTCCTTACACAACATCCTGAGATCTATCTCATCTGAGCCACGCCGTTATCTTCCTTTTTTGGCTGAAGCTAGATCTATCCTTCTAGGTCAAACCCTTGCGGGTACCTTGGTTTCCTTTTTCTTCTTTGATTTATCCTTGTTTTTCGCTTCATGGGATGTAAAAAAGATGTTGATGGAAGAGTGAGTGGTGATTGGCAATGACGGTGGAGATGGTTTGAGGTCGCCGGAAGGTAGAATGAAGGGGTCACCGGAGAGATATGAACTGGTAGTGTGAGGTGTGAAGTAGATGAAGGGTCTATTGGTCAATACATGTGAATTCCAAAGGAATTCTAAACTTTCCATCGCATATGTGAAGGATTTCTAAATTCTCTAATTTAAGGAATTTGAAGGAATTGTAATTGTAATTTGTCCTTTTTATCATGTTTGGTTTATAAATTTATGAAAAGAATTGGAATCTATATAATGATAAAAATGACTTTATTATCCTTACCAATATATATTGGTTTTGAAAGGAATTGGAATTCTTGAAAGGAATTGGAATTTTGAAAGGAATTGGAATTTTGAAGGAATTGGAATTTTAAAGGAATTGGAATTTTGAAGGAATTGGAATTTTGAAAGGAATTGGAATTTTGAAAGGAATTGGAATTTTAAAGGAATTGGAATTTTGAAAGGAATTGGAATTTTAAAGGAATTGGAATTTTGAAGGAATTGGAATTTTGAAAGGAATTGGAATTTTGAAAGGAATTGGAATTTTGAAAGGAATTGGAATTTTGAAAGGAATTGGAATTTTGAAAGGAATTGGAATTTTGAAAGGAATTGGAATTTTGAAAGGAATTGGAATTTTGAAAGGAATTGGAATTTTGAAGGAATTGGAATTTTGAAAGGAATTGGAATTTTGAAAGGAATTGGAATTTTGAAAGGAATTGGAATTTTGAAAGGAATTGGAATTTTGAAAGGAATTGGAATTTTGAAAGGAATTGGAATTTTGAAAGGAATTGGAATTTTAAGGAATTGGAATTTTGAAAGGAATTGGAATTCTTGAAAGGAATTGGAATTTTAAGGAATTGGAATTTTGAAGGAATTGGAATTTTGAAAGGAATTGGAATTTTAAAGGAATTGGAATTTTGAAAGGAATTGGAATTCTTGAAAGGAATTGGAATTTTAAAAGGAATTGGAATTTTGAAAGGAATTGGAATTTTGAAAGGAATTGGAATTTTGAAGGAATTGGAATTTTGAAAGGAATTGGAATTCTTGAAAGGAATTGGAATTTTAAAAGGAATTGGAAATTTTGAAGGAATTGGAATTCTTGAAAGGAATTGGAATTTTGAAGGAATTGGAATTTTGAAAGGAATTGGAATTCTTGAAAGGAATTGGAATTTTAAGGAATTGGAATTTTGAAAGGAATTGGAATTCTTGAAAGGAATTGGAATTTTAAAGGAATTGGAATTTTGAAAGGAATTGGAATTTTGAAAGGAATTGGAATTTTAAGGAATTGGAATTTTGAAAGGAATTGGAATTCTTGAAAGGAATTGGAATTTTAAAGGAATTGGAATTTTGAAAGGAATTGGAATTTTGAAAGGAATTGGAATTTTGAAGGAATTGGAATTTTGAAAGGAATTGGAATTTTGAAAGGAATTGGAATTTTAAGGAATTGGAATTTTGAAAGGAATTGGAATTTTGAAAGGAATTGGAATTTTGAAGGAATTGGAATTTTGAAAGGAATTGGAATTCTTGAAAGGAATTGGAATTTTAAAAGGAATTGGAAATTTTGAAGGAATTGGAATTTTGAAAGGAATTGGAATTTTGAAAGGAATTGGAATTTTGAAAGGAATTGGAATTTTGAAGGAATTGGAATTTTGAAAGGAATTGGAATTCTTGAAAGGAATTGGAATTCATTAAAAGGAATTGGAAATTTTGAAGGAATTGGAATTCTTGAAAGGAATTGGAATTTTAAAAGGAATTGGAATTTTGAAAGGAATTGGAATTCTTGAAAGGAATTGGAATTTTAAAGGAATTGGAATTTTGAAAGGAATTGGAATTTTGAAAGGAATTGGAATTTTAAGGAATTGGAATTTTGAAAGGAATTGGAATTCTTGAAAGGAATTGGAATTCATTGAAAGGAATTGGAATTTTGAAGGAATTGAATTTTGAAGGAATTGAAATTTGAAGGAAGGGTGTTTGGTTCACATAATGTTTTGAAAGGAATTGGAATTCTTGAAAGGAATTGGAATTCATAAAAGGAATTGAAATTTGAAGGAATTGTAATTGTAATTTGTCCTTTTTATCATGTTTGGTTTATAAATTTATGAAAAGAATTGGAATCTATATAATGATAAAAATGACTTTATTATCCTTACCAATATATATTGTTTTATATATTTGCCTAAAAGGATATATGGTGATAATCATTCTGATTTGAGATTGACACAAATGGGGCAGGTGGGCTACATCGATAAACAACAAAAAGCATCATCATCGTCCTTTCTACTCTCTCACACAATTTATATTTATTTTCATCTTCAATAATTTGCAAACTTTCCTAGTATATTAATGGTTCCTTACACAACATCCTGAGATCTATCTCATCTGAGCCACGCCGTTATCTTCCTTTTTTGGCTGAAGCTAGATCTATCCTTCTAGGTCAAACCCTTGCGGGTACCTTGGTTTCCTTTTTCTTCTTTGATTTATCCTTGTTTTTCGCTTCATGGGATGTAAAAAAGATGTTGATGGAAGAGTGAGTGGTGATTGGCAATGACGGTGGAGATGGTTTGAGGTCGCCGGAAGGTAGAATGAAGGGGTCACCGGAGAGATATGAACTGGTAGTGTGAGGTGTGAAGTAGATGAAGGGTCTATTGGTCAATACATGTGAATTCCAAAGGAATTCTAAACTTTCCATCGCATATGTGAAGGATTTCTAAATTCTCTAATTTAAGGAATTTGAAGGAATGTTTTAAATTCAAATTCCTTTCTTAATCCAACCAAACATGAAAAGGAATGGAATTCAAATTCCAATTCCTTTGAATTCCAAGCAATTCCATTGAACCAAACACCCCCTTAGTCTCTTTCACAATCCATCCTTTCAACTTCCTAATCATCATCAATATAATGAATTACTACTCTTCCAATATCTCTTTCACATTCCCCCTTTCAACTTCCTAATCATCATCAATATAATCAATTACTACTATTCCAATAATGCACATATATACTAATAAACCACATACACTAATAAACCACATAACAAATGAAGAATTTAATACTCATGCTATATACATTTGTAAACTTTGCAATTAAAGTTATAACAATAATTATGAAGAGAGATTATTTAAGTTTTAGAGTTGTTCCATGAACTAACTTTTATATTATATATAAGGATATATAATATCTAGAGTAAATTATAATTTTCGTCCCTGTGGTTTATACCAAATTTCACGTTTCATCCCTGAGTTCACGAAATTACATTTTTCATCCCTAGGTTTGAAATTCCGTTAACAACTTTGGTCCATAACTCAAACAGACGTTAAAAAATCCTTAATTACACTTTTAGTCCGAGGGTATGTTTGTCATTTCAGATCAACGTTTTTTTAATTTATAATACACATATGTATATGTTTGATGTATTTATCATCATCACCCCAACAAAAAAAATTTTCTCAAGATCTTCAAATATCAACCACAAAACCTATCCATCATCTCAATCTATATCTATATATCAATATCTATACATATCCATCAAACCCTAATATATAAAACATTTTATGTAAAGAAAAAACACTGAGCCCAATATATTAAGCACTAAGTTTTGAGCACATGCAAAACACTGATCACAAACCACTAAGCACTGAATAGTTCAAGTGTTTTTCCTTTTTCACGACCATAGTTTGTGCGCCAGAACAAAGCAGCGAGTACAATAATTATAAGCACACAAAATTACAAGCAGATAACACTACAAATATAATGGAAAAACCGAGCAGGTTATAAGTGTATGCGAATCATTAAACGAGCAAGACACTAAGCATAAACAATGAGCACACAAAATTAGCGAGAAACATTGTTATTCTCATTCAGCGATTTCAGCAAACAGTTTGCGTGCATCTATAACTTTAACCCAGTCAAGCAATTTCAACAATATTAATCCTTCTAAATACGTCAAAGTAAGAAGACTTTTCAAATTTCCAAATTTCAACAATATTAATCCGACCACCATTCTCTCCATCCATCCTTTTCTTTCCCAAATTTCCAATCATTCATTTCCATCATCTTCCCGTCTATCATCTAGATCCAGACCCGAAAACCCATTGAAAATCCTTCCAGATCTGAAAATTCATTGAAGACCCAGATACGTCTGGTTCGAGTAATAGTGGTCGTGGCCGATTTTTGTGGGTGTATAGTGTGAAGAAAAGAGACGCCACCAGATTCCGACAACCCACTCGTTTTTTTAATAGGGGTTTTTGTGGCAGTGGTGGTGGCCGGTTTTTGTGTCCGCCTTGCCGGATATCATGAAGAAGAAAAGAAACAACTCGAGAAGCAAAGACAGATCTGTAAGAAACCCATCAGATTTTTGATATATATGGAACCGTGGATCTCTGAATTAGATCCGATATAGTTTTGTGTGGTTCTTGATATATAGTTCGTATTTTATTCCCAATATGTGATCTGGTGATCTGCTTTGTATAACTGGATGGATGGATTTATGTACAGATTTATTTTTGATACATATATTTCATAGATATAGACAAAGATGTAGATATAGATACAGATGGATCGATGGATTTATATAAAAACTAGTTAATTACATTTTTCGTCCCTGGTTTGTACCAACTTTTGATCCCTGAAAAAGCGAACTGACCATTTTCTCATGGTGTGCCTCTCACGTGACCCGCTACTTAACGGACGTTTTGGTCGTGGACCAAATATGTTAACGGAGTTCCATACTTAGGGATGAAAGACGTAATTTCGTATACTCAGGGATGATCCTTGAAAGTGGGGCAAACCAAAGGGACGAAAAATGTAATTAACTCTAATATCTATATACAAAGTCTTAGTAATTGACTTCATAAAAATGAAAATTCAAAAACTATAAACCAAAACACACTAAACTTGAACATCAGAAACACGATATATACTTCGAATCTTAACTTTCATTTAATGATTTTGTTTCATACTCCAAAACAGCTTGGAATCCGCTAACATACCGATTCTATTTTTACGTATTCTAAGAAAAGGTTTACTCTCATCTTAGGGTGTCTTCAATTTTACGCTACAAAAAAATGCCCACTCCACTTCACCTTATATCATCACTTTTGAAAACAGACTTTGAACACCCCATTAAAACCTCAACTGTAATGTATGATACGAGTATGTCCAGACAATACAATACTAAGTCCAATGTCCGTGTCACGAGAAAAAAAAGCACTGTCATGTAATCAAGCGAAAGCTTTTGAGTTCTTGCTCCTTGAGAAGCATACAGCAGATATAGAAGCATCTCGATCAAGCGCCTTTCTTCTTGCTGTCTTTAGCTTGATTGACATCTTTTGTAAGCATTCTAGGTGCAATCGCCATGGACATGAGCTCTTGAAACAGCAGTTTACATGCGTACGGAATATGCACCTGCGCACATACAGCATTGTGTTACATCTGCTAACTACATAAAGTAGGTGGCATAATGAGAGGGCCAGTCAGGTTGGCTCTCGGATCCAGAATGAGTAACTTATGTTTTATGAATTACAATATACTATTTTGTTTAACATTTTGAGTTTCTACTATTTGAATTAACATTGTCAGGTGTTTTATGAAAACACTCTGGGCAACTTTGACCTGTTCGAACTCATTTTCTTGTACTTTTTATTTGACCCATTAGAGATAAAACATAACCCGAATTGACGCATTGATTGATGAGTCAATCATAAACAGATACTAAGTAAAGGAAACGACTATTACCTGAACGATATCAGTTTTGTTTTTGCAGCTTCTGCACTCAAAAGAATTCTTTTTGAGATTAGCAATAGCGATCAAACCACATCGCTCACAGATATGAACCCTATACGCATCACTCTGGTCAAAGAGTCTCTCTTTAAGAAAATGAGCAGCACCGTGAGCAATCATACAGTCCCGTTCCATCTCTCCAAACCGAAGCCCACCATCACGTGAACGTCCCTCGGCAGGCTGCCGAGTCAGGATCTGAACAGGACCACGTCCACGTGAATGAATCTTATCGTCCACCATATGCTTTAATCGTTGGTAGTAAGTCGGCCCAAGGAATATCATAGCCGGAAGTCTTCTCCCTGTATGGCCATTGTACATAGTCTCAAACCCACGCATCTGGTAACCACACTTATGAAGTGCCCTACTGATATTATCTACCTGCAACATCAACCAATGGGTCAATACACTATGTGATGTTCGATTATCATAATCAGATAATCCTTTGTAGCAAAAAAAAGTCAGTAGAAGAAAGTGTGTTGATGTGCTTCTGCTATTTACAGTTGTAATAATCAGAAGAGTGTCTAGCAAATCTTATACCTCAAGTCAATAATAGATGCAATGCAAAAAATGCCATTATCGCAAAAAAAGATGTTTTACTGAATTGAAGGAAGATTAAGCGCATACATTTACATAACAGAAACAGAATCTGTTCATACAGTCGCTAGAAATTGATCGAAATAATCAAATAATTAATCAGTCCCAAAACACAAATCCAAACATCCCGATACCAGAAGTAGGGTGAAGGATTGAAGTATTGAACTAAATAAAATAGTAGCCAACTTCAGAAACTGTACCTAGACAGAAGAGATAAGGGGATAACTTACAGTAACGTCTGTGAAGGGAGTAGCATCTCCTTCTTTGCCCATATGTGCTGCAACCTTCCCCAAGATACACTCGATAAGTTGACCAATTGTCATACGAGAAGGGATAGCATGAGGATTGACAATAATATCAGGGGTAATGCCTTCCACAGTCCACGGCATGTCTTCTTGTGTGTAAGTCATTCCCACAGTTCCCTTTTGCCCATGTCTACTACTAAACTTATCTCCGATTTGGGGTATCCTTACAGATCTCACTCTCACTTTCACAAACTTTAACCCGTTAGCATTTGTTGTCAGCATTACCTGTAGTCGGGCCTTTAATGTCAGCAAAAGAAGTGGCAAATGGATGGGCTGGATAAAGGATCCACAAGTAAAGTTCGTATGGGTTGAAACAAGTCAGTTAACTTGGAACAAAGACACTTACCTGATCAACAGTTCCAGTTTCACTGTGACGTAAGCTTGTGCTGTGATCACGGCGAGTATATCGTGAGGCTGTCCCCTGAGCATCATCCTGAGCGATAGGCGTCGTTTTCCCGATTATCACATCCTCACCTCCAACTCGTGTTCCCTATATTACAATGATTGTGTTTTTAGAACAACGGATGGAGATAAGAACTAGTATCGCATCCTAGTAGAACAAAACCAGCACTCACAGGAGAAGCAAGACCATCGTGATCCAGCTCAAGATAGTGATCAACAAGCCTCATACCCTGTAAAAGAAGATAAGTCAAACACTTGTCCACATTTAAGAGCTCAAAACGGATTGGGTTGACCCAAAAACTATTTCCTCATCGACTTCCCTTAATTTAAAAAAATAAAAATAAACCCAAGTCCACAGCTAAGAAATCAAAACGGATTGGGTTGACCCAAAAACTATTTCTTCATTGACTTCCCTTAATTTTATAAATAATGAGCATCTTATACAAACCATTGTTATAAAAAGAGCCAACCTTCCAGGTAAAGCAATTTTAGGAGGGTGTAAAGCGTACAGTATAGTTTGGCGATGGCAAAACGTTGTACCTATCTGACTCGTAATCAATAGATAGAAAATCCAGATTGATCCATTTTAATATAGATGGGCTAAAATTATCCTCTCAACTGGTCTTGAAGGTTTACTGAAATAACACAAGGTTTACCATGGTGTCAGCTTTATCAGGTTTACCAAAACGTTCATTCCCAAGTGTCCCCATCTTCTTTTCTTCATCCCTGTACAAGATATACAATCATTAAAGAGAAAAAACAATATAATGTGTTTTACAAAAACTGAATAGATGAATCGATTGGCAAAGCACCTATATGAACGGAAAAAAAGTGATCTGAAGAAACCACGGTCGATTGATGACTGGTTCATGATAACTGAATCTTCTTGATTATATCCAGAATAACACGAAATTGCCACAATTGCGTTCTAAAGAAGAAAAATAGAAGTCAGGGACAACATTCAGAGGGTTCCACCCATTTACACATTTTTTTTATTCAGATGAAAAATACAACATCATATAAGAATTTAGAATACTTACAATGCCAGCTGGGAGCTGTCGGAAGTGAGAGTGCTCCATTGCTCGAGTTGTTACAAGAGGTTTCTGCGGATAGTAGAGAACGTATGCCAACGTATCCTAAAACAAACATTATTGCAACAAACTGTAAGAAAAATAACAATGGGTAATCACACTAATTGATTTCGTGAAGAAATTCATATTCATATTACATACCATACGGAGCTGGAAGTTGGTGACATAAATCCCCATCGCTTGCTTACCCATGGCTGACTGATAGGTATTACGTGGAGACTGTTCAAATATGAAATGATAAGATACTGTCAACCAGCGAAATGAAGTGCAACACTGTAAAGATGAGACTTTTTACTACAGAAACTGACCTGATTGTGGTCAGGAAATGGTATAATGGAGGCACAAACACCCAAGATCAATGATGGATGGATTTCACAATGGGTATAAGTGTCAGAATAAGACTCGTCTGGATTTATCCTGGAGCTTACAAGATCCTACCCCCATCAAAAATACATATTAATACATAAACTAATCAGGAGGATGAGAAAATCAACCAGTAAAAGCAACTTGTATGATCACCAAAACCAGCAATTCCAAATAGACTGAGGCAGAACGGTTTACTTTGGCCAGTATATTTCACATATAATTAGAACATTAAATAAAATTACTAGCACTGATTTCCTTTCTTAAAATATACTAGCAATTTAAGAGCCTATGAACACTTCAGAATGCTTTTTGTAGACTATGAAACTGTTCACCAGGTTTCCTTTTCAGCTAATTTTGTTAATTAAGCCATTTGACCAATTAGCAGGCAGCAACATATCGACCAAAGTTAACTTGTTTTGGACAAAATGGGTAGAAACTGCCACCCTCTGCTTTGTGCTTACATTTATGGTCATGGCAATCATAGTAGTCTCTTCTTCTTCAGTATCAATGTACTCAATGAAACCATTTGATACAAGATCAAGCCAACCACCATCTTCTGGGGTTTCCTGTGAAAGGATAGATGCATAATAGAAGTTCCTGAAGAGAAGATTAAAGGTGGGCAAATAAAACTTTTATGAACAACTAAATTTTGCATACCCTTTGTTGCAGCTTTTGGATGTCTTTCTTTTTAATTAATAGTCTTTGCTTCTCAACAATGAACAGGGGACGACTACAACGGCCATAATCGGTATAAATTCGAAGTTCTTGCAAACGAATATCCCGGACAGCTCCAACTTCAGTGTTCACATCAACCTACACATAAAAGATGATTTATATCAGAATACTTGACCTAACTACACACAAATCTTTGGCAAAGAGTAATAGCATTTATTAATACTCACCCGCCTTCTTAACCTCCTCAGAGTTCTAACTAACATGTCGGGATCACGGTGGATTCCCACCCAACGACCGTTGACAAAGATTTTTGTAGCTTGTGCGATAACAGCAGGAGAAATTTCCTATATTAGAGATAAAACCATATTCAATAAAAAAATAGTGTAGATGTATAATTACAAAAATAATCTTCAAACAAAGTAATGATGTTTACCTCAAAATCTTCTTTACCGTGGTCTTCCAAAAGTTCAATAATTGGATATGCGGCTGATCCAACTGTTATGTGTGTCATCAATGCAAGATTTTTCACTAGCCCACATGCCTATTGTTAACATCAACATAGGATAACCATTAGTCCCATAATATAAACATACAATCCATTGTTCTATTTGTCTCTAGATACAATTTCTTTCTCAACTTGCTTGTGCAATTGATGCAATATATGTGAAACCTATAATTAGAAGCAACCATATCAACATTAATGTCCTTATAAGTTAAAGTTACCAATTACATTTGTTTAGTCATAGTGAAACTTATGTTATCAATGTGCATAGTCGAAGTAAAACTTATGTTATTGAAGCGCACCTGTCCTTCGGGAGTTTCTGCAGGACACATCATTCCCCATTGCGAGTTATGCAGCTGTCTCGGTTTTGCCAACTTTCCTAGTTAAATGTATACCAACTAAAACATCAAGCACTGTGAAGCTAAATACAAAGAAACAAAAGGAAACAGCAACCAACAATCTCCCAAATTATCATAAGCCATTAGAAAAATAGAAAAATTTACCTTCACGCCCAATAGGAGAGTTGAGTCTACGTAAATGTGACAGTGTAGATACATAAGTCAAACGATTCAGCACCTGAAGATTTCACAAAGCATATGTAACAGAAAGAAGTTTAAACAATGGATGAAGTTTATGTGATAAAACAAATGTACAAACCAGCCAAACCTGTGAAACACCAGTCCTTGTTCCAGCAGTATTTGCCTGCCCCCAATTCCCAGTAGCTAGTGCATATTTAAGCCCACTGGTTATCGTTTTTGCTTTAATAGCAAGCTGCAAATCAACATCCTTCCCCTTGTCTAAACACTGCAAAATTATGATATATGATGACTGCTTGACCAGATAAAAAAAATAGAAACAAAATGCTTTTAATGAACTTGAACTTTGTAATTACCTTCTGTGCATACTCTCTTACATCTCTTGTTAACTTTCTAAAGAGCTGCATTAATACGAAAGACAACAAGTTGTTAATACAGTCACCTGTTAATACAATAACCCCCCAGTCTCATAGAAAACAAAATTCACCATTCTAAATAGGCCTCCAAGCAGAGGACCGGCAAGATCAAGCCTCTTATTTCCATAATGATCTCTGTCATCCTCGGCCCTCCGGCCAAGAGCACATAACAATAGACGGTGGATGATGTATCTGATAAGGGTTGAAAGCAATTATTTCTCCATAAAACAAGATGATTACTGACAAAAACACGTCATGAAAACTATCGGATTATACCCGAAATAGTATGCTTTCGTAGTTTCACAACTCTCTTCAACCCCTACATGAGGAAGCATTTCTTTTTGAAGAATTTCACGTGCATACCTGTGAATCAAAAATGCTGAGAATAATATATATGACAATAACTGGTGCAAATTCATCTAAGCTAATACAACAGAGACCAACTTTATTCTCTTCTCTTTTGTGACACCAGCAGTGGCGCCTCTTTTTCCAATGTAATCGAGCGCCACCTGCGATAAGAGCAAAGGATCAGAGATATGTAAAAAAAATCTAACCTATTGGTGCAAAAGAAACTTACTTGTTGATTTTGTATCACAAAAGCTTCTTCTAATGAAGGGCGCAGCAACTCCATCATCTGAGTATCAGCAAAATCATAGCAAATGTGTTCTAATATATCTTTATCAGCAACGAATCCCAGTGCTCGAAACACAATAACGATAGGAATCTCAGTTCGGATATATGGAAGTGTAGCACGAATATATTGACTAGAAGAACCCTGCAATGTAACAGTGTTTGTCAAATAAACAAACAATACTTATAAAGCGAAATGTAAGCAAAAGTATAACAATAATAATTCATAAATAAACCCTATCCTATATACATACCCCTTTGGCACTAGTTCGAGCAAGCATCCGTACAAACATGGTACTCGGTGGCCTATTCTGAGATTCTGCCATTGAACGAACTTCGGCCACATAAGCATATTTGTTAGGCTGTCTCTTCTTAAACACATAGACATGATTGGTGCTCATCTTCTCTTGCGCAATTAGAACCTTTTCACTCCCATTGATAATGAAAATATCCTCCTTGATCATATGGGCACTCTCCGAGCTCAGCCAGGTCCTTTTCTGAATTCTGATATAGCATACAGTAACTCGAACGGAGCATTATAGGAATCTGGTAACGTCATATACAAAATAATAACACTGTAACTAGTAGCATTTCATTTAAAAAGTCAAACTCAAATTTACATTATAACTACCTTTCCGATGAAAACTTGACTAAAATCTTGAGTTTCAGTGACTTCTTCGCCATCATGTCCTTTCTTTATAGTGGTTTTAGTTACGTCAATGTATAATGGTGTAGAGTACGTTGAATTCCTTAGCCTTGCTGCGTTCGGAAACAATGTGGTAATTCCACCATCCGACTCTGTCATCATCGGTTTACTCAGATATGTCTGACCAAACCTGATCTTACAGATGGTCTGCAAACATGAATACATGAAATATGTAAACATCATTGTATACTTCTGATTTAGCAAGTGACTTAAAGAAATTCTCCATACAGTTTCAATACCATAGACAAAACCGATATGTCTTATTTGAGAAACGAAACAACATAATGTACAGTTTTTATTATGTACTGTATCTTTTTTTTTAGAACTGTATCCTTTCCTAAATTACACAAAACATCAGGACTTCGAAAACCCCCCTAAATCCACATCCTCTCAAGGTCATAGACCTTAACAGCTTCTGATTCGATTCCAGAATATACATAAATTCACAATTATGTAGGGACAGAACTACTTTGAAGGTAGGATAACCCCGCTACGTGTCCGCTTTAATATGTAACCCAGCTACAGGTTATTTTATAGACGTCATTCCGTACATCATCAAACACGCTTTACATTAGTATCCAGCATGACGTACACTAAAAATTAATAGTGACGAACTTCTTTCTTTATTTGTTAAGGTCAAAATCCCTTTTTCGGTCCCAATTTAAATGTTTCTCTTTGATTTTTTTATTTTTATTTTTTTAATTTTTGACCTTAGATAATGTTATTTCATTGTTATCAGCATTTGATATACACAAAGGTATGAAGTCACACATTTAATTTGAGACCGAAAAAGTATCGATCTAATCGTTATCGTTGCTTAAATGTTACTCGTATTATCTTAATATTAAAATTTTTATTATCGTTGCCCTAAATCCTGGTTCCGTATTCTCGTCACATTGTTGATACTAGTACTAGTACACAAGTGAAAGTTAACCACCTCCGGGTGATGAGAGGAGGATTCTGATCGGATATCGATATCGGCGGATTGATCAACAATATCTTGCATACTACACTGAATGAAGTCGTTGAAAGAATCCAGTTGTTGATGAACAAGTCCTTTTTCTTCAAAGTAACAACTGATTACTGCCCATGCATCTTCTTGTGTTATCTCATCTGATAAATCCTGATGTTCATATTCTTCTTCTTCTCCTGTATCCATTCTATATCTATCTATTCTTTACTTATATATATATATATTATATATATATATAATATATATATATATATACACTGTATGTGAGATAAATTTTGAATATTATTGAAAAACTGATCTTGAATCTCAACAAACAATTTCAACCTAAACTGATTTCAATCGGAACCGATAATCAACAATATAACCGTATAACTACCACTGCTTATCAGTTGTATGTGATAATACTGCTATTACAATATCAGAAAGAGAAAGAATAGAGAAAATTGAGAGTAAAAACTGTAGTCAATATTATGAGAAGGGAAGTAATAATGATCGATTTCTTCATGGTTTCGTTTATATAGTCCTCTTTCACCGACTTAACTTTTATGTTTCACGTTTACCCCTTCATCTTACTCCATTTATCCATTAAGCTCTTAAACCTGTACACACTCAAATAAGAGAATAAAGAAATAACACAAACAGTCCCTAAGGATTAAGGAATGTGTATATATGTACTTTTTTTAGGTTCGATTGAATAGGAAAAAGAGATCCCCTCAATTTAGAAATAATTTGAAAGTTCAAGTTAAATCAATCTGGAACTTTAAATCAAAATCAAAGAACAAGATTTAAAATTAATCTTTGAATCTTGTCCCTTGATTTTAATTCAAGGTCAAGATTCCACAACTTAACAACTTGAGGGAATCCTCCACCCAAAGCAAAGAGAGTGTTTTGGGTCTTTGATTGCGGAAATTAGTCTCAAGTGAAAATTAAAAACAATATGTAGCATTTGGGTATATATATATATCAAAGTAAATATAGGATGCATTCCATCATGACAACCACCCACATTTTTATTTTAATATTTTAACATATTTTTTAAAAAATAAATCAATAATTTGGGCACCATACCTTTGATAATTAATATTAATATATTAAAATATGAAGGGTTTTTCATTTAAGCTTAAATGAGTGTTAACTAAAACGATACACAAGACCAAAAGGTTTTTAGTCATTTACCCTTTTTTTATCAAGTTTTCTTTGATAACAAAAATAAAAAACAACAGATGAAGTAAACACGGCCTTAGTAATCTACATATTCAACTTAAATTATAGTTTGATCAATATGTACTCTTAAACTTATAATTCGGTTTACATATCAAATTTTCTTAGTTACCTCGGGTATATACTTTTGAGTATTTAACTATTAATGCCGGGCTAATTTCTAGTAATAAGTTTTATAAAAAGTATATCTATATCTATGCTTTGTAACAAGTATTAAATGTAGGCGCTATTTCAAAAGTTTTTCATGTCATAAATTCTGTAACGTAAGCTTCACAAATGCAAATCAAGAACTACAAGGGCAAATTGACAGCTATACAATAACAGAAGCGTACAATATGAAATTAATATCTCCTGTTTTGATGAATTGTGCATGTATTTGTGAAACACCAACCATGTCAAAGACCATCGGCTGGTTATAAGTAATATGCAACAGTTGGCATGACGCCGCTCTATATACTGTTACATTAACTTGACCTTCCAGACTGCAGTATGACACCCGTATTCTAACAAAACTTTTCGGCTGATCCTTCTTGAATATCGTTGGAGACTGGAAAAGGTGATGGCTTAAAATCTTATATACCACCTAGAACG
Source organism: Erigeron breviscapus (assembly GCA_034093135.1). Taxonomy (NCBI): domain Eukaryota; kingdom Viridiplantae; phylum Streptophyta; class Magnoliopsida; order Asterales; family Asteraceae; genus Erigeron; species Erigeron breviscapus. The sequence goes on along the minus strand of CM067170.1, from coordinate 123,585,216 downwards.
CCATTTTTGGGTTAAAGTTGACAGCACGCACAACACTCATAACCAGGGTACGAAGAGACAGAAAGAGCAGACACACTAAAACGCAACACTAGAAGTAGCAATACTATTTATTTCCTTTACGGGCAAGAAAACGCTCACGAGCTGCTTGTATTCTGCTTTTGGAGTCATCAGCAGGCACAACAGTGTTTAGCTCTTCCTTTGGAAAATCAGTGTTAGTATCTGCAGCAATCTCCTCAGACTGATTGAATCCACCACCGCTAAAAATATAATAATAAATAGATCATCATATATAGATACGAGCATATGTTCATGTTATACATACGTGTGTGTCAGGAAAATTGTGTACCTGAGTTTGTTGACATTTAGCTTCTCAAGCTTTTGCAGTATAGGGGTCGCCCATTGCATCTCTACTTTACATACATTGCGCATAAATGGTCGTGAAGTAGAAATAAGTTCATGGTACACGACATAATCTGGAAGCATTCCTTCGTCATCTGATTGCAGTACAGAAGATGGATGCACCTAAAAAAATCAAATTTAGTAAGAATGATTGCACAACTTATAGGCAAGCACTTGAATGAAGGATATAAGTTTAACTTCTGACCAAATTAAATAACAGCTCGATACGTATTACCACAAGAACATAGATTTTAACTTTTAAGTTAAAAAAAAACATTTGCAAACCAATATGTTTTGTGGTTTTACCCCATTAGAGCAGAAACAATTTTCTATATGGACGTCTTGGTAAAATTTACGTCATATCTACATTAGAATGTTTTGTACCTTCGGATAAAATTTTCATATTTGACGAATAGTCAAAACATTTTTCTTGATATATGCCAAATCAAAAATGCAACTTTCATAAGTTGAGGGGGTAGTTTTTTTTACTATAAAAAATAAAAAGTCTCATAGACTACTGTAAAACTGGAAATTCTGAACTATTATTTATGCTTCTTGCCTGAGCAAGCTGAGACTTGAAGCCAAGAGTTCGGTAACCATTATGACGCATCATCCGCTCGGCAAGTTGGCTTGCATAGCCGGCACATAGAGATTTTCTTAAGCTCTTATAGTCATGTTGTCTATCTCTACGCCTTTCCTTTCTCTTGACATCTAAGCTACCTGTAATTAAAATAACCTCAACTATGTAAAAGTTTTAAAATATAAAATGGTTATATACAGCACATGAACACCATTGCTTGACCCAAATAACCATAACAAGTTTTTTTTAGCATGTCAACTGTTTCCGCTTTGTTGGGATATTTTAGATGTTAGTCAAAGAGTCAAACACCCGCTTAAACTATATGCCAGGTCAGGCGCTGCACTCTTCTTGACAAGAGAATAAAAAACTTGTACTTTTATAAGCTGAAAAGTTGATACTAGATTTTTGACTTAAATATACTTCCTTGAAGATGGTTCATGACTAACCTTTTGCAATCTCATGCATTATTTGAGACAACTGTTTCCGGACATCTCTGGCGAATAGCATACCTCGTACCTGAACATAAGAATTTCAACAAAGAATATCATAAGTTCAAACCTCTACGCAAAAAGAGCATACCCAGCAAAAAATTAGTGCCCTTAATTAATTACTGGAGAAGTCAGAAGATCCGGTAACATACCTGATACCTAAAATAAATTAATGGATACTATGAAAGTTCAAGCTCATGAGAAGACCCACACATTTTAGAAAAGAGAAATTAAAATTAAACAGGAATTCTTAAATTAGAATTTACTATTGTAATCGCCTGACCTGTTCTCTATGAGATTTTTCCAGGAAAATCTTAATTTGAACAAGTTTTTCATTTTTTACGTTTTCTTTGAAATAATATCTGCAGAACTCCATTTTGCCACAGCAAAACATCAGGGTTTCCTCTACTAAATCCATTTCCTATTCATATATTTCATCAAAAACAGTGCCATCGCTTATATATTTATCATTTTTCATATATATATATATATACATAAACAGTAAAACACAAACTTATGTAAGACCATTTCTAAATAGCAAAATGATTAAACTTATACGTATTGTTCAAAAAATAGAAGAGAAACAAAAACTGACACCTGTAAGTTATTATCTTTGCACCAGTCAATACTATAGTCAACTTGATCCCAGAGCTCGTAGATTTGAAGTAACTGGATATGATCACCCAAACCTGCACCATCAGGAAGATCTGAAGAATGATGCTTCCTCTTCTTGTCTATATTTTTGCTGTTCTTGTCCATGCTTTTGCTGCAAAAAAGAGAAGGAAAAAGTTATGTTTAGAAATTATATTTTCTTTGTTTGGGATAAACGGTTTGTTACATGGGGAAGTATACAGTCAGAAGAGTATATTTGCCAGTACGATAATATGCTGGCTATAGATGGACCAAAAATCACACATCTAAAAAAAAATAAAAATTAATAAGTTTAACTTAATTATGATGCTATATATCTCAACAGGTGACTTCAATAGAATGAAAAACTAATAGTTGTTACTGAAACATTCTTCTTCCATGCATCACAACATCATATTTCTGCTCTTTCATGCAAAACCTTTTATCTACTATGATGAACTTGTTACTAATTATCCTCATACAATTTTCAGATAACGACCCTTATCCAAAAACTTGTTATTCATTAACACATATGTGTCAGGCTGAAAGCAGATAAAGGGTTTAGAATTGCTCAGAGTGTAGAATCTTTTTAAAATCATCCACAATGATGCATCTAAGCAACATGCTTGGAAGTATACCTTCGTCCAGGAAGCAAGGTACCTTCCACTGACAACATAGCAGCTACGGTCAAAGCTTGGGACAGGCAATCATGTTCATTTGCCTCAATTAAAGTCCTTGCAAGTGAAGGTTCCAAAGGAAGCCCTGTCAGGAGAAGATTAAATTTGTCAGTAGCTCGCATATATTTGGCTGTCCAATATGACAATATTTTCAAACTCCAACGAATGAGAACTTTCTGTTAAAAATACATGAGGAGTCCATCCCTCAAAGCAATGGAAATATATAGCTTATAGGTGGCAAAATGGGTAGGGCAGATCGCAGATGATATAGTAACGATCAACTGGGTTATTGGTGTACAGGTTTGATGCACCTAATATACTTTTTGTCCGAAGTTATAAAATCTCTATAAGTACATAGGGTGTCAAAAATGACAACAAAAAAAAACATCTAAAAATTAATTTAAAATTTTGAATTAGATGAAGAAGGCCCTTTTGTATTCAAATTACACTTCAAACCTGTTGGATCCATTTCGTTTATAGCTACTTATGTTTTTATCTTCCGAACACATAAGATATATGACATACCCTGGAGGCCCGGGCCAACCCATACGTAAGTAAATGGGTCCAAATTACCACATAGAATATCATGTAATAGAACCAAATGGTTCTACACTCGATCAATTTTAGCTTTCATTAATGGCTTCTTTTCATGTCCTGTATACTTTAAATTTTGGCACGCTAATACAGTGTGATCAGTATAGATAAAAAATGAAATACCTGCCATTGTTTTTCCTATATCAGTGATGGTGCCATTTTCATCTATAGCGTCAATCAGAAACAATTGTTTAAGAGCATCTTGTAAGGACTCACCTAAAACAAAGACATGAAGTGTCATCTTATTAGCTGGTGGAAAAGCTTGACAAAACCATTAAACAGTAGCACAAAGGAACTGACTTACGTGACGGTGCATCAAGAAAATCAAATTTAAGAATATCAATATCAGGGAGGTCCAATGATTTCAAATAAAGAACACTGCCAGCTAAAGAAGACCGTTGTATTTCTGGAACGGTTGCCTCCAACAAATTATCATGGTAAACAGCCAATGGGTATAAACGAAAGCACTTTCCAGGTCGTGTTCTACCAGCTCGTCCTGCTCGTTGGTTGGCTTGTACCCTGCATTTAAATAGAAAGTTAAAAGCATATTTTATACCTAGCAGATCAAGTGTCAAAATCCAATCATAAGAAATTTCACATAAGCAAAAACAAATTCAACAAGTTGAGTTAAGATTCCATTGGTCATTACCTGCTAATTTGAACCACATCCAGAGAATACATTCCACTTGATGGATTATATTGTCGCTGCTTCACATAACCAGAGTCGATGACATACCTGTTATTACCATTCAAATTTCAGAACATTAATAACTAACATCAAAGGAAAAGAGAAAAATAAATTTAAAAAAAAAAAAAGCTTAAATAGATAAGACTTAATTTTACAGTTTTGTAAAGCCCGGATCAATTTAATAAAAAGTTACATCGGAAAAAAAAGAAAGAGAATCAAAACATTCAGATGCAGTGGGCCTTGCTATAACAACCTACATAGCTTAATTCTGTGGTCCCCATTTTTCCTATTTAATATGGTATGTACTATAATTTCACCCTCTCATTTCTGTCATTAATCTAATGACTAATTAGCATAGATTATTTGATACCATTACAGTCGAGGCATAAAACTCCAATGAAATGACCAAATATTACTTATGTACATATGGCTTGAATATCAAATGTGTAAAAGATATACATTTGTAATGTCAAAAGTGTCCAGTTTGTTTCGGCCAAGTTAAAGGCACAGTATTTAATGCATCATGTCTTTAACCCCGACATATAAGAACTAAATGAAAAAGATAAGCATCAAGAACAAGTCAAAGATTACTTTTCAACCAGGAAAAACCAGTATGTACAAAACTATCACACTATTTTTTAAGTAATAAGAAATATGAAACAACATTAGAGAATCAAACTCTGTATTATTTTATCATACGATGTTAGATTAACCCAAAGGTAACTTATTAGGGTAGAAAGCAATCAATATAACAAAAACAGTTGCAAGTGTTGAGTCCCTTACACAACACCGTCGACAGTCAAAGAGGTTTCAGCTATGTTTGTAGCCACAATAAAACGCCTACAGTTTGGAGGTGGGGGATTAAACACCCGTATCTGCAGAATCATACATATAAACAGGCACATTAGTTATAATAAGAAATCTCGAGAAGATTGTAACATCACATTAAGTTACCGCATAGGGCTAGATACAAAAGTGATCAAAGAAAAAGAAAATATGAACAGCTTGCCTGCATTTCAGGTGGCAAAGAGCCATGAAGCGGGAGGACTACTGCATCCATACATGATCCAGCCTCAAGGCTTTGAATTTTTTCCTCCAATTTTGATACCAACTTCTCTATGTCATCCTATAAAAACCTCGTCAGTTTCCAATAGAAAAAACAAAGTACAATTTGAAGAATATCATCTATTAGAACAGATTCAAATACTAAAAAACATGACCTTTATACTACCTGTCCTGTCATGAATATCAAAATGTCCCCTTCTGGCTCATTAACGTGTATATCTATAACAAAGATCACCAACATAGTGTCAAAGAAATAGCAATTCGTAAACTTCTATTTTCTAAAAAAAACAAAAAGGTTTTTCACTTACCAATAGCTTTTTTCAAAGAAGACTCGATGTAACTTTTAGGTTGCTCTGCACTATACAATATTTCTACCGGGAACAACTTCCCAGGAACATTCAAGATGGGGCACTCAGAAAAAAAACTGGATACCTTTTCACCATCAAGAGTCGCTGAAGTGATCAAAACCTTTAAGTTAGAGGCACGTAGTTTAATCAAACGCTTCATCAGCCCCATCAATATATCCCTATAAGATAAATATCATCAGGGATTAGGCGATATCAACTTCAAGTCGTTTGAAAAGTCGAGAACTTTGAATTGCTTATCGCATAGAAAATTAGGGATGGCGTGTATAAAATAATAGCACAACGAAATGTTTGAGAAATAAGCATCTATCAACATAATCAATGGTACTGGATAATACATGGTTCCTTACGTGTTTAAACTTCTTTCATGAGCCTCATCCAATATTATAACTGAATATTGTTTCAATTCAGGGTCTGAAAGACTTTCACGAAGAAGTACTCCATCAGTAAGATACCTAGCCAAACACAAATTCATTGTATTATAACTACAAATCGCCAATAACTTGCCACATATAGATGGAGATAATACGCAAGAAAAGCCACCAAGTTACTGAAATACATGAGTTTACTTAATACGAGTTCTCTCTGAAGTTCTATCCTCGAATCTTATTGCATAACCAACTTCATCACCCAATCGAACATCAAGTTCCTGTGCAACTCTTCTGTATATATCAATAAATGAAAAGCATAAAATGACATGTGTAACAATGATAGCAACCTAAACCTACTTTACTTTACTAATCGATTACTTAGAAGTGTTTCTAAAAGTATCTGACTTTTCTCAAAAATCTATTGAATGAATCATACTTTAAACTTGTACTTGACTAATTGTATGTATCAAACTTTCAAAAAGTGCTAATGCATGTATCTCAGTATCTCAATTCTTATCTCTTATGACTTCTAAAGCAGTGACGTGACACCGGTTTTGATGACGTGGTGAAAACTTATTTAGCTGCGACATAACAAATACTATGATTACCTAATATAAAAACACTCACTTTATAAGTAGGGGTGGCAGATCCTGACGCAGCACAAACACAACATAAATTCAACAAATTTAGGTTCGGACTAAACGGGTTTGGGTTGTAAACGTATCAACACAACCAACATGTTTAACAAATGGGTTAGGTTCGGGTTGGCCTTCCTGACCCATTTACACCCCGCCACCCCGTTTAAAACATAATAAATATCATAAATTACAAAATTCATTGTTTTTCCTAACCATAAATCGTAAAAATAGTTTCATGCTTTTGTATGTTTATCACTCACCTAATATTTATCATGCATATTCAAAGTATTTTAAGGTCGTTTATACTTATTTACCGAGTGCATTCATAATACAAGCAATCTCAAACCCTAACCATTATCATCAACCTTTTTGATTTAGTATAGGTCGTCGAAAAATGGGTTGGGTTTAAGTACAACTTCAAGTAAACAACAGGTAGGGCTTGCATTGGCATAATACGAACCAACAAAACACGACACGATTGTTAGCCCTACCCTACAGATGATAATCAAGTACAATGGCAATAAACTGAAAGTTCGATACATACATTATCTGTGGTATACATTTTAAAAAAAAACCCTAACTTCAACACGTATAACCTAAACTAGTGTCATTTGCAATTATACAGTATCATATCATTAGATAAAATATATGGCATACAATATATAGGGACGAAGGAATGTGTTACCGAGAAACGGAGACGGCTGCGACACGACGAGGCTGAGTGACGGCGATGATACCGGAGTTGGAGTAACCGCTTCTGTGTAAAATCTGGGAGAGTTGAGTGCTTTTACCTGAACCGGTTTCGCCGATAATGACGGTAACTGGATTTTGATCCACAATTTCCAAAATCTTGTATTCAAATTGAAGAATTGGGAGGTGATTTGCCGCCATAGTTTCTACTACTGTAATTGATTTTTAGTTCAAGAAGAACAACTAAATTTATATTTGATTTTTTATGACTAATATATTTTTATTGGATTTTTTCTACAAGAAAAATAATGGGCGGAGATAAAGAACAAAGAGCTGGTTTGCCCGAGAGGTTAAGGGGGAAGACTTAAGATCTTCTGCACATTAGTGCGCATGGGTTCGAACCCCATAGCCAGCACCAATTCTTTTTTTTTACATTTTCTTCTTCTTCTTTTTTTTAATTTTAAGACTACTATTTGACGCATTTAAACTTGTGAATTTTTTTTTTTGAAAATGCTAGAATGACTAACTTTTTACAAACTAACGTGGAGGGTGACATGGCCCATCCATGTCATTTTTTATTACTTAACTATAAATAATTTTTTTTTAAAAATCAGTCTTTATCAATTTGTTTTTATCGATTAATTACTCAATCTTAAATTTCCAGTCTCTAAAAATAAATACCTTCATCTCTTCCCAAATCAGACACCCTCAAGACGCATTTAAACTTGTGAATTTTTTTTTTTGAAAATGCTAGAATGACTAACTTTTTACAAACTAACGTGGAGGGTGACATGGCCCATCCATGTCATTCTTTATTATTTAACTATGGTTAAGTTTCTTTTAAAAAACCATTCTCTATCAATTTGTTTTTACTGATTAATTACTCAACCTTAAACTTCCAGTCTCATAAAAATAAATACCTTCATCTCTTCCCAAATCAGACACCCTCAAGATCTCCCCAAATACAGTACACAAACAAGATAAAACTACAAATTAAGGATGTTGGATCGTTGTGAGTTTTTGTTAATTTTTAACGTTGAGGTTCTTCACACGATTAATTGAGTTTTATTGATCGAATTTGATGCCTGGTTTTCTTCATTGCTGGTGCAAATCGTATTCCTTATGCTAAGAGGATTCAATCTTGTATATACTTTTATATTCAAGTTTCATTGATGGATTGAATAAATGTATGTAAGTTATAGATTGTACACCAAGTGTTTGAAGAAATTCATCATTGATGGATTGAATAAATGTATGTAAGTTATAGATTGTACACCAAGTGTTTGAAGAAATTCAACAATGATTTACTTGGGTAATCATATGACTTTTTTTTTGATATTAAGAAAATGTTATAATTTGACAAAGTGTTACAAGTGTTTATTGGGTATGAAAAGAGAGGAACAAGAAGAGTAAGTTAAGGGAAATGATTCCTTAAAGTTATCCCAACTTGACTAGTCAAGTTGGAAAGATCTTGACCCTTGGATGAAAATCAAGGGTCAAAATTTAAAGATAAGTTTTAAATCTTGACCCTTGATTTTCATCCAAGGGTCAAGATCTTCCCAACTTGACTAGTCAAGTTGAGATAACTTTAGGGAATCCCCTTCCGTAAATTAAAGGATAAAGTGAGGGATAAGAATATAAAGTGCATAAAATGTAGGCTGCTCCTAAAAATTGCATTGCATTGCATATGATGAGTTCAAAGTTAAATGGGAACTGCAATAGTTGTATTGTATTGCTATTGCAAGTTGCAGTATGGATGGAAAGGCTTTTGGGCTACTAGAGATATAACTGCAGGTTTTGAAGTTACCAAGTTTTTGGATGGCAAGTAATCTCTGCTGGGTTATTGTAGGTGTTCGGAAGGCTCATTAAAAATAAATATCGTCATCATAATCTGGTATTAACCCTTGATCAGAATCCGATAAGAACCCCTGATGAGAACCCGATAATAACCCGTCATCATCTGATGGGGAAAAAAGAAAAGTCGAGGCCGATAATATCTGTTCATCATGTAATGGAGAAGAATAAGATGAAGATTGATTCTATGTCTACAAGTCGTTTTGTTTGCTATAGAGGAGAGACTGTGTTTCTATAATATTACGTGATATCATGGAGGGAGAAAAAGAAAACTAATTGCTGTGAGTTTATTTGACCTAGGTTAATTAACCTTGTTTAAGTTTAAGTTAAGTAATAAAAAATGATGTGGATGGGCCACATCATAAGCCATGTAAGTTTGTAGATAAGTACTTGTAATAAATTAGTCATTGTAGCATATTTCTTTTTCTTTTTTTTTTTACAAACTCGTTCCTACCGTTTGTCGCCTATTTATTTAAACTTTATAAACTACATAATAAAATTAAATGTGAAATTAAAAATTTTCTTCCAAGTCTTTTGCTCATTTTAGTCTTATCGTTATCATGCATCCAAAGCCTAAATGTTAATGTCAACTTCAGCAATATTCAATTTTTGGATAAGTAAGATATGAACGAGGAAAGATTGCTTTCAATAAATCCAATGTTATAGGCCTATGATTCTATGAGTTCTTGAGCTATTTGCCACTCAACCTTCATTTGTATAATTTTAATATTTTAAATTTTTAAGTGTTTAGGCTTTTCATCATTAAGAAAAAACCAAAAAAAAATATCAAGCAAACTAAACTTTTATTGCATCCAAAAGTTATAGACTAAAAAAAAAAGAAATTCTTGAGAAGACAATCTAACACATACATTGGCGGATCCAGAGTGTTACCAAGAGGTGGAAAGACCCACCCTCAAAGCCCAACTAAAATTATATATATTATTAGTATTAGTTTATAACCCAAAAAGTAGTAAGCCCACGAGGTACAAACCAAGATCTCTCAATTTCCTTGTTTTACATGCACAGCCATATTGGTTTCCCTCTAATCGTTTTTCTCCAAATTGCCAAATGTGAAGTGACTAAATTGTAATCTTACTTTAGTGTGCTTGGATTATTGCATAATTTTCATATAAAAATGTAGCTAATAATAAAGATTTACCCCATTCTCTAAACCTACAACCGAAGTTTTTCTCTAAACGTTTTTCTCCAAAGTAAATTTTTTTGTTTGCCCTCTTTTACTCAAATCTATGGATCCGCCACTGAACACATATATATTTACATGTGATTAATTGGATGCATCGAGTGGTGAAGTTTAAACATGACTGTAAAGATCTTGTAAAATGTCAATGTCATGTAATGAACTTTCAAATCCCGATTATTAGATGGACCTGACCAATCAAAAACTTGCACGTGGTAGATTATATGGTTGCCACATATATACCCGGGTACATCCAATAACCAAGATTTGAAAGTTCATTACATTATATAGACATTTTACGAGATCTTTGATGGGTGGTTTCGTTTAGTGTTTAAATTTATAAAAATGTTGTACAAGTTATTACCTCAAAACACACACACCTTAACGGACAGGGGACCCGATCAGATGTAGTATAGTTTAGTGATAAGAACAGGATCGTTCGCAGGGACGCGTTGCTTTACCTAATCTAGTAGTACGTGTAATTCTAGCGGTTGTGGGGTTGTCACGATTTCCTATTAAACTAATTAAAATACTGAAAAGTAAATAGAAGCCGCAACCGCTTATTCAGCGAGAGGCTTAGTCTGAAAATGGACGCTCGTCATATACCCCCACACTTAAGTCTTTGCTTGTCCTCAAGCAAATAGTCCAAGAAAATAAAACAATGATGAGCGGACTACTTAAGTGTCCAAGTTATTCTACTTTATTAAAAACATTTGAAAGATTAGTCATGCAAAGTGATTTGAGAAAGCTTTAGACAAAATCAGTAAGCTATAGCTAGAGGCAAGATAACTGGTCAATCAAAACTAAAAGCTAACTTTTTATTTGTGTTAATACCTCTAAAACAGTTCTATAATTTCACATGTCTTACAGCTCAATCTTACTTCCTTCTGCTGACTAGTTAAGCACTTAATTAAGGTTTGTATAGCAATCAGAACTACTAGCTACTAGCAAGGCATTTATATTTCAAAGTTTATGTACTTGTGAGTCACTACTTAGACATACCCTTACACTACAGTCATGCTCGCTATCTAAACACTAAAGCAGTTATACGATATTATCATCTTTAATAGTTGAGACAGCGGTGACAGGTCGGTGGTTCCCCACGCGCAAAGCAACATAACTCAACTAATGGTTAGAGTTTATACCCTACATCAAGACAGCGGTGACAGGTCGGTGGTTCCCCACGCGCAAAGCGACATAACTTGATGCGTATAGATTTTACTCGTTTTAGTTCTTTGAACTCTTTTAATTAATCTACTGATTGCCTTTCTTAAGATTACTACATTATTCATGCAATAGACATTATCAGAGACCCCAGATGACTCATACACTTACTCCGCATGCAACTAGTTTACATTAAATAGTGTAAGAATTAAGGCGAACCATACGTCTAAACTAGTTCCTACACAAGCACGTATAATTAAGTCCAATTAATATACCTATACTAATGACTAGAAAGCTCTAATTGCTAGGCATATTAAAGTCCGGTTAAATGTGTTATGGCAAACATAATCGCATCCCCCCACTAGTCCGGCTAGCTAGTGAGTGGTTCTTTCGGGCGGGAAGCAGGCCGGGCCCTACGGGCGGGCATCCCCCGCAACGCAAGCTGCATTGTTCGCCACCACCCGAGAAGCAAAAGTGTGAGAAGGGGTCATTTAAGCGTATCTAAATAGATACTATGTTTACATCTGGATCCCTACGTCTTACATTCCTTTTAGGATTAGGAATAGGCGTAATACTAGTAGACATCCGACAAAACTTTTATGGATATATATGTAAAACGTTGCTTTTTCGATCGATTCTTTCTTGGATTGGCTTGAAACTTCCTAGAACCTAATAACTATTCTGTAACACCCCAACATGGCGGAATCATAGGGTATTACTTAGAAAAGCACAGCACGACATGGAAATTATGTAGAGTCAAACTATATGAAAACATAGGATTGAAACAATCCTTAAACTTGTACAAACGTATACAATCATCAACATTCATCAAAATACATGTTCAATCAATAATAAAAGGCAATTCAATCGATAGTAGTTGATCCTAAAAGTAACCCATAAAAGGGAAGTAAGGATCATGGATCCAGAAAGTCCAAAGCTAGTCCAATCCTAGCAATTAAGCATGCAATCATCCATTTTGTCTCTGATTAACTTGATTACCTGAAAAGTGTACTAAAGAGCGTTAACATAAAGTTGGTGAGTTCGTAGGGACAAGTAACAAGGAATAACCGTGTAGGATAACAACCGTTAACAATAAGTGAAGATTAGGAGAACTAATCACATCCAAGGAAAACCTATAAGGTTTCACATTATCACAATTCAATACAAGTCAACGTTTAATAATAACGATTCCATATAACGTTCAACAACGTTCCATAAACAATCAATAACGATCAACAACGATGCGGCTTACATAGTTAATAATTAACAATGCGCTAACGGTGCGACTTATAAATAATGCGCTAACGGTGTGACTTACATCGTAAACAATGCGCTAACATGTCCATATCAACAATTCAATCATATAGTCAATCAAATCAACAATCAACAGTTAAACAAGCATGTACACTTTTCAGCCCGAATCTCAATTGAGTAGGGAGGGTTTACAAAACTCACCTGAAAGTAGAGCAAATCCAAGTACTAGTACAAGTAGGCGTACTAATAAGTTCACACGTGATTCAACGTTCAGATTTATTCCCACCTAAGATCATCAATTATATTTTAGATATCATTGCTCTATTTGAGAGGCTTTTTAGTGTAGATGCAAGGTGTTTCAAGACATAACCTTTTTATAACATCTAATACTATATCTTAAGAGTATTCATGAATTTTTACAGAATTTTCCAATATCTTTAACTTGTTCGAAAGGTCACCTAAATTCAGTTTATCGGTTTTCGTCCAGATTCTGACCTTTCAGAAAAACAACATTTTTGGGATATAAGGAGGTCGAACACAACAAAACTTTGTTCTGATCGAATTTAGTTTACACATAGACCTTTCCAAAAAGTTAAGATTCAATTGATTTCGACATAAAACGAATGAGATATGATTTTTACAAAATACTAAATTTTCAGTCATAAAAATCAGTTTCGACCAGTTTTCTTTAAAAGTTCATAACTTGAGTTTTACTTAGTGTTTTCACGTAATTCCAGTGGCAAAATAAAATAGACACATAACACTAAATATTTTGTTTTTCACTCAACAACTCAATCATTTTTCATCTATTCGGTTTAACCCTTCCAAGTCTGAATACAAATTCTGTTTAGAACCAGTTTGGTTATTATTACTTCATTTTTGATCTTTAATTCTAAAATCCTTATTTATATAGATTATCAAGACCCATTAATACTCAATTAACTTGGAAAAATACATAAACAAGTGTAAAGAAATGTTACCTTACTTGTGCAATTAATCAAAAAGGATGATCAAAGATGATTTAACAACACCAAAGTTAACAAGAGTTTCAGCTCACTCCCGGCCCTATAACTCGACTTCTAGACCTCCAGGGACAAATTCAACGGTCAAAAATGTTGGCCTATATGTCAGGAAGTACTGTCAAAAAATGAAGATGATCCGACGGTTCAATCTCCGATCCGACGAGATTTTCTGGGCTGCTGTCCAGAAAAACGGGAAGTGTTCTTGTTTTTCTTCCTTGTTCTTTCTTTCTTTGCTTTAATCTACTATGTATTTGTGTGTGTGTTTAATGTGAGTTTCATGCAGAGAATAAGGGAAAGAAGAAAGAAAGAAACACTAAGATTTTTTAGTTTCTTTTTTAGTTTCTTTTTTAGTTTCTTTTTTAGTTTCTTTTTTAGTTTCTTTTTTAGTTTCTTTTTTAGTTTCTTTTTTAGTTTCTTTTTTAGTTTCTTTTTTAGTTTCTTTTTTAGTTTCTTTTTTAGTTTCTTTTTTAGTTTCTTTTTTAGTTTCTTTTTTAGTTTCTTTTTTAGTTTCTTTTTTAGTTTCTTTTTTAGTTTCTTTTTTAGTTTCTTTTTTAGTTTCTTTTTTAGTTTCTTTTTTAGTTTCTTTTTTAGTTTCTTTTTTAGTTTCTTTTTTAGTTTCTTTTTTAGTTTCTTTTTTAGTTTCTTTTTTAGTTTCTTTTTTAGTTTCTTTTTTAGTTTCTTTTTTAGTTTCTTTTTTAGTTTCTTTTTTAGTTTCTTTTTTAGTTTCTTTTTTAGTTTCTTTTTTAGTTTCTTTTTTAGTTTCTTTTTTAGTTTCTTTTTTAGTTTCTTTTTTAGTTTCTTTTTTAGTTTCTTTTTTAGTTTCTTTTTTAGTTTCTTTTTTAGTTTCTTTTTTAGTTTCTTTTTTAGTTTCTTTTTTAGTTTCTTTTTTAGTTTCTTTTTTAGTTTCTTTTTTAGTTT
>CM067170.1:123555621-123563121 GCA_034093135.1 Erigeron breviscapus | reverse complement strand
GCAAGTTGATAGGATCTTTCTCCTCATGCATATGCATGTCGAAATCTATGAGAAAGATCCAAGGATTCAACAAGTTTAAGACCCAAAAGTGTTGTTATAGATTAGTAGCTTTTAAAGTGATTTTCCTTTTCATAGATCTATATGTTTTTTTTGTATATTTTGAAGAATATATTTCTGAGATTTTTCATTAAAAAGATGTTTTTATGTTGTTGAAAGTTAGATCTATAAAGATTGGTATTGAAAAGTGTTGATTTGAATGAATACATGTTAGATCTAAGAAAGTTGAATCTTGTTGTTGGATTATGAGATGGATGGACTTGTATTAAGTGAAAAATATATTAAAAGAGGTATAATAATCTGGAAATTTGATGTTAAGAGGTATAAAAATAAAGTATTAATCTTGTAAATGATGAACTCAAGTGTTAATAAAGCAATAATGGTCATTGGTGTGTTGTTTGGACCCAAATGCTTCTGACAGAATTATTCTTCTGTTTTTGGACGGATAAACTGGGCATGTGAGGGACGTTTCAAGCAAAACTTTCAAAATAAAAGTTGTAGATAAAAGAGTTAAGTTTAACCTCCAACTGGAATCACTCAAAACACTAAACCAAACCAAAGATATGATTTTTCTACCAAAAGTGGTCAAAACTGGATTTTTGTCTTAATGTTGAGTCAACTTTGACGATTTTTAATTTCTTACCTAATAGGTTTCAGAAGTTTAAACTTGGTTTGAACTGAGTTCAAAGTGTCCCTAACTTAAAATAAAATTGGGAGATTTTTCTTAAATGTTCATCATAGAAATCTTTTATAAAATATATTGAGTCGCACAGCAGCAAGCTTTCTGACCACTTTGGTTTTGTAATTTTTAGAGGTAGTAAACAATGTCTGAAAATTTAGCAATTCACATAAATATAGGACACATATATGTCTCTGTACAAAAATCACCAACGTCCAAATAATTCAACTTAACCAAAAATGACTACTCAACATTTTATCGTAGGGATAGTCTTGGCTTGAAGTGTGATTGAGGAATATGATGGATATATGGTCAAGGAAGCGATAGATGGGAAGTACCCATTTTGGATGAGTGAATATAATATGCGGCATATCAAGGTGAGTCATTGCCCCCTTTCAAACTCTTTTATATGTTTTACTTGCGGGGTGAAAAGCATGATTAATTAAAATGACTTTCTCTTATGAAATGACTCTTTGAAATAATGATAATGATATGGGAATTATATTGTATGTTCAACGTGTTATATGTTATATGATGAGCTTGAGTACTGTCAAACGGTGGTCCCCTGTACACTACTATTAACTCATTTGAGGCCTGTAGTTAGAGGGTTGCGCAACTAGGACTTGTCCCCTCATCCACTATTATAGGTAACGGTGGATGTTTGGTCTGCCTTGGTGGCCACCTTCATCGCCAGTCTGGCCTCGCGGTGCTCTAACTACTATATATTTATGGGCGTCCCCATGGCACGACCCTTGGTTATCTTTATGCACGTGATTGACAGCATGTGCTTATCATTATCTTATCATTTGGGACAATATATCTGATTATTGGGACATAACCGGTCTTAGTAGTGGCTCAAGAACAATCTCATCAAATTATGTCATGGTAGTCTTACCATTGACCAAGAGGTATTGATATTATATTGGATGGAAATTGTGGATTGAACATACGGTTTGGGTATTGGACCTTATATGGAATCTTGAAAGCTGCCGAAATTGGCGATATTGAAGTATTGATGACCGAATGGTTTTGGTATAATGAATGATTAATCGGCTGATATATTTTTTCTGTCACGATAAATGTGACAAATGAGAACTTTATAATTTACCATGGATTTCTCAACTATTTTGAAATGGATAGGTAATGAGATTTACTTGCAAACCTATGCACTCACCAACTACGTTTTCGTAGTTGACACTTTTTCTTCATGCTTTTCAGGAATTAGCGTAAGCTTTGAGGAATTATATGCATCATGATTATTTGCATTGCACTTGGGAGTCAAAGATCAAACCTTGTGACGAGCAATGGAATCCGCCCTGATCATTGTAGTATATCATCTCATGTATTTGTTATTTGTTTC
This sequence comes from Erigeron breviscapus, assembly GCA_034093135.1. Classification (NCBI taxonomy): domain Eukaryota; kingdom Viridiplantae; phylum Streptophyta; class Magnoliopsida; order Asterales; family Asteraceae; genus Erigeron; species Erigeron breviscapus. Next base: position 123,561,025 of record CM067170.1, on the reverse strand, counting down.
GTGGACTCAATACTCAAGTATGGTAGACGTATTGTACTTGGGAATTGGTTCACATGCTTGTGCATTGTAAAATTATTTTCATCAACTAAAGCTATGGTGAATGCTATCTATTATCCTTTGTTTGAATACTCGACTTTCTGTACATCTCATCATTCCGCCGTGGTTGGGGTGTTACAGAAAATGGTATGGGACATCTGATAAAATTGGAACGATACAGAGAAGATTAGCATGGCCCCTGCGCAAGGATGACACGCACAAATCGAGAAAATGGTATCAGAGACTAAGGTTATAGAGAACATTGGGGTTCTCCCGGGAATCCCAAAACTATAGCCACTTTTCAAAACGAATTTTTATAGTCGAGTCGAGCATAAGGTTAAGCGGTTTAGTTTGAGCTTTACATGGTAGGACCATAATTAAACGTAAAGTCATGAATCTACGTTTAATTATGATAGGACCATGTAAAACTCAAACGGCCACTTGGACTTATGTTCAAAAGGATTCCTTTTCAAAAAAAAAAAAAAAAAAAAAAAAAGAAAAAGATCTTTATTAAACTCGTTTTAATGAGAATACGTGTTGCATTTAGACATTCACCTAAGCATAAATTACGATTCGAGACTTTCTTTACTTGAGGATTATGCTAGTTTGGTAGGATTCTCCTTTTGCACATTAGAAGTGAAATGAATAAGATTGAAAGATATTCGCTGATACATGCTACTCTATGCTATAACATGTGAAAGCTCGTAGTGTGCAATGTGGAAGCTGTAATGTGTAATGTGAAAGTTGTAATGTGCAATGTGAAAGTTTGAAATATCAATGTGAAAGTTTGGAATGTGCAATGTGGAAGTTATGGGAGAAATGCATGCGTAAAAGCCTTATGATTCATGATGTTGAACTTTAAGTTGCATATGCACTTTAAAATAATGAGATTATTATAGGGCACGAAATCATTTTGGGGTATGACTTGTTCAAATTATTGAGTAATGACGTTGACTATTTATGATCGATTTAGAAAGAAAATATAGGCATGACGAGTTGATATGAAATTTCATGGACGATATGGATATAAGAGCCTTTACTCTCTAAGTTTGAGCTATTCGAAACTAGCGCGTGAATATTGCGACAATTATGTAGTCATGCCTTACTATTAAGATAACTATTGCACCCTGAGGTTGAGCTAATTGAGGACTAGTGTGTGGATTTAATGATTATATAGTTGTGCCTTATTATTGAGATAGTTATTATGCTCTAAGATTTGACTATTGAGAACTAGTACCTACTAGATATGATGATAATGAGGTTAGTCATTACTACTGATATAGATATTGCGCTTTGAGATTTGACCGCTTGAGAACTAGTGATTGTCCCTGAGAAATGCAAAATGAATTAGAAATTTCCCAAGTATGGAAGTTGTCATTAAGTACCCCTCTAATCCAATATTCGTTCACTCGTGCTCTTTTGAAATTACCCCCCCATCCTATTTCTTACGACACCACTATTCATTATGGACATATGACAACGCGATGTCATTGGTGGAACATCTTCCCACGTACGTTGGACGATATACTCTGAGAATTGTAGACCCAAGATATGACGCGACTCTATCCTCTTAGAAACTACGCATAACCTTGGTATTCGATCTGAAATGGTGCGAAACATATGTAAACGTCGAATGAAGTTGGAGACTTATGAAAGACGAGCGGTATTAAAGCCATATGACGATACAACGACACTAGTAGGACGCATTCCATGTATATTCTAGACGACACGTCCTGAGAATGGTAACCCTGGAATTTGGTGCGATATTTCTATTCTAACACATGTACGCAAACAACAATCTATATTCTAAGCCGGTGCGACATATATTGACGTCATCGAAAGTTGGAGTCCATTGGACAACGAAAGGCATAGAAGTGATTCCTTTAAACCACGCAAGGAGTCTGATTCGAGCCTTAATGATTCTTTTGTTTTTATATTTCCTATTTCATTCATTCGAAACCAAACTCTATATCCTTTATATTCTTGATTATTCGAAGTAATGATCACCACCGCTTCTCCTCAAAGTTAGTAACCTAACAACATACAACTCCCTTACGCAACGCTCTGCAATAGCGAAATCGAGTAACTAGTACCCTTCTCTTGCTGCGACATCAAGGGATACGAAAGACGTGAGACATCGGCCGTCCATAAGTGAAATACTTGGGATAACTATATAGCATAGAAGATGTTATTGAATCATGTACATAAAGTAGGACGGAGAAGATTTGTGGTGTATAAGTCAAGTACATGGAAGCCCAAGCGAAGGGTATACTAAGCTTTAACTTGGAGAAAGAATTGAAGGCCTTCCCTGTCTATGTTGATCGACCAAAAGGAAAAATTGAGCGGCCGACGAAAGGAAGGTCGTGTGACATGAAGGTCACCTTTGGATAAATATAAGACTTCCCTAGAACTTGGGAGAGATCACTAGTGATGTTGGAAGACGAAAGAAATTAGAAGAAGAAAACCAAGGACAATAAGACAATTAGGGTGTGTCGAGTAACCCTCAAGATGGAAGAGTAACAAAAAGGGATTCTGAGCTATCCTTTTCTTTTTCAAAACACCAAAGCAAACGGATATTTGCTACATGAAGGAATCAGGAATTTGGCGAAATGAAGATCGTTAAGGATGGTGAGATAAAGTGAAAAGTAGGAAATCCCTTACATTTTTCTAGAGGAAAAATGTTAAGGGGGTAATCACAGCAAAGGTAGATGCTCGAACAAGGAGTATGAAGTGCAAGATTATACTTTATCTTTCAAGAAGAGTTATTCACTAGCATCATTGAAGATGATTTGGAGTAGAATATGAAGTGAAGAAACGTCATTCGACCCAAACAAATGAAGTGAAGGCATTGACACCATTTACCCGATGTAGTTCCGGTAGCGTTCATCTTTACGGCACTCCACACGTTATTCTCTGAATATCAATTGGAAAACCTCTATCGAAAGACAAGCTATTAGTAGAACATATCAACTGAGCCAAGAGAAAGCGATATACGCTCAACACCCGAGTTTAGAAGCACGGGGAGTCGTAAAAAGTATCCCCTCAAGGTCAACGGTCGTAGGGAGGTAAGCTAAAACAAGATGAATCTGAGTGAAAAACAATTTGCAACACGTGGTTAATCGTCAAGGACCATCGACCCATGGAGTAGTGCGCCCAAGCAGGGTGAAGGAGAAAACAATATGGAATTGCTAAAGCAAGTAGTGAAAACAAATAAGAAATACGACGCTAGAAGTCAAGGCACATGCTACGACAACGATTAAGGAAGTTGGGCGCTGAACTAAGTTCCAGACAACTAACAAACTCCGTGAAGAGCTAGTTATGGAATGGTTGAACGGAAGGGTGATAAGGATAACTCGCAGTCGTGATGAGTTAGGATCAAAGGACCCGTATCAACATGATGTGAAAAAGAATAGTGGAATTAACTTCAAGGACTAGCGACTGCGCGTGTGTCATTCAAGACGACGATTACTCTAGTAAGAGATCGGTCCGAGTGGTGAAACAGTAAGGAGTATAGTTACCCATAAGAAAACGGAAGGAAAATGAAGGGAACCAAATGGTTGAGAAAAAGGATAAAGTAACTGATGTTTCCCCTAAATTATATTATGTCACAATTTCTAAGGACATTAGGTTATTGTATTTGAAAAGAAGCTTAGCTTAGAAAGCTGGAAATGGATAGGAGGCTCAGGAGAGCAAAGTAATTGACAGTTTTGTAGAGGTCAGGAGGACCTACGAAGGATTATTTTAAAGGAGGAGTTCATACGAATAAGGACATCGAAGTGTTTACCTTGAAATGGTGGTGGTGATATGATAACTTAAGAGCATAAGGATTGTGTAAATCCTATCATGAGGAATGTGTAGGTATAGCAAAGAAACCAAATAGATTATATGTGCGATGTTAAAAGAGATTTGTCGGTGATGAGTCATAGATAATGGTCCTTCTAGCGTAAAAGGAAGAAATTAAAGGTACCTTAAAACGATTTGAAAGCCAATATCGGCAAAAGCAAGAGAAACTAGTAACGATATGACTGAGCGAATGGTGAAAGAGGTGACTTTGGGAAAATAAGAGTGAAGTTAAAGGACAAAGGTGAGTGTGAGGAACAAGATGGAACTATCGTCATACAATTTATGATTCCCTCGAACGCTATAAAATAACAAAGACAACACTATAAAACCCTAAAATGAGATACTACGAAGATGTACCTTTGCAATTTTAGTGCAACTTGGCACCCCAGTTAGTATCACTTTTGTTAAAGGGGTAATACCTTAACAAGTGATTGGTCACAAACGACGCCAATATTTTCAAGAAGCGACAAGCGTGTCCAACGTCAAACCAGAGAAGGATGAAAGTAAACGAGAAACTATTGGAACGATTCTTTAATTGGGGTAGGAGACGATAAAGGAAAATATGCAAAGTGACAATGGAAATAAGTAGCCACCAACGATCGATATTCCAACGTCTCTCACTATTATATTGTAACTCACGTTACGAGCCGTTTGCTCATTTTACACCCCCGTATTGCCATTCTTATTATCATCCCATTATTTAGTATTGATCTAGGCAAGAATGACAGCCCGCAACGATTACATGCGATTAATCTCCAGTCGTCTCAAGAAGTGAGCGACATTCGTAACCTTTCTCTTTTTCGAAGTTTCTAATCAAGAGGAATTTAGGGAACCGAGGAATGGATGCCCCTACCCCTAGAGTTAAAAGCTCGCAAGAAACCAAGAATCGTGATAAAATCTTGTTTGACTTTCCCACATTATATGACTCCGTGTAGACACTCCTACTGTTGGTCTATCCATTTTTACTACCGTATGAATGATCGAACTTCGAGGACGAAGTTTCAGTTAAGGGGGTAATGATGTAACAACCCTCAATTTCCGACTAGGACAATTTACTTAGACTTATCTAGGTATTTATCCTAGAGGTTTATTAAGAGAATTGGCCTTCTAGACATTTCGGCATGGTGATAATTGCCCTCTAGTTCAATGAAGTATTGTAGGTGACTTCATGCTTCATACTTTGTAATTGTAAATCTTATGGAAGCAAGTGTTATTCAAGCTGCATCAACAATATTAAAGCATTCAATCCAAGTTGAAGAGGAGGATTGAAGATAGAGGACCAAACTGTTAGTGGAAGACAGATTGGAACTAGCAGTCAGCTTGGAAACACTTAGGCAGAATGGTGCCGTGACAAACGGCCCAATCTGTGTCTGACAATCAAGTGAAGATAACAACCTGGATTGAAGATAAGGACAAATGACGTGACTAGGAAGAATCCTAGGATCCAGGTTGGTGGTTAGATATGCATATGCGTGTCCATACTCTTATTGGATGATGAAGAAGTGCAGCTGTACGTGGGGAGGAC
>CM067170.1:123519402-123554621 GCA_034093135.1 Erigeron breviscapus | reverse complement strand
TAATTCTTGCTAACCGTCGTCGTTGCTTTGTAGAGTTAATGGCAAACACTAGAGCTAGTAACCAGAGAGCAGGAGGAAATGGTGGTGGTATTCCTCCTAATGGAAACGGGGCTGGAAATGAAGTAGAGCAAAGGCAACCCCGTGCACAAAATCGCCGTCTTGGTGATCCACCAACCGCCTCTGAAGTAGATAGGGCAAACCCGGTAATAGAGCAGGTTCCCAATCAAGCCCAATTACATGAAGAATTGAGAGCTATCCGAGCTCTCTTAATGAGAAATGAAGAGGAGTTAGCTCAATTGAGGGCTGAAAGGAATGCAGAAAGGATTGGGAGTGAACAAAGGGGTGAGCGTTCGGAAGGGAATTACTCTAATCCCTCCCAAAGTGTTGAACCATCCATGGCAGCCGTGGGTGTTAATGAAGTTAATGGTGGAGGACTTGGAGTTGTTAATGCACCTCGTGTTAATAACTTCAAATATGAAAGTTTTCAGAAATGTGGTGCCAAGGAGTTTGATGGTACCCAAAATGCAGTGGGTGCTATGGAGTGGATCGAGGACATTGAGGTAGTTTTTGCATCTTGCTATTGTCCGGATGATATGAAGGTTTTGTGTGCTAGTAGATGTTGAAGAAGAATGCCCGTAATTGGTGGAGGGCTACTACAGTGTCTATGGCTCCTGAGGTACTTGCAGTTATGCCTTGGGGAACATTTAAGGAGAAGTTTCTAGAGGAGTATGTGGGAACGCGTGAGTTAAGGTTGATTGAAAAGGAGTTTAGATCGTTGGTTGCTAACCCCGGTGCAATTTCTGATTATGCACACTCGTTTATGGAGAAGTTGAAGTTTGTTGGACACTTGGTTCGAAGGCAGGAGGACCAAATTGAGGCTTATTGTGATGGTATCCCCGTTAGTTATCGTGGATTATGTAGACAGCATGTGACTTTGTCGGCGGCTATTAAGGAGTCAAAGAGGTTGGATGATGACTTCAAAAGTGAGAAAGTTGTGGAGAAAGTTGATGACAAGAAAGCAGGGTTCAAAAGAAGGTCAAATTGGTCATCTAATAACAACAATAATAATAAGAAGTTCCGTGGGAATTCTAGCTCAAGTGGTGACAAAGATAAAAAGAAGAATGGGTCTTGGTGTGCTTTTTGCAAGACTGTTCATGAAGGTCAATGTTCCGACAAGACAAGAAGGTGTCATAAGTGTGGGAAGTCGGGACATCTTGCAACAGAATGTAGGGACAAGACTCGTTGCTACAAGTGCCAAGAAACGGGTCATCTTATTGCCGATTGCCCGCAAATGAAGAATGACGGAAAGAAAGCAGCCACTTCAGCAACAAAAGTGAGAGCCTTGCAGATGACTGTTGATGATGCTAAGAACAACGACGAGGTGGTAAGCGGTACTTTCCTTGTTAATTCAAAACCTGCTTCTGTTTTATTTGATTCGGGTGCAAATAGGTCCTTTGTGTCTACATTATTTGCTCCTAAGCTAGAAAGAGTCACTACTCCCTTAGATTGTTCATTAGAGGTGGAAATTGCTAATGGTACGGTTAATGAATATACGTGTGGGTATATGATGATTGTGACATTGAGATTTAAGGTCGTTTGTTTCCGGTCCAGTTATTGCCTACTACCTTAGCCGGTTTTGATGTAGTGATTGGTATGGATTGGTTGTCTAGAAATGAAGCTAGTATTTTGTGTTCCCAAAAGATTATTCGGTTTCCTACATCCGATGGTAATGTGGTAACGGTTTATAGGGATAAGAAGAGAGGGGGAATAAAGATCATTAGTATGATGAAGGCTATTAAATGTATAAGGAAGAATAAGAGTCATTTCTTGGCCTATGTTATTGATGTGAGAAAGGAGAAGCCTTCTATTGCTAGTATTGATGTAGTATCCGATTTTCCCGATGTGTTTCCCGAAGATCTTCCCGGTATCCCTCCTGACCGTGAAGTTACTTTTCAGATAGATCTTATTCCCGGTGCTACACCTGTTGCTAAAGCACCTTACCGATTAGCTCCTACAGAAATGAAAGAGTTAATGTCCCAACTTCAGGAGTTACTTGACAAAGGTTTCATTCAACCTAGTTCCTCGCCTTGGGGAGCTCCGGTTCTCTTTGTTAAAAAGAAGGATGGAACTATGCGCATGTGCATAGACTACCGTGAGTTGAATAAGCGAACGGTTAAGAATAAATATCCTCTCCCGCGAATTGATGATCTCTTTGATCAACTACATGGTGCTTCATATTTTTCAAAAATAGATTTGCGGTCCGGTTATCATCAATTGAAGGTTAAGAAGGAGGATGTAGCGAAGACAGCTTTCCGGACTAGATATGGTCATTATGAGTTCTTGGTCATGCCATTTGGGTTGACTAATACTCCAGCCGCGTTTATGGATTTAATGAATCGGGTATGCCGTCCCTTTCTAGATCATTTTGTTATTGTGTTTATTGACGATATTTTGATCTATTCTAAGTCAGAAGATGAGCACCGTGAGCACTTGAAAGCAGTTTTGGAGGTGTTGAGGGAGAAGAAGTTGTATGCCAAGTTTTCTAAATGCGAGTTTTGGCTTCGAGAAGTGCAGTTTCTTGGTCATGTTTTTTCATCAGAAGGTATTAAAGTAGATCCTTCAAAGATTGAAGCTGTTTCAAAGTGGGAGCAGCCAAAGACTCCTACTGAGATTAAAAAAGTTTTCTTGGTTTGGCTGGATATTATAGAAGGTTCATTCAGGATTTCTCCCGAATAGCCAAGCCTATGACTGAACTAACGAAGAAAGGAGTAAAGTTCGAGTGGACCGATAAGCAGGAAAATGCATTTCAAACGTTGAAGAAGAAGTTGTGTGAAGCTCCTATACTTGCCTTGCCTGAAGGTACCGATGATTTGGTTGTGTATAGTGATGCATCTATCACGGGTTTGGGTTGTGTACTGATGCAGAGGGAAAAGGTGATCGCCTATGCTTCCCGCCAGTTGAAACCACATGAGAAGAATTACCCTACCCATGATCTTGAATTGGCCGCAGTTGTATTTGCATTGAAATTGTGGAGACATTACCTTTATGGTACAAAATGCACTTTGTTTACCGATCATAAAAGTTTGCAGTATGTCTTTAATCAAAAGGAGATGAACGTGAGACAAAGGAGGTGGATGGAATTACTTAAGGATTACGATTGTGAAATCAATACCATCCGGGAAAAGCCAATGTAGTGGCGGATGCACTAAGTAGGAAGGTGCAAAGTTCTTCTTGTAAGTTGATGAGCATGCAAGTTCAAGCCAAGTCGGGGCTACTTGATCGAATTAAGGAAGCACAAGTGAGGGCATTGATGAAGGATAACATTGACAATGAAAGCATTGGGAAGAAGAAACGTCTTGTGATGGAGACTAATAGCCGTGGGTTCAAAACATACAAGGGTCGAATTTGGGTGCCATTGCTTGGTGGTAACCGAGAATTGATCCTTGAGGAAGCCCATAGAAGTAGATATTCAGTACATCCCAGTGTCACCAAAATGTATGCAGATTTAAAGCCGATCTATTGGTGGCCGGATATTAAAGGAGAAGTAGCTCATTTTGTAGCAAAGTGTTTGACGTGTGCAAGAGTGAAGACGGACCATCAAAAGCCGTATGGTTTATTGCATCAATTAGAAATTCCCGAGTGGAAATGGGATCATATTACCATGGACTTTGTAACGAAGCTACCTAAAAACGCCGAAAGGGAATGATATGATATGGGTGATTGTAGATAGATTGACGAAGAGTGCTCATTTTCTAGCTACCCGACAAGATGTGCCTTTTAACGAAGATGGCAAAGATGTACATTGATGAAGTAGTTGCGAAACATGGAGTTCCTTATCTATTGTTTCAGATCGAGACTCGAGGTTTGTGTCAAACTTTTGGAAGGGTCTTCAACGGGAATTGGGTAGTAGAATAAATTTGAGTACCCGCCTATCATCCCCAAACCGATGGGCAAAGTGAGAGAACCATTCAAACCTTGGAGGATATGTTGAGAACGTGTGTACTTGAATACGGTGGAGCTTGGGATGATCATTTGAGGATGATTGAGTTTGCTTACAACAATAGTCACCATGCAAGCATTGGATGCCACCATTTGAGATGTTATATGGAAGAAGGTGTAGGACTCCAAGTTGTTGGATGGAGCCCGGTGAAAAGCAGTTGACCGGTCCCGAAATTATCGAAAAATGCATTTATTGATCTATAAAAATGCCATAGATAACTTAAATAGATTTAAATCGAACAAGTCCTCTCCAGTTCACACTTGTACAGATACAAGAACTAGAAAAGACTTAGACTATATTTCTAGACAAATAGGGGGAATTTGTTAGGACCAGTTCACCTGGAACTGTCCAGTCACCAGTCACACTGACCAGTCACCAGTTGCATCTGGTGACCAGTAAAACTGGTGACCAAGAAGATTTGTCCAGAAATATATTGAAGTCCAGTTGCACCGTACATCAACGCAACTGAAGACTTCCTCCAGTTGAGAACTGACCAGTTGAAGAATCATTCCAGTTGAAGTCGAAGACAACAAATGGAAGATAGAGAATGGCAATGGCAAGCGAAGCCCAGTTGGCATTCTAGTCAGTTACAAACTGGAGACCATCAGTGGAAAGCCCTTACAAAGCTTTACACTGATTACAAGGAATTGACTTGTATGCTTTATGTACCTTTACCCGGATAATAAGCCTTATCTTATTATTTAAGTATTAAAGGTACATAAAGGTGGTTATGTAAAGTCACTTTAACATGCGACTTTACACTGCTTTTTAAGGAATTAAATGATATTCCTTAAATGCTCCCAACCACATTTGTACGGCTAAATTTAACATCTCAATGTTAACTTTGCCTATAAATACAAGTCATTGCACAACCAAGAATATAACTTCTTCGAATAAACTTCGATAGAGTTCAAACTTTGCAAACCTGCAATATTCTTGGTGAACTTGTGCAATCTTCTCTCAATCGCTAAAAGGAACATTTCACAACTTTAAGTGTTTTGATTGTCTTGAGAAATTCCGAGTGTAGATCAATTGTATTTCATAGGTTGTTAGGATATTTACATTCGTGTATTATCTTGGTTCCGCATCAACCTTGTAATTTGTTTAATATCAATAAATAAATTACACATTGAAAAATACATATTGCCTCATCAAGTTATCTTACAAGTTATTTGTATTATTGCATTGTTCTTTACTTATTGTCTTTTTATATAAGTAATCTATCTAGAACTTGGTATATACACACTGCAACTGGTCGTCTCCAGTTCAGTGCATATATTGCAAAGTAACTCCACTATCGACATAGAGGTGTCTTCAGTAGTACCATCTAACGAGTTGGGACTTACAAAATACTTATGCACACTTCAATCAAAATATCAAAATGGAAATAACAAGCTAAAACATAAAAAATAAAAATAAAAACGAAATACGATTGCAATAAGTTACTTGTTTCCTTGATCCATTGAAAGCTTGCATATGTGATTCTAAAGACATACTCATAAAAGATCACAAATGATAAAATTTAAACAATCACTCAATTGCAATTAGTCACATATTCCTAAAAAAATCAACAAATTCGGCTTTTCGGGCTTCTTGGCGGAGTTGTCAAGCCAATCTTAATTGCAATTAGTCACATATTCCTAAAAATGAAAATAAAAATAAAAATAAAAATGAAAATACGGCTTGGGTTGCCTCCCAAGAAGTGCTAAGTTTAACGAGTCTTCAGCCGGACTCGGCCTAGGAACTAGGTTGAAGAAGAATACGGGGTAGGCCAGGGGCCGGTTCCCGTTGGGTAACGTTCGAAGTGACTTATGGCTTCTTTGACGTTCGTTCCTTTTCTCTCCTCCAAGTTTTCTGAGTTCCTTCGTGCTTCAGTAGCTTCAACCATCTCCATGTCGATCGGTGTTTGATTTCCAGGGCTGGTTCGGGTGGTAATGGATTTGATTTCGCGAAAATCAGGGTTTCAGGGGGTTCCAGCGGCGCTGGGCTTGCCCAGCGCTGGGTTGAGTCCCCAGCGGCGCTGGTGGCTCCGTGGCAGTGCTCGGTTTTGCGATTTTGCATGATTCAGCTTGTTCCTTCTCTTGAGCAGCCTTCTCTTCAACTTCTACCTTAAATATAGCTGCTACGCACTCTTGTGATGGTGAAGAATACATGTTTACCTTGGCCTTATCGTCTAGCTCTTGCTTCGTTTCCGCATTTAACCCTAGGTAAAAGGCTTCAAGGCGTGTTTCATCGTCTATTGCTCCTTCTGGGCAGTTTCTTATCAGTTCTTCCATTCTTCTCCACGCTTCTCCAATCCCTTCATCTTCCTTTTGCTCGAACCTTTTCACTTCTAAAATCGGTTCTAACATTTTAGCTAATTCCAACTTTTCTTTCGAATCTATCTTCCGGTAATCTTCTTCCTCCAAGATTCGAAATTGCTCGACCATGGATATGGCTAAGAAGTCTCCTTTTGCTGCTTCATCCAATATGTTCTTCTCTACGTCCCCCAAGCCATAGTAGAACGAGTCGATGATGTCGTCATCCCAAAACGTCCCCAGAGGAAACTTGTAACACCCTGCGTTTAAAAATACGGGTTTCCAAAAATTTTCGCCTAACGGCGTTAAAATAAAGCGGAAGAAACTTTAAAAGTCCAAACCAATTAAAATCTATTTGGTTTCCTTATTCATTGGTGTTACTTAGTCACATCATCACAACAAGTCTAAATAGAAACCCGTCGGCTGCCCAACACAAAACAACCGACTACATAACATGCAAACTTCATAAGGGACAAACATAAACAAATGTCTATAAAGTTCAGCGTCTATGGGTAGCTAAGGACTTCATCAAGCTATCTACCCAACTCTCGCTCTTCTTCATCAATTACCTCAGCTACGCTAAACCTGAGGGAGCAACACATTTCAAAAGACAAGTGTTAGCTAACGAATTAGCTAAGTAAGATAACACTCAAGTTATAAAACAATTGTCCATTTCAAACATTATGGATTTAAATACTTCATTTAGGCACAACACACATTAAATACGCAATACTTCATATTAGGATGAACCACCCTAAATGTGCCTATCCTGCATTACTTCATTTCACACGTATAACCACGTAACTGCTTTACTACGTTTTAACTGCTTTACTACGTTTTAATTGCTTTACTACATTAACTGCTTTACTACGTGTTTAACTGCGTTAATGTGTAACATAAGTTACACCCGACTAGATGACAACCCCACACGGATGTACATCAAGCGTCGTTAAGGAATGGCAAGCCAATCCCAGAGTAATCCGTATATGGAGGTGGGTCAGACCCCTCGTATTACTCATCCTGCGTTTCAATGACCATGTTGCAAGGAGCCACCCAAGCAACCTACGTTCACGCACCTGCCGGGCTAGGCCAAATATAGGTTAAGCTTAACACTTCCCAGCATTATAGATTTACGAGCTCGAAACTGCATCAATTAGTTTAGGTGACTGCATTACCTAAACAATTACTACGTTTACTGCATCTCATTAAGTTTAGGTGACTACATTACCTAAACAATGACTACATTTACTGCTTTTACGTTTGGGCCCTTAAACGTGCACGTGACATGGCAACTTAGCAAGTCTAGTGTTCTAGATGAACAAGCCATACATACATGCACACAACAACATAAACTACATTACACTGCGTTACAAGACACTGCATATTACTTCATATCATAACACTGCATTATTCTTCATACATTACACTACATCATACATCAGATCATAACATGCACTACATTACATATCATGAGGGACTGCATTTCAGGTCTCAAAGGTCAACTACATAACCCATATTACCTCCCATGTAACCCCACATACCCATAACAACATAAGTTACCAATTGGGAAGTCATAATTATGAAACCATCTTTTGTTGAACCCTCAGCGTGTCAAAAGTAGTGTATCTTACCTTGATACAGCTTACCAATGAGTTAAGAGTATCTTATAGTGCTTGCTAAGTGCTCCCGACAACCTATAATGAGTATAAGATCGATCTATAAGCTAAACGAAGTGTTTTGTGCAATCTGGGCATCAGGTGCGTCGCACCTCCCACATGGTGCGTCGCACCTGGGGTGCCGACCAGCAAACCCAATTTCGAAATTGCTCTAAACGATTCCCATTCAATCTCAAACCTTTAGCCCGACCTGGGGACATAAAATTGACCTCTTTAACAACACTTTTGATGACTTTAATCCATCAATCAACCCTTTAATCCTTTACAACATAAATCAATCATTGAATCACCCGAATAACATGAAATCGGTAATCGTTTAATCGATTAACCCAACCCAAACCCCATGGCCTGGATTGAATACTCATCTATGACTCATAAGATCTGATTTCAAAGAGAATATTACCTATATTACCTGTAGATCACAATGGGAATGCATAATACTTGATCAATCACTCCATAATCACACGTTTAATGGATTTTCGGCTTAGAATTTGGTTAGGGGATCAAAGGGGTGGCTAGGGCTTGAGAGGAAAGTATTATGGCTGCAAAATGATGAACTAATGACACTCCCAAACACCCTAATCCCGTTTTTGACTTTCACACTATGTCAAATTTGGCTCCTAGACTTCCAAACATCACATAACTAGCCCAAAACACCTCTATGGACTATATACAACTCAATGCACACTTTGAACACCTCAAAAGGCATTTAACTACATGTTAATCACATTACTACGTCAATTAATAAGACATTTAAGTCCCACACGCACAACACATTAACTACATATGAGCATAAATCTATCAACGACTTAACGGCATGTTAATTGAGTTAACGACTCTAGTCAACCGTTAAATAAAAGGATTGGGATGTTACAATTACCTCCCCCTTAAGAGGATTCCGTCCCCGGAATATCATCAGAAAGGAACAACTCTGGATACTTCTCTTTCATCACGGATTCGGTCTCCCAAGTAAGACTTTCACCATGATTGAGCTTCCACTTGATCAACACAAGTCAATCATTTTCCTACGTAGCTTCTTTTGCTTCCTTCCAAGTATCGCTATTGGTTCCTCTATCATCTTGTTACTTGGATCGATGCTCACATCTTCAATAGGAATCACACTTGACTCCTCGGCTAAACATTTCCTCAAATAGGATACATGAAATGTGTTGTGAATTCCATCCAATTCTGGAGGTAATTCCAACTAAAATGCCACATCTTTAATCTGGTTCAGAACTTTAAATGGTCCAATAAATCTTGGACTCAACTTACCTTCCTTTCCAAGGCAAAGGACTCCTTTCCATGGAGATACTTTCAGCATCACCATGTCACCGACTTCAAATTCAACCGACCTTCTTTTCTTGTCGGCATAGGTTTTTCGTCTTTCTCTAGCTACACTAAACGCTTCTTTCCAAAGCGGATGACTCCTTTTCAGCCGTGAGCTCTAAAATTTCAGGGCTCGTAATTTGCTTTTCACCGGGCTCCATCCAATAACTTGGAGTCCTACACTTTCTACCACACAACATTTAACGGAACTCCCTACTTACTTCATCTATATACAAGATGGCAAGCTTCACCACACACGCATACTCATGAGTGACTAGAAAAGAAGCATTTTTTTATCAACTAGTCTACACCGACTCGTATTACATCATTGCCCCAAGGGGATATATATAACTTTGTCACATAATCCATAGACGTCATATGAATACATTTTTGCTTCGAAATAACCGATTGTTGCATCTCTCCATATTGCGCTCGGTGCTCAGATTTGACTTGTGTACAAGTCACACATTTTTGTACACACACTAGTTCCTTCGTTATTTAGCCATCACAAATTAGACTTCAAATTCAGCACCCTTGTACTACTTGGATGAGTGTACTATCAAGACCTATGGTCTCCTCAACTTAGCATGACCAACTCATTGAACTTCTTACATAGTCTTTTCTTCTTTCACCTTACATTTCATCCGTTTCGGCATTTCTTTGAATCAATCTTTAAATCAAATCAGGTATCACCCCATTTTACATTCAGCAAAGACTATTCATTTGATGGATAAGACCTTCCTGCCCATATCAACATAGACTTACCACTTAAACGTAACTTCATATCATATCTTGGCATATCACACATAAACTTGTCACACGTATTCATATTAGCACATGCAGAGTATATACTCCTAATTGTGCCTTTCAACGATACATCATACTTATCCTCACGTCTTACATCTTTATCCACATATCCTTACAACTTACATATTACGCACTAGCTTTACAACTAGCACGATTTCCCACGTCTTACGCACTAGCACTAAGGCTAGAACGATTTTCCCACATTTCCCACTTTACTTTAACATTAGGTATATACATTACCTAACTAGTCCCACATCTACTTTAACGTTTAATCTCACCAATGTGCACAACTCATAACAATTCCTACGTGTATCTAATGAACTAGATATTTCACACTTATGCCCCACACATAAGTCATCACATAACAATCATTTCATGGCGGCATAATTATAATCGACGTACTACATATGCATATAACCACTTTACTTTAAACGTCATCATATCATAAACCACTTCATCATACATACATTCCCACATAACCTCCCGCATAACTCGGAAAACCCAACACACATAAGATAATCCAGTTAAGAAGTTAATTAAAGAAAACTACTTTTGTTGTGCCTCCAACGCGATAAAAGACATGCATTTTACTACACCTCGTATCATAACAGGTCGTATCACATTTCAGACGGCATTCAAATAAGCATGTCACCACGGTTCACAAGCCTCCTTAAGTACCACTTTTGGTCATTTTGTTTTCGGATACTGAAATCTTACTTTTAAACGTGTTGCTTCACGATGATTCGTCTCACCATTTCTGACTATGCTTCATTTCTACTACATTCTTGTCCCGAAGAACATTACCTTGAGCTGATTTGCCGTAGTCAAGCACTCACCATAGCCTCCCACCCACGGACTTAGCCAATAAATAAAGCTTGTCAGCTGCTCCTTTAACTTTTACTCACTTTTGACGAATTTAAAACTAAGCCTCTTCGAGTTGAAATTCGTAATCACGCTCTCTACACAATTATGATGTCCTACGTCATACTTAGAATAGGCAATATCGTCATCACTAAACATGACGACTGAACGATCTAGGGAATACTCTAAGCTTGATTCCTTAACTTCATACACAAGGACTTTCGTTATCATAAAGGCACTTCCAGAAACTCAATAAGGTCGTCATAATGAGCGTATGCATAACTTCTCCGAAACTTTCATCAGCAACAAAGGGTAACAACATCGTAAATTTATCTTATAAAATAAATAGATCCCACAATTGGAAACAATAACTTCTTCCTATAACGGAGAACCGAAATGGAGATGCGTTTGCACGAAAGTAACACTAGACATACATCACTTGAAGGCTCTACCTCACGATCGCAATGAAACCGAGAACCTTAAAGAACGTCTCAAAACTACGAGTAGGCTCGACTTTTAGAAGTATAATCTTTGCCTTGCATTAGTGGATCACATAGACGGGTAACATGATCAATTCGGAATCAAAAACTCTCGAATGCTTTTACTTCATATGCTTTAGGAAGCTATAATTGTTCCCATCATTATACCCTTTACTCCTTTCTTAAGGGAAAACTCTTTATCTTGAGAAACAGTCATACATAAGATTCCGTTCAAATATAGGATATCAATATCACCTTAACATTCATGTAATAAGGAAGAATCCCCCCCGTGGACACTCGTCTCAATCGTCACATATCGTCCCGTAGCGAAATCAAAACTACGCGAGTCGCAAATCCAAAACAGTCCAAAGTATGCGCCGCATGAAACATATCTGGGGGCCTATGCGCCGCATAACTCACTAAAATTTTACACAGAAAACTCCCCAGATTTTCACCTCTCAATCCATGCGCCGCATAACGGGCTCCTTTTCAGACCCATTTCCAATCCGGGCAAATATGCGCCGCATCTTTCATCAAATTTCATTCTCTAATCGAATTCCATACGAACTCAAACCTTCAATCTTAATCCCAAGCACTACTTTCACATTTAGCAGCTCGTATAAAACCTCACATCATATCATAGTGCTCTTGGAATGGATAAGTTTCATGTTTAAGGGTTGAATCAACCGTTGAATTGACTTCTTTACTTGCTTCAACTTCATCCTCCTTTACTTCATTCATACGTGTCTACTCTTCACGTGGTTAAATGGGATACCATTCAATGATTCCACCATTGTCATCTTCACTTCATTTGGATTAACACAGACACAGTCTCACAAACACACACATGTCGTGATACATTTACAATTACGTTCGCGACCGGAATTGTAACTATATCCTTTCATACGTGTGCCCGGTAACCCTTCTGTGCATCACCTACTTATCACCCTTCAAATATCCAGCATTAACTCTACTTGTCAGGTTCAAGTCCATGTCCTTTGAACTAGTAGACTCAACAACATTGTCTACCAATCACTTCACTCTTCACCTACCTTTAAACTTCATTTAACTTCATGTACTTCATAACAATCATACACATTTAACCGGCTATAACTTTTCACCGATCTTCACATATTTCCACACACTTGAGGCATTAACGTCATTAAAGTTTGCTACATGGGTTTACTTTCGACAAATAGGGGTACACTACATAGAAATCCCCCCAACTTCATTACTTTGTACACCGGTCAACACAAGCATGGCCATACAAACACGCTCGCGTCGTGATACGCTTGCAATTATGTTCCGGACCATAATTGTAATTGTATCCTTTCACTTGCATGTCCGTTACCACATTTGTGTATCACCTTCTTTTCACCAATCCATTCACGCGATCATCTTCACACATATAACATCTCACTTCCTTTACGATCTTTGTCACAAACCCCATGGGTTGGACATTAATGGAATACCATCTCACCTATTCCTCCAACTTTCCTTCATTTCAAACACTTCACACATAAACTACATCGCACATTTATCAAATTCAGTTAGAGAAATGGCACATCACCTCGTGGACCGTCTATCGTAGCAATAAAATGATTTAGAGACGGAGAAGTGAGAAAACGAAAGAATAAAGGCTGAAAGACATATTCACATATCATCAAACAATCATCATAGAGCCTTATTCCTACACTCTCACTCAATCTCAACCCGTCCTAAAGCACTTCATCTCAAGCTAGGAACACCTACATAATCCTAACTTACCCTTCATCGGTCTAAGTCCAAAATCCTACAGTCATGGTCGAATTTTGGTTCACTTAAACCATTGCTCTGATACCAACTTGTAACACCCTGCGTTTAAAAATACGGGTTTCCAAAAAATTTCACCTAACGGCGTTAAAATAAAGCGGAAAAAACTTTAAAAGTCCAAACCAATTAAAATCTATTTGGTTTCCTTATTCATTGGTGTTACTTAGTCACATCATCACAACAAGTCTAAATAGAAACCCGTCGGCTGCCCAACACAAAACAACCGACTACATAACATGCAAACTTCATAAGGGACAAACATAAACAAATGTCTATAAAGTTCAGCGTCTATGGGTAGCTAAGGACTTCATCAAGCTATCTACCCAACTCTCGCTCTTCTTCATCAATTACCTTAGCTACGCTAAACCTAAGGGAGCAAAACATTTCAAAAGACAAGTGTTAGCTAACGAATTAGCTAAGTAAGATAACACTCAAGTTATAAAACAATTGTCCATTTCAAACATTATGGATTTAAATACTTCATTTAGGCACAACACACATTAAATACGCAATACTTCATATTAGGATGAACCACCCTAAATGTGTCTATCCTGCATTACTTCATTTCACACGTATAACCACGTAACTGCTTTACTACGTTTTAACTGCTTTACTACGTTTTAATTGCTTTACTACATTAACTGCTTTACTACGTGTTTAACTGCGTTAATGTGTAACATAAGTTACACCCGACTAGATGACAACCCCACACGGATGTACATCAAGCGTCGTTAAGGAATGGCAAGCCAATCCCGGAGTAATCCTTATATGGAGGTGGGTCAGACCCCTCGTATTACTCATCCTGCGTTTCAATGACCATGTTGCAAGGAGCCACCCAAGCAACCTACGTTCACGCACCAGCCGGGATAGGGCAAATACGGGTTAAGCTTAACACTTCCCTGCATTATAGATTTACGAGCTCGAAACTGCATCATTTAGTTTAGGTGACTGCATTACCTAAACAATTACTACGTTTACTGCATCTCATTAAGTTTAGGTGACTACATTACCTAAACAATGACTACATTTACTGCATCTCATTAAGTTTAGGTGACTGCATTACCTAAACAATTACTACGTTTACTGCATCTCATTTAGTTTAGGTGACTGCATTACCTAAATAATTACTACGTTTACTGCATCTCATTAAGTTTAGGTGACTACATTACCTAAATAATGACTACATTTACTGCTTTCATTTAGTTTAGGTGACTGCATTACCTAAACAATTACTACGTTTACTGCATCTCATTAAGTTTAGGTGACTACATTACCTAAACAATGACTACATTTACTGCTTTACTACGTTTTAACTGCTTTACTACGTTTTAATTGCTTTACTACATTAACTGCTTTACTACGTGTTTAACTGCGTTAATGTGTAACATAAGTTACACCCGACTAGATGACAACCCCACACGGATGTACATCAAGCGTCGTTAAGGAATGGCAAGCCAATCCCGGAGTAATCCTTATATGGAGGTGGGTCAGACCCCTCGTATTACTCATCCTGCGTTTCAATGACCATGTTGCAAGGAGCCACCCAAGCAACCTACGTTCACGCACCAGCCGGGATAGGGCAAATACGGGTTAAGCTTAACACTTCCCTGCATTATAGATTTACGAGCTCGAAACTGCATCATTTAGTTTAGGTGACTGCATTACCTAAACAATTACTACGTTTACTGCATCTCATTAAGTTTAGGTGACTACATTACCTAAACAATTACTACGTTTACTGCATCTCATTAAGTTTAGGTGACTACATTACCTAAATAATGACTACATTTACTGCTTTCATTAAGTTTAGGTGACTACATTACCTAAATAATGACTACATTTACTGCTTTCATTTAGTTTAGGTGACTGCATTACCTAAACAATTACTACGTTTACTGCATCTCATTAAGTTTAGGTGACTACATTACCTAAATAATGACTACATTTACTGCATTTATTAAGTTTAGGTGACTGCATTACCTAAATAATTACTACGTTTACTGCATCTCATTAAGTTTAGGTGACTACATTACCTAAACAATGACTACATTACATATCATGAGGGACTGCATTTCAGGTCTCAAAGGTCAACTACATAACCCATATTACCTCCCATGTAACCCCACATACCCATAACAACATAAGTTACCAATTGGGAAGTCATAATTATGAAACCATCTTTTGTTGAACCCTCAGCGTGTCAAAAGTAGTGTATCTTACCTTGATACAGCTTACCAATGAGTTAAGAGTATCTTATAGTGCTTGCTAAGTGCTCCCGACAACCTATAATTAGTATAAGATCGATCTATAAGCTAAACGAAGTGTTTTGTGCAATCTGGGCATCAGGTGCGTCGCACCTCCCACATGGTGCGTCGCACCTGGGGTGCCGACCAGCAAACCCAATTTCGAAATTGCTCTAAACGATTCCATTCAATCTCAAACCTTTAGCCCGACCTGGGGACATAAAATTGACCTCTTTAACAACACTTTTGATGACTTTAATCCATCAATCAACCCTTTAATCCTTTACGACATAAATCAATCATTGAATCACCCGAATAACATGAAATCGGTAATCGTTTAATCGATTAACCCAACCCAAACCCCATGGCCTGGATTGAATACTCATCTATGACTCATAAGATCAGATTTCAAAGAGAATATTACCTATATTACCTGTAGATCACAATGGGAATGCATAATACTTGATCAATCACTCCATAATCACACGTTTAATGGATTTTCGGCTTAGAATTTGGTTAGGGGATCAAAGGGGTGGCTAGGGCTTGAGAGGAAAGTATTATGGCTGCAAAATGATGAACTAATGACACTCCCAAACACCCTAATCCCGTTTTTGACTTTCACACTATGTCAAATTTGGCCCCTAGACTTCCAAACATCACATAACTAGCCCAAAACACCTCTATGGACTATATACAACTCAATGCACACTTTGAACACCTCAAAAGGCATTTAACTACATGTTAATCACATTACTACGTCAATTAATAAGACATTTAAGTCCCACACGCACAACACATTAACTACATATAAGCATAAATCTATCAACGACTTAACGGCATGTTAATTGACTTAACGACTCTAGTCAACCGTTAAATAAAAGGATTGGGATGTTACAAAAATAATCGACCCAAGTGTTAATGCGGTCCCAAGCCTCTGAGATCATCTCGTCCTCGTTTTGATTGAAATCAAAAATAGCCGAGCTATCCATACTAATCTCATCGAACTCATCTTCTTCTTCAGTCGACTCGTCGTAGCTCTCATCCTCCAATCTCCATGTATTATTCCTAATTTCGGCCAATTCTTCCAATTCTCTTAAGTCTTCATCTTCCGCTTCGACCCGGTAGCATGTCACATTTGATTCCTCATTCTCAGCACTTGCTTTTAGGATTACACAATTGGATCCTTGTCTAAGTAACATCTCTCCTTTGTCGAGGTCTATCTTCGCTCTTGCCGAATATAGGAATGGTCTTCCTAGAATCAGGGGGACCCTTTGATAGGACGGTGGGTCTAAAACCATGAAGGTCGTCTCAAAACTTATATCCTTTACTGTAATAACTACACTTTCCACCTTTCTTCCTTGGCATGTGGAGATCCCATTTACTACCTCCAACCTTATTCCTTCTGGTTCGATTCTTTCAAGTCCTAGACGGTCGAGTAGGCTTCTAGGCATTATATTGGCGTTGGATCCGGAATCTGCCACCGCTAGCATATTTTCTGACTCATTTATCCGACATGGAACCACGAACTTTCCAAAATTAATCTCTCGTGTGTCGTTCCTTTCCTGCTTCAGCTTCAGTTTCGATAAGCGCTCAGTTTCTCCTCTCGATCTTTGTAAATTTGGTGCGAACCCAGGCTGTCCGGCATTCCCAGCGGCGCTGGATGGTGCCCAGCGGCGCTGGTAGAGTCTGATCAAGTCAGGAATCATACGCTGCAGGTCTTGTGCTTTATCTTTCACCCTTCTGAAGCTTTCCAAGGCCCACCGAACTCGAGTTAAGGTTGTGTGTAAGTCAGCTTCCTCCGGTAGCTATCTTTGGTAGTCATTTCCATGTTCTTGCGGTCGTTTAAGCCTTAGATATGTCAAAGTGTCAGTCACTCTTCCCAATCTTTCCTCGATCCTTTTCCAAACTCCGTCTGTTTTTCGATGCAACAAAGTCTGTATGTCCTCAGCCCTTGCAAAGAAGTGGTCTTAAACATATTTTTCGTACCCTTTTTCTCCCGACGGTCCTTCTTTTTAATGATCAACCATCTCTCTCAAAGAACTGATGAATCGCCAATGTAATCTCATTGCTTTCTCCCATGCCTCCTCCCAACTTAAATATTTAAGTTGGTTGAATGCCTTGACCTCGTCCATCAGCCTTTCTTGACCTGTAAATATCTCTGGAAGCTTTGGTTTCGAACCCGGATGGAGGCCGCTGCAAGATCCAACCCTGACAGGGGTCCCAGCGGCGCTGGCTTGCCCTGTTCCGTTCTTTTTTGCTCCTTTGGTCCCCGGGACGAAGTGTATCGAGGTGTTTTGGTCGAAGTTTTCCATTCCTGATCCGTAATCCACTGACCTAAAAGAGGTATTAAAATCAAAATTAGAATTCACGGGCGAATCGTACCTCCCCAGCGGCGCTGGAAGGCTTCCAGCGGCGCTGGGACTTCCTGCACAGAATCCGTTTCCAGTTTTCGCCATTTTAACACTCTTCTCCGTTCCCGAATCAGGTTGCTCAGTTCCTCTCCAATGCATTGTACCTATCTTAGCTGAAACACACTAAACGAAAATGAAAGAAAAAGAAAAACAAGAATAAAAACAAACACGAAAACGATTAGTAAATTTAAGAACAAAATAAAATTAACCTAAATGCAAACAATCTAAGCTTAGTAACTAAAAACGATAAAAATATTTTTGGATTTTTTGAAATTTAATGAAAATGAAAATACTAGCTAATTTAAACTAAACCCTAATTTTAACCTAAACCTAATTTTGACCTAATTTAAATACTAAACCCTAAAATGACTTAAACCTAAATACTGAAAAGTAAATAGAAGCCGCAACCGCTTATTCAGGGAGAGGCTTAGTCTGAAAATAGTTTGAAAAAGCAAATAACAGTAATTAAATTAAAATACTGAAAAGTAAATAGAAGCCGCAACCGCTTATTCAGGGAGAGGCTTAGTCTGAAAATAGTTTGAAAAAGCAAATAACAGTAATTAAATTAAAATACTGAAAAGTAAATAGAAGCCGCAACCGCTTATTCAGGGAGAGGCTTAGTCTGAAAATAGTTTGAAAAAGCAAATAACAGTAATTAAATTAAAATACTGAAAAGTAAATAGAAGCCGCAACCGCTTATTCAGGGAGAGGCTTAGTCTGAAAATAGTTTGAAAAAGCAAATAACAGTAATTAAATTAAAATACTGAAAAGTAAATAGAAGCCGCAACCGCTTATTCAGGGAGAGGCTTAGTCTGAAAATAGTTTGAAAAAGCAAATAACAGTAATTAAATTAAAATACTGAAAAGTAAATAGAAGCCGCAACCGCTTATTCAGGGAGAGGCTTAGTCTGAAAATAGTTTGAAAAAGCAAATAACAGTAATTAAATTAAAATACTGAAAAGTAAATAGAAGCCGCAACCGCTTATTCAGGGAGAGGCTTAGTCTGAAAATAGTTTGAAAAAGCAAATAACAGTAATTAAATTAAAATACTTGTTTGGCATCTCAGATCTCATGGTACGACCAAATATCATTCTACCTACTTGCTAGACTGTTGGAAACTTAATCACGACTCAGATTCTCGTTCAATTCACTTTGCCTAAGTAACTAGTGTTGTCGCTAGACTCACACTACCCTATAAACAAATTCTCGTTAGATTCATTGTTTAAGCATTAATGACCTAAAGTTCGTGTTACTAATTCATCTTTAAGCCATGACCAGATAATAATTATCTCCGGTGACCACATTGCTCGTTTCCAAGTCACTGGATCGCGTCTGACATTGTTAAGCATCATGTTCTATTCATCCTAATTACTACGGTTCTGGATCCCTCGGTTACAAGTGAATCACCTTTTACATCTAGTTAAAGACCGACTAGTGTTTTCCATCCTTATGTATTAATCATAGTGTATGATTATAGACCGATCATCAGAATTAAATCAATACATGCAGATATGGAACCGATAATAATATGAAGAACTAGTAAAACATGGATCTACGATAAACAATAAAACACACTCCAACAGATCTAACAAATAAAGTAAAATAAATAAACGTCTACATGATCACATCGATCCAAACAAGTATTCAGCCTACTAGCCTGACATTATTAAAGGAATAACAAAGTCTGAAAAGATGAAAGACATTGTTTACCGACTGAAAGTAAAATAAAAGAGTAGATCTAGGTTGAGGATGAAGATCGGAAGGTGTTAGAAGCTCCAAAACCTCCTTAGAATCTGCAAAGTCGACCTAGGGTTAAATATGGGCGGCTAGTGCTGCTGAATCGGCTCTCTCTTTGGGTTTTGAGGGTTACTTCGACTTAAATAGGTGTGAAAGTCGGTTGCTGATCTGGGCCGCCTAGCGGCGCTGGCAGCTGCTCCTCGTACTTCTTCGTTCGGCTCCCGAATCACCTCCTTGTGTCTTGTAACTTCATAGGCTTCCATCTTGAGTCACTTGATGCCATTTACCCTCACTCGCATCTTCCGTGAACCTGCATAAACATACGACTCATTAAGTACCGATAGTTCCGGAATATTAACTCATTTAAGACATAGAAATGAAGCCTTTTGATAGGGGTTTTTATCACAAAATGGACGCTCATCAATCTTTACATAACATAGTCATTTTGTCATAGTTAGTTACATCTATAGGTATAATCCCATTCTTTGTATTCTAACATTATACTGTTTATGATGATTAATATATAATACAATATAATATAATATAATATCGTTAAATACTACCTTTTTTATATTTGTATATATGTATTCATGGCTATCTGTTTTTAATGATATGTAATGTGTCACTTCTATCATGCACAGAGGCGGAGCCAGGAATTTAAGTTGGCGGGGACCGAACATTTTTATAAATGACTTGCGATAAATATACATTAAAAAATAGCATCATAATTCATCCAAAATAACACTAAAATATATGACAAGCTAAATAAGTTTAGTACATCATCATCATATATCAAACTAACAAAGTAAAATTAACTGGTTTGTCACTTGGATAACTTAAGATTGAAGGTCGGACACCCGGGTCACGAATAAGAGAATCAAGGTTAGTCTCTATTAGGTTATGAATGCTTCTTTCAGGTTGAACTACATGAGACTCTTCCATAAGGTTTTCATCATTGGATGAAGTTTGGGGTTCGGCTTCTTGTTGAGGCTGACTTTGTTGAGGTACGAGTTTGGGTTGGTTATCATGAACAACGTCCTGTTTTCGTTTGAAGTTTGAAGAAAGAATCGATAGTTTTTTTTGCCCCATGATTTAACCTAAATTCATTATAGTAGAGCACTAATCAACTTGAATCAAAAACTCTAAAAAATAACCAAACAAATAAACAATGAGAGTACTAACTATAATCCATAAACAAAATTATATTTTTACACATTATCAAAGATTACTCCCAAATATCTATCCATCCGTTTGTGAACTTATGAGTTATGATCCTAAGTTGGTAATTCCCAAATATTTATGTTATAATATATATATATACATGTATATATGTATATATATATATATATATATATATATTAATAAATAAATTCAATTGATTAATCAAACTATCATAGTATAATATTTAAAAAAAACATGAGTAGTGATCACATAAACTGATGAAAATTGATATTAGAACCTGCGATGATTCCAACATTTACTCTTCTTTCACCTTAATATTACTTTACCTTTCAATGGAGCACTTAGCCCTAAGATTTAAGTTGTTGGTAAAATTTGTATGGATATATAAATCAAAGGAGAGTTAGCAAAGACCCATATACGTATTAAGCTGAATATTTGGTATTGAGCCATTACAAAATTGCACTTATTGGGCTCATAAGGGGTGACCAGGCACCCCCTACTCACCCCATTCTCTCCGCCTCTGATTATGCATGTTGTGTTTGATTTAAAAACTAATAATGGTATTTATTGGTTTGTATTCAAATCAGGCATATAACATTTACTTATAAAAAGATTCTTTTGGTTTCAAAAATTGAATATTTGGATTATGTCTAACAGTTACGGTTGTTTTTAAAACTCAACTTAATAATAAGAATACATAAAATAAGATAGGATGTCATATTACTCATGAACTATTTATTCATGCATTAAAAACAACTAGCACAGTAGCCGCGCAATGCAGCGGTGGGTGTGACAGCGACGGTGTAGTGGTGGGGTGACTGTTGGTGGTGGAGGTGGCGTCTAATTGTAGATAATTGATGTAAAGTAATTTATTTAAAAGGTTAATGGAGATTTTTCAAAAGATAAATGATTAATAATGTAATTTAATCATTAATGTTAAGAAAGTAGTGTATGTGAAAATATTTTAAAGGGTGCTAGTGAAAATATTACATATTTTTCAATACTTCCAAAAATAAAGTTTTTTAATAAAATAGTATAAATATATAATGATTGATCCGTACATCATATGAGTATTAACAACAGTAAGTCTACAACAACAACAAGATCCAATCCCTGAATGGGGTATGGGGGAGGTGAATCATATATCGTTTAAGTATTAACACTATAGGGGTGAGTACGGTTCGGTTTGGGTCGGATTTTTGCTAAAACCGAAATCCGAACCGTTATAATTCGGTTTTTAAAATTAAAACTATTGGGTTTCGGTTTTTTGGGTTTGGGTCTATTTCGTTTCGGCTTTTCGGTTTTAGTCGGTTTTTAACCACTTGTGGTTTGAGCCAACTTGAGCTTGAAAAGTTTATAAGTTTATACCCTATGATTACACCATAATTCAACAAGTCTTCCAAACAATATTAGTAACAATAACACTACAACAATGACAACAAATCCATCAAAATAAGTTGTACAAACTTCAAATACTTATTTCAAACAAATTTTATATATAACTATTTATATCTTTTACGCGTTGTTTAATTATACAATTATTAAACCAAATCAATCTTGTTGTGTATTTTCACCTAAAACATATACAGTAAATGATATTACTGTATACACTTAAAAATGCAAATAGATTAATGTAGTTACCATAAATTAGTGATAAAGTGATATAGATATAAAATAAAGTAAACAATATATTATATATTTTTGGTTCGATTTGGTTTTTCATTAGAAAACCATAACTTTCGGTTTTTAAAAAACCAAAACCAAATACAATTGGGGTTTTTCGGTTTTTAGTTTTTTCGATCCGAATTTTTCGGTTTCATGGTTTTTTTAATTTTTGGTTCGTTTTTTTTTTCACCCCCTACTAATGGCTTATATAGCTTTTTTTTAATTCAACATTAAAAGCCGCCTTAACCAAACAAAATTAAGGGATGTCGTTAACAAAACGCTTTCCAAAATTAAAAGCCTTCAAAGTTTAAACATAGAAGAGATTACCATTTTTCGTTAAAATAGATTTTTATAGGGTTTTTCTGATTCTTTTAAACGACCCACACGATTCAAGAATTTTCAATCACACCGACTTCAATTTCAAAACCCTAATTCACATATACTCCATCGATCGATCATTATACGAACACGGTTTTGTTTCTACTGATTGATTATAAATAAATAAATATATTATGGAGGTAAGTGTTTACAATCTGAACTCTCTCAGTTTATTTTTTCAAATTTGATTAGTTAAGCATGAATTCATCTTTTTAGCATTATTAATATTTAGTTTATTTACAGTGAATTGTTTGGATTTTAAGTAATTTTTTTTCTTCTTGATGAACAGAACCCAGTTGATATTGATAAGACAAGTGAGATATTGGAGCCTGATGAATGTAGTGTTGGTGGATTACAATTACCTGGGAAAGATAAAATTGTCTTCCGAGCACCTGAGCGTAAATCGTTATTAGGTTAGTATTTACGGAAATACTCACTTGTAGTAGTTTTATTACAATCGAATATCCATGTATGTCTTTATATAGAGATAGGGATAGGGAATAGTTCAAGCAAAAAGATCCTTAGTGTAAACTTAATAACAAAGAAAGCAATGCCTATACGTGACGATTTTTGGGCAGGTGTTCTCCTGTGTGGCGTCGCTTTTAAATTTATAGAAAATTTGATGCATAGCCTCTGAAATTTTGTTTCATAATCGCCATGTGTTGCCCGATTAACTCTTATCCAGTTGTAGTCTCCGTTCTTATGTAAGGATGGACTCTATTGGGATGATTTAGTTTTTAGTGCATCTCACAAGTTTTTTCCGTGAATAATGTGTTCGACTGTTGCATTAGGCTCATTTATCTTGTTAAAGTGTTGTGTAGTTGTCGTTATCGTGTTTTCATGAGACATTACTTGCCAAAAGTTCTAAACTCGAATTTAAAATGATACAGGTTTAGATGCTCTTGCAACTGCAAAACGAGCTGAAGGGTCATTCAAAGTTCCAAGAGGAAGAGTTTCTTCTCTAATGACATCTATAGATGAAGAAATGGAAAATTCTACGTCCTCACTCACAGGTCTAGATGAAGGTGGAAGTGGTGTATCCAGCAGTGGACAAAATAAAAATAGACGTTACCGTGATTCTAGCGGTAGCAAGACATTTGATTCAGGTATTTTTATTTTTATTTTGACATTTGATTCAGATTTTTTTGATTTTTTTTTCTTTTCTGTTTTGAATTTTCGGGGTAGCTCATCTCATTTCTCTTCACATACTTGTAACAGTTTTTTGGTTATCAGTACCATTTAATCTAATTGTGATATTTCTCATTGTTGCAGAAAGTCAAATCACTGAAGAACGACTTGATAGCAAATCGGATAGGCATCGATCAAGTTCTAGTTCGCGTTCTGAGGTAAGATATTAGATAGTCTGTCTTGTTTTCTCAAATCTAGTGGACATGATCCAAATTCGCGGATTAGTTTTTTAAACTTGTGATATAAAACTCAATTTTTGCTTCCAAGGAATGCTGCTTTGAATCACAATATATTTTAATGCTTTAGCTCTCCACCCACCAGTGGAACATGAGAAAAGAAAGCTTGAAGACATGTCCCCCCTCATTTCTCAAATTAATGAAATAAAAGAAGCCATAAAGACCTAATCAAATCAACAGTGCTACATTAGTTTGACATCTAGCTTCTTTAGTGACATCTGTACCTTCATTTAAGTTTCTGCTTATAACATTACTTAATTATCTGCAGTAGTGTTGTTAGTTTTCTGAAGTGCAATTACATCTCTAGGTTACTCATCAGTCTAAAAATCGGCTGTTAGGCTAGGTAAAGTAGTTTATTTGTTTATTTGATTTTCTACCAAGGAGAACTACGGATGTAATTTAGGTAAATATGCTATTTAGACTATGAGGGGTCTGCTCTAGATAATGATTTCTAGGCAACTTATTTGTGGCTGTTGATTCACTATTCTTAAGTTACTATATTCTTTTATTTTTTAGTATAAATGTTATATTAGCTTTCCTACATTTCAAATCTGTTATTCTTGGATGTTTTAGGATATTACCCCTTCATCTAGAAGTTCTAGAAGCACTGCGCATCAGAGTTCTAGGTATGATTCAACAGACTACGATAGGCGTAGCAATGATTTCAGAGATGACTCACGGAGTCAAAGTAGGGGTTCAAAACGATATACCACTGGTACGGATGATCGAGATAATTCAGATCCATCACCTCGTCATGGAAGAGATTACAGAGACTATGGCAATAAAAGAAGCAGATATGAAAGTTCAAGGAGAACTCCTGGTATGTAGTATGGTAATTACTTTAGAAGTTTTTTTTACCTTTTATTATGAGAATAACTGAATAAGCATAGCTTTTATGGTTGGACTCTCAATAATGGAAACTGTGATTATCTAACTATTAATGTCTATTCTAGTGGTTCCATTTGCTCCTTATAACAAATTAATATTGTTTGTGTGTGGGTATTGTAGGCAGATCTGATTGGGATGATGGAAGATGGGAATGGGAAGAATCACCACGCCGTGATAATCATTCAGGTGGTAGTAGCAGGCATCATCCATCACCAATGTTGGTTGGTGCTTCTCCTGATGCAAGATTAGTCTCCCCTTGGCTTGGGAGCAATACTCCTCAATCTGGTACGCATAATCAAATTCTTGCAACAGCCATGGGTACGCATAATCAAATGCTGGCAAAATGTGCAGTGCAGGTTTGGCAGGCAGGGTAGTTGGTCAAACACATTTAGGTGAAAACATGTTCTTTTGTATAAGGGATTGGTTGGGTTGACTAGGAACAACTTTTGTCTAAAACCTTTTTAATGAAATCTAATTTTTGAAATATGATTACATATTTTATTTTATTGCGGCAGTATTCTTTGAGTTAAATGAGAAAGTTGTAAGGAGCTGTATGTATTCAAAAGCTAATCTTAACGGAATGGGTCGAAAACGCAACCTTTTATTCTTGCTGGCTGTTGTTACCTAGTTGCTAACTATTTTTGGAACCTTAATAGGGCATGGTGCTTCTCCATGGGACAGTGTAGCGCCTTCACCAGTTCCTATAAGGGCATCTGGTACCGCTAGATCATCAACATCAAGATCTGGTGGAAGGTCTCAGCGACCATCCTCTGCAACAAATTCACTACCTGCAGAGGTAGAATCCCATTTTCACCTATTCTTGTTTTCTAAATCTCAATAAAGTAAAGCATGCCTTTTGTCTTTTGTGTGATGTATTATAATTTTATATTCTTGCTGTGTATACAGGATGAAGAGGCTGAAAAGGAAAAGTTCATGAATCCAGAGATAACTGAAAGCATGCGGTTGGAGATGGAGTACAACTCTGATCGTGCATGGTAAGCTCATTTACTAATATAGTATATCTTTCCAGAAGTCATGATGATTAATCTTTCTAGAACTCTGATCGTACCACGAGTTATAAATTTGTTGATGCAAAGCTCTTAATGTTTGTGACTTGATCAATTTATACTGATGGTGTTATTGTACATGCTGCTTCAAAATTAACCTTGTTATTATCATAATAGGTATGACACAGAAGAAGGCACCACTGCATTCGATGCTGACAATTCATCATTTTATCTTGGCGACGAGGCTTCTGTCCAGAAGAAACAAGCAGAAGTGACAAAAAGATTGGTATGTGCTATATGTTCTACTGCTTTAGTATGCCAAGTTGTAATCGTATCTACATATATATATATGATGATATTTATATTGGTCACTCTCTCCGCCCCAAAATAACTCTCCACTTTACTATTTTAGTTTGTCTTACCATAATTTTCCACTTCTAAAAATCGTTAGATATAAATATTAAAATTTTCATATTATACGTAATTGTAATCAATATTCCGCATACTCAGCGTACCTGTGGGATTACATATTTACATGTTTCCTCTCTCATACCTCATATACCTGTTGGACTGGATATTGGTGCTGTGTGAAATTAATTTTTCGAACCTCAATAGAGCATTAAATTAATGGTAAATGGTAAAAGTGTCATTTATGTGAGAAGTAAATTGTAATAAGGTTCACATTTCTAAACCATGTTGTATTTGTAGTGGAAAATTAATTAGGGAAGCAAGTAGAACCATAGAAATTGAAATTTGATGGGTGTTGTCGAGTTTTAGAACTATATCCAAGAACCCAGTAATGCATATTTATATTTAATAGTGGTTAAGATAAACAGAAACAAATGGTCAAATACTGAACAGAGACTATTGTATATTTGTATGACATGTTTGTCATCCACTATTTATAGGATTGTACCATAATGCTAAACTCCATACTTTATGTCTTCAACTCATGTCATACTCTTTTTCAATAAATGGCACTTAGTAATATGGGTCTTGCTAGAAAAGGAGTTAGTCTAAGTTATGACAAGAGTGCCTTGATGGGTTTTAAAGTGAAGTGTATATGATAAATAAAATCAAGAGTGGGTGAAGGTGAGATGTTATTAAATTATTGGCTAAAAATAAGCTATGTCGAATAAAAGAAGTAGCATAGTTTTTGTGTGAAGTCTGAGTTTTTGTGGGCACAAATAAACTTGGAGGGGGAAGTCTGTTGTATGGAGACCAAAAATATATCTTCATTTTGGCACACTGTTATTTTGATGTTTGCTCTAACATAACTGCAGCTTCTAATTATGTCTTATCTGTGGATCTTAGGTTCGTAAAGATGGAACCCCAATGACACTTTCTCAGAGCAAGAAGCTATCTCAACTTACTGCAGATAATGCTCAATGGGAGGATCGACAACTTCTGAGATCTGGAGCTGTGAGAGGTACAGAGGTTCAGACAGAGTTTGATGACGAGGAAGAACGGAGGGTTATTTTACTTGTACATGGTATGAATAACCATAACTTTCTGACGGTTGTTTTTTATACATATGTTCGTACTGTCTAAGTCAGTATTTGAAGTTTATTAAAAAGGCAGTTGCATAAAGTTAAATCTATTTATTTCAGATACAAAGCCACCATTCTTGGATGGGCGGATTGTCTTTACTAAGCAGGCAGAACCTGTAATGCCACTAAAGGATCCCACGTCAGATATGGCAATCATTTCAAGAAAAGGTTCCAACCTTGTTCGTGAAGTTCATGAGAAACAAAGTCAGAATAAATCACGTCAGCGATTTTGGGAACTTGCTGGTTCACAGCTTGGTAATATTCTTGGAGTTGAGAAGTCGGCGGAGCAGGTTAATACCGGTTACTGATACTATATACACTTCTATATTAAACCTTGTATATTGTCTAATGTTTTACGTAATTAAATGTCAGATTGATGCTGATACTGCTGTAGTTGGTGAAGATGGTGAAGTTGATTTCAAAGAAGATGCAAAGTTTGCGCAACACTTGAAAAAGGGTGAAGCAGTAAGTGATTTTGCGAAATCAAACTCACTTTCACAACAGCGGCAGTACCTCCCAATATTTTCTGTACGAGATGAATTACTGCAGGTATGATATATACAGCTCTACTATTCAACTTGATGTGAAATAGAACTGGTTCAGCGGTCGAAGTGGCAAATTTTTATTAAGAGGAAAAACAGTTGGGTGCTAACCAATAGATTTTCTATTTGAAGTTTGAATTTCTTTTGTTAAAACCTTGTCTCAAAAGTTATCTTCAATACTAATGATATGTAGAATGTTTTCTGCATTAAAAGTGCATTTTTGGCTTTCAATCTGTAAGATATAAAACATAACATGGGTTGATCTATTCGTACGTAGCAGGTCAAAATTTCTTATATTCAATGCTATTAATAATATGTAGAATGTTTTATGCTCTAAAAACATATATTTGGCTTTCGAACTGTAGGAAATAAAGCATGACTTGGGTTGACCCATTTGTATGTTGTGGGTCAAGATTTCTACCTATATTTAAAACATAGATTTTTTTTTTTAATTGTGAGGTGACCCCTTCATTTCATCTTGCTTGTTTTATGGGATAGGTGGTACGAGAGAATCAAGTGGTGGTAGTTGTAGGTGAAACTGGTTCTGGAAAGACAACACAGTTGACCCAGGTTACTTCCTAACTGCAATTTCTTTTTTTTTTTGTGTTTATCTATTTTAAAACTTTTTTTTTTAATTGTGAGGTGACCCCTTCATTTCATCTTGCTTGTTTTATGGGATAGGTGGTACGAGAGAATCAAGTGGTGGTAGTTGTAGGTGAAACTGGTTCTGGAAAGACAACACAGTTGACCCAGGTTACTTCCTAACTGCAATTTCTTTTTTTTTTTTGTGTTGCAGCCTATCTATTCTTCTTCGTAATACACAAAACCCACTAGGCCAGTAAACTTTTTAAGTGAACAGGCTATGTATTTATTAATCAATCACAACCACTTATTTTTTCAAACATCCCACAAGGCCATAACTTTTAATCGCAACCACTCATCTTTCAAATTTCTATTACTTAAAGTACAACAGTTCATTTCACGCAACTATTAATAATTTCAACCAAATAATTCATTTCACACGAACAATTGATAATTTTAGCTAATAAATTAACCGAGTTGCAAAAATGAGCCACGGCCACAGCCATACATTCTCGACCGTGAAGTGTTCAGTCCTGATCCGTAACATTGGGAGCTTTTTTTTGCAGTATTTACACGAAGATGGATATACATCAACGGGCATAGTTGGTTGTACTCAACCAAGGCGTGTTGCAGCAATGAGTGTTGCCAAAAGAGTTAGTGAAGAGATGGAAACCGAGCTTGGCGATTTGGTTGGTTATGCGATCCGTTTTGAGGACGTGACCGGACCCAAGACTGTTATAAAGGTAAGTTTTATTCAATCTGAGATCTGGTGGTACCATGGTAGAAAATTTTTAACTCATATTAAGATATCTAAATGTTCATTGTGTTTTTTGGTTTACAGTACATGACCGATGGTGTGCTTCTCCGCGAGACGTTGAAAGATTCGGATCTTGACAAATATAGGTAAGCGTTATATATTAAATATCTAATGGTATGTGGTATATGTAATTAGTTGATTGACTGTGGACTCTGTCTAACTTTGCATGCAATATTTTAGGGTCATTGTAATGGACGAAGCCCATGAGAGATCATTAAGCACAGATGTACTTTTCGGTATCCTTAAAAAAGTTGTTGCTAGGCGCCGAGACTTTAAACTCATCGTCACTTCAGCCACCCTCAATGCTCAGAAATTTTCAGACTTCTTTGGGAGGTAACCTCTATGTTCCATTACATAGTTATATACTTATATATTTCTATCGTTTGTAGTAGTATTCATAGTTAGTAATTTCTGTTTTGCAGTGTCCCGATCTTTCACATTCCCGGGAGAACATTCCCTGTAAAAACCTTGTATAGTAAAACCCCATGTGAAGATTATGTAGAAGCTGCTGTGAAACAAGCGATGACAATCCACATCACGAGCGGTGATGGTGATATACTCATCTTCATGACTGGTCAAGACGAGATTGAAGCCACCTGTTATGCCCTAGCTGAACGTATGGAACAGCTCGTGTCGACCACGAAACAAGTAGTTTCCAAGATGTTGATTCTCCCTATCTACTCCCAACTTCCCGCAGATTTGCAGGCTAAAATTTTTGAGAAACCTGAAGAAAAGACCCGCAAATGCATTGTGGCTACCAACATTGCTGAAACATCTTTGACTGTGGATGGAATCTATTATGTTATTGACACAGGCTACAGCAAAATGAAGGTGTATAATCCGCGTATGGGTATGGATGCTCTCCAGGTTTTCCCTGTGAGTCGAGCTGCCGCTGACCAGCGAGCAGGTCGGGCAGGTAGAACTGGACCTGGAACTTGCTACCGTCTTTTTACAGAAACCGCATACCAAAACGAAATGCTTCCGCAGCCCGTCCCAGAAATTCAGAGGACCAATCTGGGTAATATTGTTCTTTTGCTGAAGAGTCTAAAAATCGAAAATTTGTTGGATTTCGATTTCATGGATCCACCTCCTCAGGATAACATTTTAAACTCAATGTATCAGCTATGGGTCTTGGGTGCTTTGAACAATACTGGAAGTCTAACCGATCTCGGATGGAAAATGGTTGAGTTTCCACTAGATCCGCCACTGGCCAAGATGCTTCTAATGGGAGAACAATTGGAATGCCTGAATGAAGTTCTTACAGTTGTATCCATGCTTTCAGTCCCGTCTGTATTCTTTAGGCCCAAGGACCGGGCAGAGGAAAGTGATGCTGCTCGGGAAAAGTTTTTTGTGCCTGAATCCGATCATTTAACCCTACTTAACGTTTACCAACAATGGAAAGCTAATCAATACCGTGGAGATTGGTGTAACGATCATTTTCTACAAGTGAAAGGACTACGAAAGGCCCGTGAAGTACGATCTCAGCTGTTAGACATATTAAAAACACTCAAAATCCCGCTCACGTCTTGTGGACCTGATTGGGACATTGTAAGAAAAGCAATTTGTTCGGCTTACTTTCAGAATGCTGCTAGACTTAAAGGGATTGGTGAATATGTCAACTGTAGGAATGGGATGCCATGTCATTTGCACCCTAGCTCGGCTCTTTACGGTTTAGGTTACACACCAGACTATGTAGTTTATCACGAGCTGATTTTGACGACCAAGGAATACATGCAGTGTGCAACTTCAGTTGAACCACAGTGGTTGGCCGAGTTGGGTCCCATGTTCTTTTCAGTTAAGGACTCAGATACGTCGATGTTGGAGCACAAAAAGAAGCAGAAAGAAGAAAAGTCAGCCATGGAAGAAGAAATGGAGACATTGAGAAAACAGAATGCCGAAGCCGCAGCTAGAAGAAACGCAGTAGATAGAGAGAAGAGGCTGAAACAACAACAAACTATCTCTATGCCCGGATTGAATAAGGGTTCTTCAACGTATCTAAGAACTAAAAGATTGGGTTTGTAAAATTTTCCAAAAAATCTCTTGTTTAATTATTATATATTCATTGGGATTGTATTATTAAAAATCAAAGGGATATGCCACATCGAACTAGTGCATTTGGTCACTTTGGAATTATACTTTGAGAGTTAGACTTGTACGCTATGAAGGAGGGAGAAAGTTAGATAATGCTTATTTAGAATTTTTACACCTTCATCTGTTGTTGCTTTATTATTGTTTTCAATATGAGTAGTATCTTTTATACGAGTAAAATAAAATATATATACAAATGGCAATACTTATAAATGCTGTTTAATTTGGACTCATTGTGGGCACGCAGAAGTCATATTCCTTGGGCACCCAATCTTAAGGTACGTGAATCTTAATCTCAAGAGCCTTCTTTTCTTGAGCAACTCCCCCTAGCCACCGACCTAATTACTAAGTTTAAGTAATTGTGCAAGAATCCTAGCACAAAACATTACAATTCTAACATATAATTCCCGACCTCATTAAAATTTTTTGAATGGTCTTCAAGTTTTAGGACCAGATATTCTCAAGCAACAAAACTTTGATAGACCAAAAGTCAATCATCCAAAATTTATATAAAATTATGTCGAAATGTCATAATCCTTCCTGGGCCCAAAAAAATAAATAAATCTAGTAATCCAACTTGGGGCTACCGATTCATAACAAAAGATAAAATAAATCTAAAACAAATCAAATGAGTGATTCTAAGCATTTTACAAATAAATTTTTACGAACATAACTTCCATCGATTGAATCATGAAAATATATTCACTCTCATCTTTCTCTCTTTTTGTTGATTGAACCAATTCACTTGTCATATGTGTTTGTAAAAATTTGTTTGTAAAAGTTTTACAAACAAAGTTTATCAATTAAAATAAAAGAAATGCAATGTTAACGAGTTTACAAACAAATCTTTCTCTTTATTGATAATTCCACATCACACGCCACATGTTGGTTGCAAACACATGTGATTGTGATATTAACCAATCAACAAAGAGTGAAAGAAAGAAGAAAGAAAAATAACGATTTTTGATTAATAAATTATTTGTTTGTAATATTATGTTTATAATTAATTTGTCAACTTAACATTTCTCTTATTATAATTATTATTCGTATTAAGTTGGCTACACAGACTTTCCTCTTGGACATCTACCAATCTATCATCAACCAAAACAAACATACAAATAAAAAACATACTAATAAAAACTATTTTTCAAACCAAACCACAGTTACCAACTATACTAATTACTCAGAAGGGGAACCAGGGTACGTCTATATAGAGTCCCGAAGATGTTACAATTGATATGAAACCTTATAGATATAAGTCTATTTTACCACTCTTCGGTATTATAGTACGTTCACAAAAAAGAGAGCGGAGATGATCAAATTAAGCTTCGCCTTTAAATGCACAAAGCATTTCAATCATAGCAACAACTTCGATTTTCGTCTTCTGAAGTTCGGTCCTTGCACCACAACCACCACGATGCTTGCCACCAACTTTGCATAGTTGAAGTAGCTCGTCGGCAATCAGATCGATGTCCTCGTCCCCTTTTGCTTCTAAATTAACGCTCATTTTCTTTGCTTTTTCCCTCACAACTTTCCCCGACTCCTTCACCACAACTTGTTGCACAACCAATACCACCTTCTCGTGCCTAAGACGCCCACTTCCATCCCTTAACACCTCCACCCCAAACCCGACTTCAACCACTAACCGAGTGTTCACCGCTTGGTCATGATGCATTGGCAATGAAATTATCGGAACACCAAATTTCATAGCTTCCAATCAGTGGCGGATCTAGGAATGAGAATCACGTGTGTCCAAATTTAGTTTAGGCAAAAAAAAAATTTTTTTTACCGTTTATAATAACAGGTCGGGTCTGGTTTCACGAAACATCATATATATTAAATCGAAATTTTTCCGCAAAACGGGTTCTTTCACAAAGTACCTATTAACAATTAAGCGTCATTGTCATAAGATTCCTTAGTTTTATTTTGCCATAACATTAATTTTTTTTACCGTTTATAATAACAGGTCGGGTCTGGTTTCACGAAACATCATATATATTAAATCGAAATTTTTCCGCAAAACGGGTTCTTTCACAAAGTACCTATTAACAATTAAGCGTCATTGTCATAAGATTCCTTAGTTTTATTTTGCCATAACATTAACTCAACTTCTATTACGACCACTATATTAACTACGAAGAAATGAGATGCGTTTTTATTATTGTACAATTTTTACTATAAGCATTGATTCTCCGTAAATCTTGTTTGGTTTCTCCTTCCTCCCGAATCCAAGCTTCATCTCATGACCGTTCATATTAAATTAATTGTTGGGGTATTATTATTACACAATAACACCACTCAAAAAAATCTTTTGATAAATTTATTGTTTTAAAGATTAGAGATTTTAAATTAGAAATGAAAGTAGAGTGACTAAAACTCTAAAAATTTGGTGGTATGCTACAAATGAACCATTACAAGTATAATTAACGGATCTAGGAACAAAAACTACGTGTATCTAAATATGATTTATCTACTTCAAATGTTTTAAAAGACTTACCTTATAATTTACCTAGGTCCAAACTCTTGGATAACATGTGTCAATTATAATGTTCTATATGCTTGCTAAAAAAAATTCCGATCTGACGTAGGTCCATGGAATTAATATGAACATAGAACCGCCCTTGGCTTCTTAACCACAATGACTAACAAATCCACCTATGTTTTTGTGTCCTAGTATTTTGGTTTGTAGGGGCCACCCTTCAACCAAGAAACCCCTGTCTTTGACCCTTTTAAGAAATCCTAATGGCACAGCTTCTTTTAGCTCAGCATTTTCCCCCTTTTTGGCAACCTTAACACCCAAATAAAATTCACATTACTCATTTCCAAACCATATGCTATTTCTTCCAAATCAGCACTTAAAAGAAAATACTCACTCCCAAATGAAACAAGAACATTCGACCCAGTGGCTTTTGTATCGAGCTACAGCGTTTTGTTCCATGTGATCTACATGAACTTGCGGACCCACCGGTACAACATCTTTATCCGTCTGTTTAGAAAGGTAGTTAGCATACTTACCTTCAATCTCCTTGAAATATTTAACAAGCACAATACTCTACGAATTACACACACATTGCATCACACGATCTTTATCTTTTACCCCGTTCGTCGAGCTCTGAAGGATGTCAGCGGCATTTCCATATCATAGGCGCGAAAGAATATCTTGGAGAAAGGGATACCAAGGTAGCGTCAGTGTTGATGAACACAATAGAAGGGATACCAAGGGCGGTAGCAGCCAATGGAGCCCAATATTGAATCATGTCATAAATAAGCCAATCGGGTTTAAGAAACTCCATGATTTTTGACAATTTAGGGGCTGCCATCTCAAAAGCTTGTTTTAGAGTAGGCATAATGAAGTTGTGGAATGAGATCGGTTAATGTGGGAAGATTAAAGTCTATGAGTTTAATGGATGGTGACAAACAATCGTTTTCAACATTTTCTTGACAGAAA
>CM067170.1:123466902-123511902 GCA_034093135.1 Erigeron breviscapus | reverse complement strand
CACCGGTGTTGAGGGGTAGAGCTTTTGAAGTTAGACCTCAATGTTTGATCATTTTACCGAGTTTCTATAGGAAGGCATCGGAAGAGCCTTATTTGCACTATAATTTGAAGCATGAGAATGGTCCCTTTTGTTTAATTGAATTATTTTGTTAAGTTCATAATCAATTTTAGTTGTTAATCAAATCAATCAATCAATCAATTTTAAGTTTATGTTTAGTTTACTTAACTTTGTAAATTGTTTAACACTTTCCCATGATTCCCTGTGGAAACGATACTCGACTTACCCTTGCTAATTAGTGGTATTTACTTTTATTTTTGATCGGTCCAATGACATCGATCAAATTTTGGCGCCGCTGCCGGGGAATCGGTGTGCAAAGTGTTAAAGTTTGTTTTAAATTAGTTTAGTTAAAAATTTTCAGAAAATTCAAAAAAGAATTAGTTTAGTTTTAAATTTTCAGAAAATTCAAAAAAGAATTAGTTTAGTTTAGTTAGTAGTTTGTTTATTTTCTTTTGAATTCTTGTAGTTCAGTGTTACACGAGGTGTGTTGTTTGTGTAGATTACAGGTTGTGTATGCATACGAGGTATTCAAAGAAGAAGTCACCTTTGTTGTTTGATCCGGAAATTGAGAAAACAGCTAGGAGAAACCGAGTACTTCACCGTGCAACCATGAGCGACCCCGGTAACTCACAAAGAAACATTCCAC
This sequence comes from Erigeron breviscapus, assembly GCA_034093135.1. Classification (NCBI taxonomy): domain Eukaryota; kingdom Viridiplantae; phylum Streptophyta; class Magnoliopsida; order Asterales; family Asteraceae; genus Erigeron; species Erigeron breviscapus. The sequence goes on along the minus strand of CM067170.1, from coordinate 123,511,199 downwards.
CAGCCGGAATCCAACTAGAATCTAACCTTGAACAAAATGCCCAACTTCTAAACCAACATCAACCACAACATCCACCCCGATCAATAAGGAGTGGTTACACAAATCCCAACCGACAAGGAACACCAACCTATGTTGGAGATGCATCACGAGGTGCAGAGGAGTCGGTATATGATAGGGTTGATAATTGGGATGATGGGAGATTTGATGATCATGCGGATGGGTATGATTGGAATGATGGGGAAGATTATGTGCAACCACAAAACCATGCCAAACATGAACTATCAACCTCCACCACAAGGAGTTGATAGTCATTTCCGACCCGCCATAGCCATTAATGTTTCACCCATAGTACCACCGGTGTTGAGGGGTAGAGCTTTTGAAGTTAGACCTCAATGTTTGATCATTTTACCGAGTTTCTATAGGAAGGCATCGGAAGAGCCTTATTTGCACTTGTCGAAATTTGAAGCAATATGTGGAACTATTGGAGGTCAAGGATTTTCGCCGGATGAAGTCAAACTAGTCTTATTTCAGTTCACTTTGAAGGATAAAGCAAAGCAATGGTTCTTAGCATTGCCATCGGGGAGCATCTTTACATGGGCTGAAATGCAACAACAATTTTTGGATGAGTATTATACCATGCAAAAGACTAGTGATGCAAGGAATTCCATAAGAACTTTTCAGCAACAATCGGGTGAAACATTCTATGAAGCTTTAAAGAGGTTTAATGAGTTGTTGAGGACATGCCCACACCATGAAATCGCTAAATGGGAGTTGATCACGGCTTTCTATGATGGTTTATTACCGGAAGAGAAAAGAGATGTGAATTCAATTAGCAATGGGACTTTCTTGACAAATCCCGAAGATGTTGATTGGGAATTCTTGGAGAAAATGAGTGTGAATTCAAAAAGGCAAGCACAATCGAATAGAAGGGCAAGACATCCAATAGCTTCTACCTCATCAACAAGTGATCAAGCCACTAAAGATCGACTTGAAGCATTGGAACGAAAATTTGCCAAGTTGGGGAAAGCTGAAAATCGGGGTGTTGCTCAAGTTTCTCAAGAATACCCGATTTGTGAAAGTTGTGATGAGCTTGGACATACGGCTTTGCAATGTCCATTGGTCCCGGAACAAGTTGAAGAAGTGAATCAAGTGTATGGAGAAAATAGGCAATTTGACATGAACTCCAACACTTATCATCCGGGAATGAGAAACCATCCAAATCTTTGGTATGGAAATTCTTCAAACCAACTCAACCCGAACTTTCAAGGAAACAACCAAAACAGTGGAGCACCATCTCAACCATTCCAAGGCCGGAACTACAATCAAGGGAATTACCAAGGTGGCCAAAATCAGGGAGGATTCAATAGAGGCTACCCAAGGAACTATCAACAAGGTAATAATCAAGGTGGGCCTTCGGGAGGTAATGATGTGTCAACCTGGGAAATCATGGAGTACTTGAAAGAAATGGATAGGAAGAATGAAATTCGGGACAAGACGGTTGAGTCTTTGCAAAATGCAAGTTGGTCAATTGGCGGAGGATGTATCGGAATTGAGGAAGAATCCGGGAAAGCTACCGAGTGATACCAAGATCAATCCACAACATCAAAGTGGCGGCTCAAAGAATGTCAAGAATGTGGAAATAAACAATGTAAGTCTTCTTCGTAGTGGTAAAGTGTATGATAATAAGGTTGTGCCTCCATCATCACTTGTTGATGGTGTGGTGGAGGATGTTGATGAGAATGAAGATAGTGAGCATGAACTGGAATTTGTTCTACCTAAACCAACTAAAAAAGTGTCTTTTAAAGAGGTAGAAAACAATAGGTCTAGTGGTAAATTTTTTGAAAAACAAGGAAAGGATATGGAGGGTAATACCATTCCTTTTCCTTTGGCTTTGATTGATCCAAAACTTAGGCCTACACTTAAGAAAAGAGGTCCCCATGAGGAAGAAATGTGGGAAATTTTTAAACAAGTGAAAATTAATATACCTCTTATTGACATCATCAAACAAGTTCCGGCTTATGCTAAGTATCTTAAGGAGTTGTGTACCCAAAAACGGCACCATAAACTTCCAAAGAAAATTGTTTTAAATGAAGAAGTTAGTGCTGTTGTGATGGGCATACTTCCACCTAAACTCCAAGATCCGGGAGCGCCTTTAATTACTATTCAAGTTGGTGATTTTAAAATGAATAAGGCACTTTTGGATATGGGGGCGGGTGTGAGTATCCTACCGGGTATTTTGTATGACCAATATGACTTTGGACCCTTGGAAAAAGTCGACACCACCTTGGTGATGGCTGATTTGTCCCTAAAACTCCCTAGAGGAATTGTCCAAGATGTCATTGTTAAAGTGGAGGATTTTTATTACCCCGTGGACTTTTTGGTACTTGATTTTGCATCAAGCGGTAATATTAGGCAGCCCAATGTCATCATGGGTAGACCCTTTTTGGCCACCGCTAATGCATTAATTGATTGTAGGAGGGGTACGGTTGAAATGACTTTTGGCAACCGTAAGATAAGATTGAATGTTTTTGCTAGTGTGCCTAACCCCGTAGTTAGTGACGAATGCTTTATGGCGGACGTCATTGATGAGTGTATTCCTCATGAAAATGAGGAAGACACACGGGAGACTTGTGCTTTGGTTGACAGGTTAATATTGGAGCATAGTGAGGCATTGAAAAAGGAGGAGAAAGAATGGGAAATCATGGCCGTTCAAGAAGGTAGACCACCATGGACTCATTTGGTGGAAAGTCTACCGGATCATATTGATACCCATCTCAAGCCATCCATTGAAAGTCCACCACAAGTTGAGTTGAAAGAGCTCCCATCTCATTTGAAGTATGCATTTTTGGGAGATGAGAAGACTTTGCCGGTGATCATTGCATCAAATTTGGAAGAAATGCAAGAAAGAGCATTACTAAAGGTGCTTAAGGAATATAAGGCGGCCATTGGATGGACAATTGCCGATTTGAAAGGCATTAGCCCATCAATTGTGATGCACAAAATCATCACCGATGCTGAAGCAAAACCTTAAAGAAGATTGAATCCACATATGCGTGAAGTGGTGAAGAAGGAGGTACTTAAGTGGTTGGATGCTGGAATTATTTACCCAATTTCGGATAGTACATGGGTAATTCCAACACAAACGGTACCTAAGAAAGCTGGAATTCAAGTGGTGAAAGGAGATAGTGGTGAGCAAATAGCTACCCGACCCATCACCGGGTGGAGGGTATGCATTGACTACCGGAAGTTGAACACCGCTACTTCAAAGGATCATTTCCCATTGCCATTCATTGATCAAATCATCGAAAAGCTTGCAGGTCAGAAGATTTATTGTTTTCTAGATGATTATTCGGGTTATAATCAGATTGCTATTCATCCCGATGATCAACACAAAACCACATTTACATGCCCATATGGGACTTTTTCCTTTAGGCGAATGCCATTCGGGTTATGTAATGCTCCCGCCACCTTTCAAAGGTGCATGATGAGTATCTTCTCGGATATGGTCGGTGATTCCCTAGAAATCTTTATGGATGATTTTTCAATCTTTGGCCAAACCTTTGATAATTGTCTTAATAAGCTAACTAAAGTCTTGAAAAGATGTGTTGAGACAAATTTGGTTTTAAGTTGGGAAAAGAGCCACTTCATGGTTCAAGAGGGGACGGTTTTGGGTAATGTGATTTCAAATAAAGGCATGGAAGTTGACCGGGCCAAAATCAAAGTCATTTCTACTTTACCTCCCCCAACCAATGTTAAGGGTGTCCGTTATTTTCTTGGACATGCCGGGTTTTATAGAAGGTTCATAAAAGGATTTAGTGTCATTACCAAACCATTGTGCAATTTGTTGTTAAAAGATGTACCATTTGTGTTTGATAGTGAATGTTTGAAAGCTTTTGAAACCTTAAAAGAGAAGTTGGTTGAAGCCCCCATTTTGCAATCACCTAATTGGTCCATGCCATTTGAAATCATGTGCGATGCAAGTGACTTTGCCATTGGGGCTATTTTGGGACAACGGGTGGACAAGAAACCCGTTGTGATTTGTTATGCAAGCAAAACTTTATCGGATGCCCAACTGAATTATACAACCACCGAAAAAGAATTGCTTGCTGTTGTTTATGCTCTTGACAAGTTTCGTTCTTATATTTGTGGTAGCAAAGTGATTGTGTACACAGATCATAGCGCGGTTAAGCATTTGATGGAAAAGAAGGATGCAAAGCCAAGGCTAATTAGATGGGTGTTGCTACTACAAGAATTTGACTTGGAAATCCTTGACTAGAAAGGAAGTGAGAACGTGGTGGCGGACCACTTGTCAAGAATTCAAGCTATGGATGATGGTTCAACCAAGGAGATCAATGAGACCTTTCCGGATGAGCATTTACTAACCGTTTCTATTGTCCCTTGGTATGAAAATATTGTGAATTTTCTGTCCGCAGGTAAGATACCGGAGCATTGGGCCAAGCGAAAGAAGCAACAATTCCTTGCACAAGCCAAGCAATACATTTGGGATGAGCCGGATTTGTTCAAAGTTGGCCCGGATCAATTGGTGAGAAGATGTGTTCCGAAAGAAGAGATTCAAGAAGTGTTGACTCATGCACATTCATTTGCATGTGGAGGTCATTTCAGCGGTCAAAAGACAGGTTATAAGGTTTTAATGTGTGGTTTGTTTTGGCCTAGTGTTTTTAAGGATGCCGTTGAATTTGTTAAGAAATGTGTTAGGTGTCAACAACTCGGTAGTATCACCAAAAGGAATGAAATGCCCATGCAACCTATTTTAGTTGTTAATATTTTTGATGTTTGGGGCATTGACTTTATGGGTCCCTTCCCTAATTCCTTTGGTAATTACTACATTTTAGTGGCCGTAGATTATGTTTTAAAATGGGTAGAAGCCATTGCCACTAGGACCAATGACCATACCGTTGTGTGCAAGTTTGTGCAAAGTAATATTTTCTCAAGATTTGGAATCCCTCGTGTGATCATAAGCGATGGGGGGTCTCATTTCAAAAAATTTCAGTTTGGCAAACTTCTTAAACGGTATGGAATAAACCACCGGATTGCACCCCATATCACCCACAAACAAGTGGGCAAGTAGAAGTGTCCAATAGGCAAATTAAAGAGATTTTGCAAAAGACGGTAAGACCTGATAGAAAAGATTGGTCAACCAAACTTAATGATGCTTTGTGGGCTTACCGTACCGCTTTTAAGACACCTATTGGCACTACTCCTTACCGGTTGGTTTATGGGAAGGGTTGTCATCTTCCAATTGAGCTAGCACATAGGGCATTGTGGGCCGTTAAGGCCGTTAACATGGATTTTGAGAATGCAGGAAAAGAAAGAAATTGCAACTATGTGAATTGGAAGAATTGAGGAATGAGGCATATGAATGCGCATCAACATACAAGGATAAGATGAAAGCGGTTCATGATGCCAAATTGAAGAAGAAGGTGTTTGAAGTGGGCCAAAAGGTGTGGCTTTACAATTCATGACTCAAATTTTTTCCCGGAAAGCTTAAAAGCAAATGGATGGGTCCATATGTTATCACAAAAGTCGGGAATTTTGGAGAGATTGAAATTGAAGATCCAAAGGATGGTGTGAAGCAAATGGTCAATGGACACCGGTTGAAGCCTTACTTGGATGCAACCGACATCAATGGAGCTACAATGGAAATGGTGAACTTCATCTCAAGTCCACCATCTTATGAGGTTGCATGAATCATTTGAGGTAATGTCGGGCTGAGGACAATAAACTTAGCGCTAAACGGAAGGCAACCCGTTGTTTGTTTGTTTTTAGCTTCATTTTCGGTAAGTTAGTTTGTTTGCATTTTTGTTTAGTTGTTTTGGTAAATTTTATCGCATAATCACACATGAGACTTAATTCCCAGCACCTAGGCATGTGAATTAAGTTGGGGAAGGTTGGTTTAGGTGAAAAAGGAAGTCATTTTTGCAATTAATCGAGTCGTTTAACTTATCTCTAGTTTATGGTGTACATTGGGGACAATGTACCTTAAGTTGGGGAAGGTTGGTTTAGTGAAAAAGAAGTATTTTTGCAATTAATCGAGTCGTTTAACTTATCTCTAGTTTATGGTGTACATTGGGGACAATGTACCTTTAAGTTGGGGAAGGTTGGTTTAGGTGAAAAAGGAAGTCATTTTTGCAATTAATCGAGTCGTTTAACTTATCTCTAGTTTATGGTGTACATTGGGGACAATGTACCTTTAAGTTGGGGAAGGTGGTTTAGTGAAAAAGGAAGTCATTTTTGCAATTAATCGAGTCGTTTAACTTATCTCTAGTTTATGGTGTACATTGGGGACAATGTACCTTTAAGTTGGGGAAGGTTGGTTTAGGTGAAAAAGAAGTATTTTTGCAATTAATCGAGTCGTTTAACTTATCTCTAGTTTATGGTGTACATTGGGGACAATGTACCTTTAAGTTGGGGAAGGTTGGTTTAGGTGAAAAAGGAAGTCATTTTTGCAATTAATCGAGTCGTTTAACTTATCTCTAGTTTATGGTGTACATTGGGGACAATGTACCTTTAAGTTGGGGAAGGTTGGTTTAGGTGAAAAAGGAAGTCATTTTTGCAATTAATCGAGTCGTTTAACTTATCTCTAGTTTATGGTGTACATTGGGGACAATGTACCTTTAAGTTGGGGAAGGTTGGTTTAGGTGAAAAAGAAGTATTTTTGCAATTAATCGAGTCGTTTAACTTATCTCTAGTTTATGGTGTACATTGGGGACAATGTACCTTTAAGTTGGGGAAGGTTGGTTTAGGTGAAAAAGGAAGTCATTTTTGCAATTAATCGAGTCGTTTAACTTATCTCTAGTTTATGGTGTACATTGGGGACAATGTACCTTTAAGTTGGGGAAGGGAGTTTAATTTCAATGTAATTGCAAGTTTTGAAATCAAGTTGTGGCTGTAGTTAAAAAAAAAAAGATAAAATTTTATTTTTTTTGCTTTTATTTACTAACCATTACTAAAGTTTATTGCTTTTTGGTTAGTTTTGTTGATAAGATGAAGAAAGCAGCAGGAAAATTGAAGAAGAAGGTGTTTGAAGTTGGCCAAAAGGTGTGGCTTTACAATTCATGACTCAAATTTTTTCCCGGAAAGCTTAAAAGCAAATGGATGGGTCCATATGTTATCACAAAAGTCGGGAATTTTGGAGAGATTGAAATTGAAGATCCAAAGGATGGTGTGAAGCAAATGGTCAATGGACACCGGTTGAAGCCTTACTTGGATGCAACCGACATCAATGGAGCTACAAGGAAATGGTGAACTTCATCTCAAGTCCACCATCTTATGAGGTTGCATGAATCATTTGAGGTAATGTCGGGCTGAGGACAATAAACTTAGCGCTAAACGGAAGGCAACCCGTTGTTTGTTTGTTTTTAGCTTCATTTTCGGTAAGTTAGTTTGTTTGCATTTTTGTTTAGTTGTTTTGGTAAATTTTATCGCATAATCACACATGAGACTTAATTCCCAGCACCTAGGCATGTGAATTAAGTTGGGGAAGGTTGGTTTAGGTGAAAAAGGAAGTCATTTTTGCAATTAATCGAGTCGTTTAACTTATCTCTAGTTTATGGTGTACATTGGGGACAATGTACCTTTAAGTTGGGGAAGGTTGGTTTAGGTGAAAAAGGAAGTCATTTTTGCAATTAATCGAGTCGTTTAACTTATCTCTAGTTTATGGTGTACATTGGGGACAATGTACCTTAAGTTGGGGAAGGTTGGTTTAGGTGAAAAAGGAAGTCATTTTTGCAATTAATCGAGTCGTTTAACTTATCTCTAGTTTATGGTGTACATTGGGGACAATGTACCTTTAAGTTGGGGAAGGTTGGTTTAGGTGAAAAAGGAAGTATTTTTGCAATTAATCGAGTCGTTTAACTTATCTCTAGTTTATGGTGTACATTGGGGACAATGTACCTTTAAGTTGGGGAAGGGAGTTTAATTTCAATGTAATTGCAAGTTTTGAAATCAAGTTGTGGCTGTAGTTAAAAAAAAAAAGATAAAATTTTATTTTTTTTGCTTTTATTTACTAACCATTACTAAAGTTTATTGCTTTTTGGTTAGTTTTGTTGATAAGATGAAGAAAGCAGCAGGAAAATTGATGAAAAGTTTAGCCAAGTCAACCGAGCCTTCTTCAAGTCACCTGAAGAGGAAGAAGAGACAAGTCATTAGAGATGATGATGATGAAGATGAAAGAGCATCTCAACAAGAAGAGATGGAGGTTGAACAAGAAGAAAAACCCGAATGAAGATATGGTACTCCCTTATACTCTTTACCTCGTAAATGGCAATCAGAATTATTTAGAGATAAAATGGGGGAGGCGGAAAACATGAAAAAACAGTTGTTGGGTGAAAGGAGAGTTGTTTGGCAAGAGTTCAAGGGTTTTGGGTTTATTGAAGCTTTTGAACAAATAGGCTGGAAAAATATGTTAACTTGGAATAATAATGATGATCCTGAAGTTAATTTAGAGGGTATTATTGAATGGATGGGTACTTTAGAGAGGCATGTTGGTAGTAACCCTCCCGAGACCACTAAATTAGTTGGCACTGTAGATGGTAAAAAGGTGACAATGTCTTTTGTTACCTTGGATAGAATAGCCAAGTTCGACATAGGTATTACGTCAAAAAAGCCGTTTGATTATTTGTCCGAGGATGTTTTGAATGGGGTAGATCAGGGTACAAATTGGTTGGAAATGGTAGCCGAGTTGTTTACTTATCCGGTAGATGCTTTAAACTTAAATCTTAAGTTAAATCGTGCTCGATTGAAACCACTACCCCGGTTGATTATGAATGTCCTTAGTTGGAATGTTTGTCCAAGAAGTAGTGATAAGGCCGCAGTGAGACACCAAGAAGTGGTAGTTTTGTATGCTTTGTTAACAGGAAGGTTGGCTTTGTCACTTAGGCAAATAATCATGACAAATATTTGGGAGACCCGCAACAAGAAGGGTAAATTGATCATTCCCTACCCGAGGCTTATTTCTCGCCTCATCTTAATTCATAAAGCCGCTACAATTGACTCACCCACAGTTAAGGTTGGTCAGATTGTTATCACTATGAAGCGGTTGTTGCAGGAAACCGAGTGGACAATGGAGGATAAACCCTATTGTAGAATTCTTTAGGATGAGAAATCAGGGGGGCGTCTAATAGCTCATAAGGAAGGGTTTACTATGGATCAGGTTATGGCTCAGTTGGAACCTGTGGGTGGTAATGAGCGGGGTGAGTCTAGTGGTGCTCGGGAGGTTAATGAAGAAGAAGAACCCCAAAGGAGGGATGGTTTATTGGGTGCTGGATTTGGAGGTGTTGGGTCGAGTTTTGGGATTGAGCAGCCTAGAGAGTATAATCAGTGGACCTCTTATGAGAGGAGTATGTGGGATATGACTGCTCAGCATGGTGTGCAGCGGAGGAGTTATGAGCTAGCCATGGCATATGCTCATGAGCAGGACAGGAGGATGCAGTTTGAGTATTCAGAGCGAGTGCGCCACCATCAGGACCATATTGCGGGTCTTGAGTATAGAGAGACTCCACCTCCATATGACTACAGGCAGACTTATGTTCCTACATCTCACCCAGCTTATCCTCAGGGCCACGATTCTGAGTGGTTCCCTAGGCACTCATGTGCCGGGCGAGTTGAGGATAACTCAGATGTTCCACCAGCAGCCTCTGATCCATTTGAGGCCCGTTCTCTGTACCAAGGGCTAATGGAGTCGATCTTTGGACCGCAAGGTCCACGACAGTGATTGGTACCATCTATTTATTTTTCCGTACTTCTTGTGTGACTATGTGACTATGTGTTTATGTTGTGTTTTTGCATTTTAAATTTCGTAGGTAGATTTCAATTTTCTTGTTAATTTCATTTATGTTTTTAGTTTAGATGTTAATTTACTTTCTTGTAATATGGAATTGAACCAAAGAGACAAAATGTTCGAGTTATATTGGCTATACATGTTTGTAAAATGAGATTTTCTTGTGATTGGATTTGTACATGTAAGTGGGGCTAAGTAGTGTAGGCTAGGTTGCATGACATGGTTGATGATGTGGAAATGTCCAGGTTCACTGAACTGAATGACACCAGTGAACTGGAGAAGTCAACTGAACTGAAGGGTAAAACTGAACGAATAATGCCATCTGAGCAGGCCATGCTAATTCTGCCAGTAATAGCCCATTTCAGACAAGTGTTCACTGAACCAGTCCAGTCACCAGTGGTAACACTTCTCCAGTGGAAAGAGTCTCCAGTAACAACCAGTAATGATCCACCAGTGAAGTTCTCCACTGAAGCACTCCAGTGACCAGCTCCAGTCTAGTCTCCAGATGGATGCTCCAGATTTGAGTCTCCAGTGAAAGCTCCAGATTTAATTTCCAGTTTACCAAATAAAGTTTGTTTCAGTCACGTATTTGTGGACCCGATAAAGAAGGAATGACAGCTGTCAAAGAAGATAAGGGAGGAGCATGTAACAACTTAATCCTAACGGTTTGTGGGCCCTTGTGCAGAAGGAATCTTTCTAGAAGCTTTGTCTGTCCATTCCCTATTGGTTGATAAATTAGTGGCTGTCCTTAGCACATGACAGCTTTTTGATTATTTTATTGTATTTTGTTAATTCCTAGGTAATAGCATGTGGCTATAAATAGGGGCTCTTTTTCATTGTAAAAATTAAGTTATGTTGAATTGAAATGAAATTAATAGAGCAACCTCTATTTCTTAAAATCTTCTTTTACCTTTAGAGATCTTTGATCTTGGTGGTTAGGAGTGACCCCTTTATCAATATTTGTGGTGGTTCGTCCTTTATCAAATATTGTGGTGAGGTCTAAATCTTCGGTTTCCTTTATCTGTAATCATGGTGGCTAGACCTTTATCAATTTTGTTGGTTCTTCTAACCTAGAAGAATACTTTGAATGGGTTTAGGTTATGGATAGGATTATGGAAATAAAGGGTTATGATGATAAAAAAAAGTTTTAAGGTTGCCATTATTAAGCTTAAAAAGTATGCTTCATCTTGGTATGACAATTTGAAATCTGAAAGGGAGTATAAAGGTAAAAGTAAAATCAAGACCTGGTCCAAATTGAAAGAAGTTATGCAGAAAAGATTTGTTCCTCAGTCGTACAAGCAAGATCAGTACCTTCTGATGAATAATCTAAAGCAAGGCACTAAAGAAGTTGTGGAGTATATTAGGGAGTTTGAGCAACTGAAGACAAGAACTGGTGTCAAAGAAACTGAAGAGCATACTATCACCAGATTCCTTGGTGGGTTGAATGCTACCATTACTGAGAAGATAGAATTGCAGCCCATCTGGACTATGAAGGTGCTTGCAAACTGGCCCTCCAGATTGAAAAGCAACTGAAGAAGGTCCAGTAAAAACCTTTCACTAAGGTTTCTTCCAGTTCCAGTCTACCAGTTCTGAAGCCTAGTGCCACTGGTCAACAGTCCTTCAGAAGCAAGGAGAAAGAAACTGGAGGATCAAAAGAACCAGTTGGAAGAAAATGTTTTAAGTGTCATGCTTTGGTCACTTCCAGGCGCAGTGTCCCAACCAGCGAGCACTAACTGCTAGAGAGATTGAAAGCTTACCAGATGTCGATACTGAAGAAGGTGAACCAGTGTATGACGAAGATGAAAGTGAAGAAGCATATGTAGGTGCAGATGTTGGAGAAATGCTAGTGGTAAGAAGAGTGATGCACACTGATGAAGTTGCAACTGATACTGCCCAGAGAGAAAATATCTTCCATTCCAGATGTAATGTTAAAGGAAAGGTATGTGATCTGATCATTGACGGTGGGAGTTGTGCTAATGCTGCTTCAACTTACATGGTAGAGAAACTGGAACTACCTACAGTTAAGCACCCTCGTCCTTACAAGTTGCAATGGCTCAGTGAAGGATCTGAGGTAAAAGTTAATCGACAAGTTACTATTCCTTTTTCCATTGGATCTATTTATCAAGATAAAATTGTGTGTGATGTTGTTCCCATGGATGCTTGTCATATATTACTGGGTAGACCATGGTTATTCGATAATTATGTCTTTCATAACGGTCGTATGAATTCTTATTCGTTATTTGTAAGTGGGAAGAAGGTCACTTTGACTTCTCTGAAACCCAATAAATTACTGAAAGTTAATAAGAAAGACCAGCCCAGCAAGTCTTTATTTATGTCCCAAACTGAAGTTAAAGAAGAACTCACTGGAGGTTCTCCAGTTATGATGTTACTGGTGCTTGAACGTACTGAAGACAAGGAGTTCACTGGAGTCCCCAGTCTCCTGAAGTCTCTACTGAAGGAATTCACTGAAGTTTTCCCTGAAGACCTACCTGAAGGATTGCCACCAGTAAGAGGTATTGAACACCAGATTGACCTGGTTCCAGGGTCAGTTCTTCCAAACAAAGCTGCTTATATATGCTCACCTACTGAAGCAAAGGAGTTGCAAAGGCAGGTAGATGAGTTGGTTGCCAGAGGTTATGTGAGAGCAAGTATGAGTCCTTGTTCAGTTCCAGCTCTCCTGGTCCCAAAGAAAGATGGTTCGATGAGAATGTGTGTTGATAGCAGAGCCATAAATAATATAACTATTAAGTATAGATATCCCATTCCTAGATTGGATGATATGCTTGATGAGTTACATGGCTCCAGTGTATTTTCTAAGATTGATCTCAGAAGTGGCTATCACCAGATTAGAATGAAAGATGGAGATGAGTGGAAGACTGCATTCAAAATTAAAGGAGGCCTTTATGAATGGTTAGTAATGCCTTTTGGTTTATCTAATGCTCCTAGTACTTTCATGAGACTGATGAATGAAGTTCTCAGGCCACTTATCGGTCAGTTTGTTGTTGTTTATTTCGATGATATTCTGGTATATTCTAAAACTAAAGCTGAACATGTTAATCATTTAAGAAGTGTGTTTGATTTACTGAGAAAACACCAGTTGTATGGTAAATTGGAGAAATGTGATTTCATGGTTGAAAGTGTAATATTTCTGGGATATGTTGTTTTAAAAGAAGGTATTTCCATGGATCCTTCAAAGGTAGAAGCCATCAGATCATGGCCAGTTCCAACTACAATCACTGAAGTCAGAAGTTTTCATGGACTGGCATCTTTTTATAGAAGATTTATCAAAAATTTCTCTACAGTTGTGGCTCCAATCACTGACTGTCTGAAGAAAAGTGTGTTTAACTGGACTAATTCAGCCCAGTTGGCTTTTGAGTCACTGAAGGAAAAGCTCAGTTCAGCTCCAGTACTATCTTTACCAGATTTTGATATGTTATTTGAGTTAGAATGTGACGCCATTGGAGTAGGTATTGGTGCAGTTTTAGTACAAGCAGGGCGTCCAGTTGCATATTTCAGTGAAAAGCTCAATGGTTCTAAACTGAAGTATAGCACTTATGACAAGGAATTTTATGCAATTATTCGTTCTATCACTCACTGGTCACATTATCTGAAGCCAAAGCAGTTTGTCTTATTTTCTGACCATGAAGCACTGAAGTTCATTAATGGTCAACATAAGCTTAATGCTAGACATGCGAAATGGGTGGAATTTTTGCAGTTTTATTCTTTTGTTTCTAAGCACAAAGCTGGAGTGGATAATGTTGTTGCTGATGCACTTTCCAGACGATATTCGTTGTTATCAATTCTGGAAGCAAGAGTTCTTGGATTTTCTTTCATTAAAGAGTTGTATGCTGCTGATCCAGACTTCGCTGAACGCCTCACTGAAGCTAATCAGAAAGGACCATTTGTTGTTCAAGATGGTTTCTTATTCAAGAATAGAAAGTTGTGTATTCCAAAAAGTTCTATTAGAGATTTACTGATAAGAGAAGCACATGGAGGAGGTCTGGCTGGCCATTTTGGTATTAACAAAACTGGAGAGATCCTCACTGAACACTTCTACTGGCCAAGTTTACTGAAGGATGTCCAGAATATCATCAATCGCTGTCCAACTTGTCACCAGGCGAAGGCTACTTTTCACAAAGGGTTGTATACTCCTCTTCCAGTTCCAAGCCAGCCATGGGAAGATCTCAGTATGGATTTCATTGTTGCACTGCCCAGAACTCAGAGGGGAAAAGATTCAATAATGGTGGTGGTTGATCGTTTTTCAAAAATGGCACATTTTGTTCCTTGTAACACCACAAATGATGCTTCGGCAGTGGCCAATTTATTTTTCAAAGAAATTGTTCGTTTGCATGGGATTCCAAAAACAATTGTTTCAGATAGAGATGTCAAATTCCTGAGTTATTTCTGGAAGACCTTATGGAGACTGATGGGTACCAGATTGATGTTCAGTACGTCTCACCATCCTCAGACCTATGGACAGACTGAAGTCACAAACAGAACAATTGGTATGTTATTAAGAACACTGGTGAAGAAGACACTGAAAGATTGGGATCTGAAGCTTGCTCATGCTGAGTTTGCTTTCAACAGAGCTCCAAATTATTCAACCAATAAATCCCCATTTGAAGTTTGTTATGGTGTCTGATGTGCTAAATCGAGTTTAAAAATTAAAACTAGAAATACCTCGAAACTCACTACTACACACTATCGGGCAGTGGACCCGATCGTATGCAATATAGTTACAAAGTAAGTCCAGGTTTGTTCACGGGGATTGGTTTGAATCAATTGTCTAATGGAGTAGTTTGGAAAACAGGGTGGAACACTTTGAATCACACTTTGGCAATTAAAGTAAAATAACTTTAAAGACAAAAACGCGTAAAAGTAAAGGTAAAGCTTCAAACAATAATAGTAAAGATCATCCACCTTGACTTCGCTAGACTTCAAACATGATTGCATCAATTAAGACCAACTTCATTTAGAGTTGACAAGATAATCGTGAAAGGATAAAATGCTCGCGTGGTACCACCAACCGCTTACAAATCACCCAAACACCTAAATTGCTAGTTTAATTACCCAAGCCGGTACCACCAATGCCTAGACAACCTTACCAACAATTAGTTTGATTGACTATCAAATTACCAATTGTGCCTATGTGAAAATAACGTGGTACCACCAACCGTTACAAAACACGTTGACAAAATGATTCCTTTTATTAAAATGACATTCACTATCATACCATGAACTAGTGATAATTGCTCATAGACAAGCAACCGTTTGAAAATCACATATGTATTCAACTAGTACCACTAACGAAAAACACACATGCCACCAATATCATAATAATAACATAAAGGAATTAAATCATCAAGATCTCGACACAATGGTAATTGAAATCAACTCTTTGAATTAAAACATATAGCAATCACATCATTCGTCTAGTTTCATCAAGGTGGATGATTGAAGGATTAGCCACTCATGATTAAATTGAAATAACAATCAAAATAAAGGAAGAACATGATGTACCAATCGTTTGAGAAATAGAAATTTCAAGACGATAAAATAGATACGATCTAAGTGGGTGCACGTGAATCTTCAATGAATCGGAAGATGATGAAATCTTGAGTTGATCCTTGAAGGTGTTCCTTGAAGTGCAGCTCTTAGAAAGAAGACTTGATAAATTGGGGATTAGGTTATGTAACTATTTATACCCCCTTCATTCTGATGCAAATGATCGGTCAAAGCCTTGCCTACCCGTGTCAACACTGCGTCGCAGTGGCTAGTGGAGGCCCAACTGCGGCGCAGCCATATATTACTGGGTTGTAGCCACGCTTTCAATCCACTGACTGCGGCGCAGTGGCTAGGTGTGGTTGCCACTGCGTCGCAGTACAATATTACTGGACTGGTAGTGCCTTACAACATAGATGACTGCGGCGCAGTGGACTTGTTCACCACCACTGCGTCGCAGTATAAAAGTACTGAACCGAAGGCCACACATCAACTTATGAATACTTGCATATTTTCTATCTCTTTTCACCTTAACAACTCTCGAACTCTCCAATCAACTTCATGGCCTCAAAATTACTCGAAATTGCACCAAACGGAAACGTCACCTGTTTAGAACCTGAAACCACTAACAAAACCCATAAACGCGCCAAATGTCAGCAAAATCGACTAAAAACATATAATAAAAAGGCCAATAACGAAGTGGGCGATGGGTATAAATTGGTCACATCAGTGTCAATCCACTGACTCCCATTGACTTAATTCCATTTTTGATTGAACCAAAAGCAAGTATTGAAGCTGAGGCCAGAGCAAAAGAAATCAAGAAAATTCATGAACAAGTGAAGGCCAGAATAGAGAAAGCAAATGCCAGTTACAAGGCCAAGGCAAACAAGAATAGGAAGTAGTCCAGTTTTGCTCCAGGTGATCTAGTTTGGGTATACCTCATAAAAGAAAGATTTCCAACAAGAAGGAAGAACAAGTTGATGCCCAGAGCTGAAGGACCATTCAAGATTCTGGAGAGGTATGGTGATAATGCTTATAAAGTTGAGTTACCTGGAGATATGTCAGTTTCAAGTACTTTTAATGTCGGGGATCTGATGCCTTATCTGGAAGATGAATACCTCGAGGACAAGTCCTTTCTTAGAGGAGGAGATTGATGTGGAAATGTCCAGGTTCACTGAACTGAATGACACCAGTGAACTGGAGAAGTCAACTGAACTGAAGGGTAGAACTGAACGAATAATGCCATCTGAGCAGGCCATGCTAATTCTGCCAGCAATAGCCCATTTCAGACAAGTGTTCACTGAACCAGTCCAGTCACCAGTGGTAACACTTCTCCAGTAGAAAGAGTCTCCAGTAACAACCAGTAGTGATCCACCAGTGAAGTTCTCCACTGAAGCACTCCAGTGACCAGCTCCAGTCTAGTCTCCAGATGGATGCTCCAGATTTGAGTCTCCAGTGAAAGCTCCAGATTTAATTTCCAGTTTTCCAAATAAAGTTTGTTTCAGTCACGTATTTGTGGACCGGATAAAGAAGGAATGACAGCTGTCAAAGAAGATAAGGGAGGAGCGTGTAACAACTTAATCCTAACAGTTTGTGGGCCCTTGTGCAGAAGGAATCTTTCTAGAAGCTTTGTCTGTCCATTCCCTATTGGTTGATAAATTAGTGGTTGTCCTTAGCACATGACAGCTTTTTGATTATTTTATTGTATTTCGTTAATTCCTAGGTAATAGCATGTGGCTATAAATAGGGGCTCTTTTTCATTGTAAAAATTAAGTTATGTTGAATTGAAATGAAATTAATAGAGCAGCCTCTATTTCTTAAAATCTTCTTTTACCTTTAGAGATCTTTGATCTTGGTGGTTAGGAGTGACCCCTTTATCAATATTTGTGGTGGTTCGTCCTTTATCAAATATTGTGGTGAGGTCTAAATCTTCGGTTTCCTTTATCTGTAATCATGGTGGCTAGACCTTTATCAATTATAGTGGTGGGGCGGAGTGCTTCCTTTATCCTTGATTCCGGTGGCTCGGCCTTTACGAATCTTGGTGGTGGATTCTTTTATCTATCATTTTTATTTTATAGTCTTGTTTTATTGTTTGTTTCATATTAAAATCCAGAAAATACCAAAAATAGTCTTCCGCTGTCGTTTGTCGCGTGATTTACACATCAGTTGACTTATGAGCATCTTGATAGAGTTGCTAGCAAGTAAAAACATAGAAATGTACAATTAAGGGTAATATGCCAATTGTGAGTCATAATGCATGTATCACACTTATATCCGTTATATCCTTCAATTTCATGAGAGAAAAACGCCTCGTCGACGATTGATTTAGATTGTTAGCGTAGCATGTTTTCTCGTGATTACTATATTGTGTGAACTCATTATTGTACATTAGGTTAGAACTAGTGCACTTACCGTGTCGAGACCTCTAACCCGGATTATGTGCTTAAAATGATAAAACAATCATACAATTCAATCCATATTCCACCTCACCTCGTCATGAAATCCGTTATGTGTTCAAAGTTGTGTTGTTTATGATGATGAATCGAAAGAAAGAACAAAGTCAAAGTCAAATTGCAATATCCGGTTAAGAAAGTCAAAGTATATGGTCATAAGCGAAAATCAATTCAATTATCCATGTAAGTTGATCAAAAAGAACCAAATGAAATGTTCCCAAAATCATTCTAGTAAATCACCCAAATGAGAATCATTACCGTATTTCATTCCATATTTCCATCAATCTTGTATGAATGCCGAAGTGATAGTTTGGTGTTATGAGGTCTTGGTTCGATTTGTGTACTAGCCTATGACTTTTAGTGTGCAATAATGGGTTGAGAGCTTCATATATATATATATATATATATATATTTTTAATAATATGATATATATATATATATTAGCACATCTTTTGCTAATTCACTCAAATATGAACCGAGGGGAGTGCACATTGTGAGAGTGTGATGCATGTATTGTGGCAAACTTGAGGTTTATTAGGTTTAATTGCACATTTATATATTTCTATTTGCTAGTCGTAAATCTTTTGATAGTTGTAAGTCTTATGAGTTGATTGTGTTATGTGATTTGGTTTGCATTATTTGTTTTCGCCCAAGTGTACTTTGAAGATTGCTTGAGAGTTGAGTTTTACAAATATGTATAATTGATATAACTCTTATATGGTGTTTCTTTGGCGATAGGAAGTATTATGAGATTGTAAGTTAGCTTTGACACATGATGAATGCCTTTTTCGGGACGAAAAAGAGTTAAGTTGGGGAATGTAATAAACGCCTAAACTGTCTAACTTTAAGATATAAAAATGACATGTATTGGTTCTTGTTAATAGACGATTAGGGCGGTTTTATGTTTGTTGAGTGATTTCAGGTCATAAGTAGCAAAATGGAGCTAATTGGATGAAGGAACGAGTCAAGAAAGGTCAAAGCAAAAATCTGGAAAATTGCCATTTCTGGGGCACAGTGCGGGACGGTGGCACCTGTGCAAAAATCCGAATTTTATGGATTTAATTATTTTTCAGTTTATATTACTTTCAAACACGAACTTAGAAGTTATCCATCATATTTTTCACATACCTGGAGCAGTTTTTCATCCTCTCAACACCCCAATTTCATCATCAAATCATAAATTCATGAAGATGACAATTCAAATTGAAGATTCAATGATGAAGATTTTAGGCTAATTCTCTTTTGATCATTCTCATGTGAACAATTATGTAAGACATTTATGTTCAACCTTTCTCATATTCATGTTGGATTAGATGTTTAATTCTTTATTAGTATTTTACATCTAATGTTGTTTGGATTGTTTGAATGGTTACTTGTTTATAACTTTGAATGAAATTCATCTATCTTTTGATTTCAAATTCTTGTTAATCATGGATTATTGAATGAATCTCTTATGAACTTGTAATTTTACTTTAATGAATTAGAAATCTAGTTGTGTCAATTCCCCGGTTTTCGTTATCGTGAATCATCACAACCGATCAATTTAGTTCTTAAGTTCATTCAATCCAACCGTTATAACGAATCATGTCTATGTGATTTCCAACGAATATAAGTTAGGTTACATATTTGAAAACATAATTTGAAGCATGAGAATGGTCCCTTTTGTTTAATTGAATTATTTTGTTAAGTTCATAATCAATTTTAGTTGTTAATCAAATCAATCAATCAATCAATTTTAAGTTTATGTTTAGTTTACTTAACTTTGTAAATTGTTTAATACTTTCCCATGATTCCCTGTGGAAACGATACTCGACTTACCCTTGCTAATTAGTGGTATTTAGTTTTATTTTTGATCGGTCCAACGACATCGATCATTCCCTTTACTCTATAGGGCCGAAGCCTTATAAAAAAGTCATAATACAATTTATCTTGCATAAACAAGTGCTTTATTTAACCCACAACTTTCTTTTTCTCCAAGTGTCATTTCTCTAATCAATTTATACGAACAAAATCTCATTTTTCCAATTAATAACAAACCTGACGGTGTCCAAAAATCATAGACAGTAGTGGCCAGAATCATAATCAACAGTGGCATGGAGGTAGTCAATCAATGGGTCCGGTGGTTGGGGCGGCACAATAGCGAACGTCCGTAGAAATACAAGGCTCAAGAGGAAATAGGGTTGTACACTTTTTAAGGTTAAATTCGATTGAAATTGAAAACTTTTCATGGATTTAGTAAAGAAATTGTGAACTCTATATTCTAATGAATTTATAAGAAAATTGTGAATTCCAATTCCAGTAATTTCTCAACAAACAACATAAGGAATGAATTTCGATTTCAATTCTTTCGAAATAGGGTTGTGTATTTCTTTTTTATATAGAAAAAAAGGTTGTTCAAACGGATTCCCCAACAACAAGTTTTGACACATACTTGACTACTTGGACAGTTGGACTAGGGGTGAGCAAAAACTGAAAACCGAGAAAAACTCGAGAAAATCCGAACTACCAAAACTGAAAACCTAACGAAACCGATTGGTTTGATTTTGGTTTTCTAAAACTAAACAAATTGATTCGGTTTACGGTTTATATGCAAAAAAAAAACGATTGAAAACCTAACCAACCAAACATAGTTTAAGTTATTTTGTATTTATATTATCTTACATTTATATTATTACTTATAGTTAGTAAATACGTTAATATATTAAAACCTTTGCCTTTTTAGTGTTACAAATCAATAATTTGTATGTTTTAAATGAAAACGCACAATAAAATCAATTCGTTTTATAGAAAGTTATATCAATTTTAACACTTAAAAGATATATTTAGTTAACAAAAAGCATCCGTACATTATAGTTTATATATCATTTTTTTACCATAACAATTGAAAGTCAAATTTAAAGATAATAAACAAAAAGCGTCCCGAAACAAAAGTCAAAACTGATCCAAACTGACTCGGAAAACCAATAAACCGACCCAAACCCAAACCAAATGCAATGTTTTTGGTTTTCTAAAAACCAAACAAATCCGTTGGGGTTTCGGTTTTAGGCCAAAATCGACCCAAACTGACCATGCTCACCAATAACTTGAACCAACTGACCAAATATATGTAACACCTATTTAACTATTCCAACACCACAAAACCGACCAAAAAAACGACCCGAACCAAAACCAAACCAAACCGTGTCAAAACTAAATCCAATGTTTTTTTGTTTTTACAAACCGAAGGGTCCGGTTTTCAATTCTAGCCAAAATCCACCCCAAATCGAACCGTGCCTACCTCTAAAATTCACATACGTAAGTAAAAGTAGGAAATAAATAGCAAGAGAAACAATATAACTAATACAATACTCAAGTTATGAACAAGATCTTGTGGAGTGAGTATCAATACAGAGAGCACGATGACCTAGTTAAAGAATCTACGAATAAGGTAACTGATGTGTCTCAATATATACATATTTCCCACATCTTATTTGGACGTTTTAGGCATGTTTGATAGCCGTTTATACATGTTTTGTGGTGCTTTATGGTATTTGCTAGTGATTTCAGGTCCAAGGCAGGTATTTCACTCACAAATGGTAGAAAACGACTTAGGAATGGTCCAAAGGCACTCACGGATGAAGCATGGTCGAAAACGAAGATGAAATGACGAATCCAGGTGAAACTCGCGGCGCGAGCAGCATTCCTCGCGGCGTGAGTTTTGCAGTTTTTGGCCCGTTTTTGCTCAGAGACAGAAATCGCGGCGCGAAGAATGGGGGTCGCGGCGCGAGAATGTGCTGCAGTCGCGATTTTCTCTCTCCTGGGGTATAAATACCAAACCCCACTCAACCCTAAACCGAATCTTGGACACCCCAGCCTCCATACCTTCTCTCCAGCCGATTTTTAGGGTTTTTCAAGGGTTTTTCATCATCCAAACTATTTGAAGACTTGAAGATTAATTTTGGCTCTTGATTAGTGATTGTAGCTCGGTTGTAACCTCGATTTAGATTACTACTTCATATTTGGTACACTATGTTCTCCTTTTTATTTGAATCTTTAGCTCTTTTCATTATGAGTAGCTAAATCTCCATACATCTATGAAGATGAAGTGAAACAATTAGTTATGGTCGCATAATATTTTGAATTCAAGTTTGATACGTCCCACGGTGTATCAATATACCAAAGTATATTGAACACAGAACAGTTGTAGAGGGGGGTGAATACAACTTTCCACAATCTTTACAAACTTTTAACACAAAACGTTTTAAGATTCAGATAATGAATATCAAGCAAGTTAGTAAAGTGCAGGAATCATTAAAACAGTAAAGCAGTAAAGAAATAAAAACATTCTTGAACATAGATTGTTATTTTCAAATGTAATCCTTTATTAAGAAATAATCTAAACAAAGAATTACAGGGTTGTTGCGGAATAAAGATAGCCTATAGATATCTAAACAAAGAATTACAGGGTTGTTGCGGAATAAAGATAGCCTATAGATATCTAAACAACCCTATGAAGTGACAAACAACAATCAATTAGTTTCAGCTCAAGAGAATCAACCCAAGCTGATCTCGTACAGACTAAGCTGTGTGTAAGAGCAGAGAAACTTGTGTGAAGAATGATTCTCAGGAAAATGCCACACATATGCAATCCATGAATGAGGCTTTTATAGGCACAAGCGCTCATTCATTAGGTGTCCGTTGCAGCTACGTGTAATTCGTTCAGTGGTTGATGAAGGAATAATCAATCATGCCTTTCATGGTACTTGTGGTCCCCCACGTACTGACGCACATTTTTCATCTACCAATAGGAGTATGGACACGCATATGTAAACAACCACCAACCTGGATCCTAGGATTCTTCCTAGTCACGTCATTTGTCCTTATCTTCAATCCAGGTTGTTATCTTCACTTGATTGTCAGACACAGATTAGGCCGTTTGTCAAGGCACCAATCTGCCTAAGTGTTTCCAAGCTGACTGCTAATCCCAAGCTGTCTTCCACTAACATCTTGGTCTTCTATCTTTAATCCTCCTCTTCGACTTGGACTGAATGCTAATACAATTTGATGCAGCTTGAATAACACTTGCTTCCATAAGATATTACAATTACAAGTATGAAGCATGATCTGGGTCAGAGACAGATCGTAAGCTGTGTCAGCTTAGTCTGACCCAGATCAGATTACAAGAACCAAAAGATTACTAAGTGTTTATAGGTCAGATTTGTCATCATTAAATTTACAATTAACATTGGGACTCAACAATCTCCCCCTATTTAATGATGACAAAACCCAACTACACTTCTAACTATCAGCTTACAAAGAATCAAATGAAAATATGACTAACAGCTTGTGACCCTTTGAATCTTTTGGGTTCTTTTCAATCTGATATGAGTTTTAACCAAGAAGCTAAATTTGTACAACTGCCTTTGTATATATAGAGAATAAATCAAAGATATTATAATCTACATCACTATTCTCCAAGCATTTCAATTGCTTCTTGCTTAACCTCAAATGATGGAGCAACTCTCACATCTAGTTGCCTATCTAACCCTTCATCTATAAGGAACTGCTCATACCCATTACCTTCTTCATTAAAGTTTCTGCAA
Source organism: Erigeron breviscapus (assembly GCA_034093135.1). Lineage (NCBI taxonomy): Eukaryota > Viridiplantae > Streptophyta > Magnoliopsida > Asterales > Asteraceae > Erigeron > Erigeron breviscapus. Next base: position 123,487,863 of record CM067170.1, on the reverse strand, counting down.
AATCTGTATAAGGTAAATAGGTGCATAGATGGTACCTGTTTTAGTTCAGCAGTCCTTTGAAACACCAAATTTCCTCTAGCATCTACAAAGTACATCCCATGCTCAGGTTCAGTTATGAACTTCCCACATCTTGCATCTTTGACACCAGCAGGTAGAGACAGATTAAGATTATCAAGAATCTTGTCAATTGCACCAGAAGATAATTGTGCTAGCAACTCTGTAGGAGACAAGTTATGGAGAAAAACTGAATGGTCACCTCCAGGAGCATCAATCCTTTCATACCTTCTTCTTTTCTTCTTCAGTGACTCAGCTGACTCATCTTCATAATCCATATCATATGCAATTGGTCTTGGAAGGCTAGAGATATCAATCTTGTACTTTACAATAACAGCTAACTTCTTCTCAATGGCTTCCAAGACTGTCTCTTTGTGAACTCCAGACATACCAGTAATGATATTATGTAGTTCCACCCACTCTGTGTATCCTAGATCAAGCAGTTTGTCAAGATCATGGGTTTCCCAGTTGGTTTCATAACCTTTCCTTGTAAACCTTATGCTGGGAATATTCTTTCCTTTTCGCCTTTTTAGTAGAACTTGGAGGATTGGTTCTGGATGCCTTCTATAATGGATATTTTCAGTGACTTGTCTTTTCTCCAAGGCATCAAACCAATTATGGGCTTTCACACTTTGCACCACATCTTTAACCTTCTGAGATGGTTTAGAATGAACCACCATCTTCTTCTTTTCCTTTCCTTTGCCTAAAACTTTCTTTTTGGAACCAATGGCTACAAGATCTTCTTCATCTTCCTTATTTAATTGTTCTTGAACAGCCTTGGCAATTTCAGAATCAGACTTAGTTGCAGCAATTTTTTCTCTTTCTAGTCTGTCCTCCTTGATCATTTTATATGCCATCTCAACTGTTACCCCAAGCTGTGGAGCAGTTTTAGTTGCAATCTCCCAATCCTTTTCTTTCTCAGTTAAGATCTTCACACCACTTGACCCAGCTTCAGTTGTTCTTTTCTTAATCATAAACTGGGACAGAGTGGCTGTGTCTTCACTAGAAGAAGATTCATCAATTTGCATTTTGGGAGCTGGGTCAGCTTGAGTTGGCACAGCTTGCACAGGAACAGCTTGGGAGGACTTCCTTTTCTTTTAACTCTCTTTTCTTTTTCAACACCAACTTCCTTCCTTATATCTCCCATTTCTTTAACAGTCTCCCCCTTGGTTGTATCATTCTCCTTTTCAATTTCTTCATTCAATCTTCTAACAGTTTCACCACCAGACTCAGATTCTGGTCTTTTTATCTCTTCCACATCTTCCTTCTCACCTTCCACTCTAGAACCATGCACAACCAATCTTCTATCATTTTGTGCCTCCTCAGCTCTGGCCTTTTCTTGTCTTACTTTCAATCTTTCAAAGTAATCTTCTATCTCCTTGTCAACCTGAGCTTTTTGTTTTTGTCTTTCTAGCTCCAATTCAGCTTCACTCATTGCATCCCTTTTTCTTTTAGTAGCATTCTTCTCCCCCTTTTTGTCATCATCAGCAGGGAAAGAGCTTACTGGGGTTGCAAAGAGGCCTTTGAGTTGTTGGTTGATCAAGTCGACTTTGATATTTGTAAGACAGCAGGCTCTTCTCAGTTAAACATAATCCTCATGGAGGAGTTTGATCTTGGATTTAACACCCTTAGAAGCTTCAATCAGATCATTCTTGAAGTCAGCTTGTGACTTATTTGAAGATCGAAGTTCTATGGTGACTTCCCTTTTAAATTTGGTTGCAGCATTTTCAATCTGACCCAGAGTACTCTTGTTCCTTTCATTCTCTTTAGTTACTGCCTTTGTAAGACTGTCAAGAGACTCTGTCAGCTTGCTCTGGTTCTGCTGTATCACATCAACTGCTTTCTTAACATATTCTTCTAATGCAGTCTGATCATGACTCAGCTTGTCCATCTTCTTATCCATAAAATCCGGATCCTTTTGGATCTTTTCCATGCATTCGGTCAGCTTTGAGCTCTCAACCTTAGAGGTTGAAATGAACTCAGTGAGCTGACCCACCATATCTGAGAATGAGATAGTGGCAGCTTGGGAAGAACTTGCAGTTGGCTTAAAAGCCACTGACTCTGGAAAGAACAGCCTGCAATCCTTAATTTCAGGGTCATTGGGCATATTTAGAAGGGGGTGGAGGTTTAAGGAGTCTTGGAACATTTGCTCATGAGAGTGAGTCTCATGAGTGGATATGTCAGAATTGATGATGAGTTGGTCAGCCTGAGAAAGATTAACGTTTAATTCAGGCTGAGGGCCAGTGGGAGTGTGTTGATCTTGATTTTGATCAACTCCTCCACTGGCATCTTCCATCAGAGCATCCCTTGAGGATGGATGGGCAAACTCATCATCGAATGAAGAATCACTTCCGGAGATAGTGATCATATTCTCATTGACATCGAGAGGACCATCAATGGTTCCCTTTGCTGCACAAGGGGCTGACATGACTGCCTTAAAGACAGCCAAGTAACCTGCAGAATCCCTTTGTCCAAGGACAGATGCAGACACAGACTCTGCAGGTGTAATGTTTTGTGCATTTGATTGCCCTTCAACAGAGGTGTGTTGTTGCACCAAAGTATCCTTAGGGAGAATTGAGGCCTGTACCCCTCCTTGTAACATAGAAGGGGCATTGGCAGCCTGTGCAGACTCAGAGTGTAAGATAGAAGGAGTCTGATCAGCTTGGGGAGGGGAAGCAGTGTCACCTATGCGTTCGATACTTCTCTCCTTAGGCTGACCATCCTCAGAAATGATGTGCATAGACTCTGACTCACTTTGGATCTGGGCTAGATCCTCTGTTACCCCTTTAATGATATCATCAACCTTTTGGGAGGCTGATGATGGTGAATTCGGGTTTGACATAGTATGACCTTGGGAGGAGGTCTTTCTTTCAATACCTTCACCCTGTTTGGAGGGTTGGGTAGCAATGGGTGTTCCCTTTAACTCGTCTACACTCTTTTGGGAGAGTGCAAATGGGCGTGGTGTATTCGGCTTGTCAGCTTGGGCGACAGGGACAACGTTGGAACGTTCCTTAGCTTTCCCTGCACCTTGGGGGATCTCAAGATTGGATGAAGCAATATCAACCCAAGAAGCTGACACAGATTTCTTATTCGATCTTTTCTTTTTGGCCTTGAGAGGTACTAAGTCCTCAACAAGGGGTCTTTTAGAGTCGGATTTTGAGCGAATGGACGAAGGTGTGGCTAGGGAGGCTGATGTTTTGGCCAACCCTTCACCCTCTTTTGTAGGAGTAGAGTTTTGAACAGATTCAGAAGAGTTTGAAGGGTTCAGAAGCATGTGTACCTGGGTCCCCCTGATTAGCAGATTGAGTGTCAGACCCAGATCGCGTCGAAGAAGGGACAGCTTCCCTAAGTGCTTCTTGTTCCTCTTCTCTTTTCCTGCAAAAATCAAGGTAGATCTACATTGCTCGGGTCAGACCCTGCACAGATACCTTTGGACTATTGAAGATGTTGTTATTGATAGATTTGCATTCAACAGTCTGACCAGTTGCCAGACTAAAATCATTGTCAAGAATGGCATCAATGATAAGAGCAAGAATCCTACCATAAGGTATGGTAAGACTCTTCTTATGAACGCGATCAACAAGGTCCTTAAAGATTAAAGCAGCAAATCTATTCTGGTCATGGTGACCATTGCATGAAAAATCTGCAATTCTAGGACATTAGGCTGATCAAAGCTGCCTGCCTTTACTTGTAAGGTTTTCGAATATGTGCTCAATAAGCAGTTCCAAATACCAGTTAAATGTTTCATTTTAACTACTGAAGCCAATGGACCAGTATATCCAACTTCTTGTAAAACATTTTTGGCTTCAGTATGAGACACAACAACATCATATTCATCATCAGGCATATATGACAGCTCAAAAGCAGACCTAAGCCTCTCATAAGAAATGTATACCTTTTTCTTACCGTTGAGGATTGAGCCATAGATTGCAGCATCTCCTTTCTTATTCTGTTTTACAACACAGCTCGCCCAAAATTCACATAAAAGATCTTGAAACACCCAGGCTGGCTTCTCAATCATCACCTTGCTGAAAGGATGATGCCATAAGAAAGCCACGATATCATCGTATCCTTTTGCCCATGAAGGAGGATGAATATTGGCATAAACCAGACTGCCAATCTTGATTTTACCAGTATCAAGATCAGCCGGAACCACTACTACCTTATCTCCCACCACATAAGGAGACAACTTGTTTGCGCTTATAGGAGCTGGGTATCGACTTTCAGGTTCAGAACTAGATTGAGAATCATTAGAATGAATCGAAACAGATGATGATGCCATTTTGAAAACAAATTTTAGAAGAAATTAATTTTAATAAAACAGTAATCAGATTTGAGAGAAAAATTGATTTTAAGAAAATATGAACAAGTGATTTGGGATTTAGGTTAAATGAAAGTTATATACAAAACCCAAAATATCTTATTTGAAAAAGTTGGAGAGAGAAAGTTTTTGATTGGAGGATTAACAAGTAGTGGTGGTACTTTTTCAGTAACCGGTAGGACCACTACACGTGTCACACTCCAATAGGATCAACCAAGTACACTTAATAAAATAATGAAAGTAATAAAACGCACTGAGATATTTAATAACAAAAATAACCACAAAGCTGGGTCAGACTCAGCTTACCCTCTTTCACTCGAAATGCACCAAGTGCAAAAGGGTAGTCTGGGTCTGACACAACTTACCCTCAAAAGTTTAGAATAACTCTAAGGGGTCAGATTTGCTATTACTTAGCTCACTACATTCTACAAATTAAGCATACCTAGCTTACTTATGAGATAGTTGAACCTTGATTCATCCAATGGCTTTGTGAACAAGTCATCAAGCTGATTGTCTGTTGGAATGAAGTGGAGCTCAACATCTTCTTTCATCACATGATCCCTGATGAAATGATATCTTATATCAATGTGCTTGGTCCTTGAATGAAGCACAGGATTGTTTGAAATTTCTATGGCACTGGTACTGTCACAAAAGATTGGAGTTTTTGTTGCAGAGACACCATAGTCTTGAAGCTGATATTGCATCCAAAGAATTTGGGAGCAACAGCTTCCTGCAGCAACATATTCAGCTTCTGCAGTAGAGATAGAAACTGAATGCTGCTTCTTGCTGGACCAGCTTACAAGTCTATTGCCAAGCAATTGACAAGCTCCTGAAGTACTTTTTCTGTCAATCTTATAGCCTGCAAAGTCAGAATCTGAATAGCCAATTAGATCAAATCCTGAGTCTTTGGGATACCAAAGACCCAGATTGGGACTACCTTTAAGGTATCTAAAGATTCTCTTCACAGCTTTAAGATGAGATTCCTTAGGACTAGCTTGATATCTTGCACAAAGGCATGTAGCAAACATAATATCTGGTCTACTAGCAATTAAGTAAAGTAATGATTCTATCATACCCCTATAAGCTGTGATGTCAACAGACTTACCATTTTTATCTTCATCCAGCTTATCACCAGTTCCCATAGGAGTTTTCATAGGTGAGCAATCAGTAAACCAAATTTGTTTAAGAGATCTTTAACATACTTTCCTTGGTTTATGAAAATTCCATTTTTAGTCTGTTTAACTTGTAAACCCAGAAAATAGTTTAGTTCTCCCATCATGCTCATTTCATACTTTTTAAACATTAATTCAGAAAACTTTTTGCAAAGTCTTTCACTGCTAGACCCAAATATTATATCATCTACATAGATTTGTACAAGCAGAATATCACCATTATACTTTCTCACAAACAAAGTCTTGTCACATTACCTCTTTTGAAGTTATTAGCCAATAAGAATTTAGACAAAGTATCATACCATGCCCTTGGAGCTTGCTTCAACCCATAAAGAACCTTGTCAAGCTTGAACACATAGTCAGGAAACTTTGAATTTTCAAAACCAGGAGGTTGTTCAACATAGACTTCTTCTTCCAATTTTCCATTAAGAAATGCACTCTTCACATCCATTTGATAGACCTTGAACCCTTGTGAGCAGAGAAGGCCAAGAACATTCTGATTGCCTTTAATCTTGCCACTGGTGCAAAAGTCTCATCATAATCAATTCCATCCTCTTGTCTGTAACCAAGAGCTACCAATCTTGCTTTGTTTCTGGTCACAACTCCCCTTTCATCCATTTTGTTTCTGTAGACCCACTTGGTTCCAATCACAGTCTTGTGATGAGGTCTTGGAACAAGTTCCCAACCTTGTTTCTTTCAAACTGTGTTAGCTCATCTTGCATAGCATTAACCCAAGAGGGATCTTCCAGAGCTTCGTCAACCTCAGTTGGTTCCATCTTGCTCACAAAATTGACAAACATGCAGAAGTTGCTTGTTGCCTTTCTTCTTGTTTTCACACCAGAGAGTGGATCACCAATGATTTGGTTGATTGGATGACTCTTTGTCCATCTAGTAACTGGGAAATGGACTGATTCAGATTAGATGGTTCAGCATGATCAGTTTGAGGAAGAGGCTGATCAGCTTGGACAGGAATGGAGGAGTCTGAACCTGTTGGAGAGTCATTTAATGGATTCTGAATAATAACTTCAGTAGGATTAGGATCAGCTTGTGCATCTTCAAAGATTGGAACTTCTTCTTCTTCTTCAATGAGTTGCTCCCCCTGAGTTTGAGCATTATTAGCTCCAATTGGAGGATTAGTTGAAGGCTCATTCTCAGGTACAACAGCCAGTTCTTCAAAATTGAAGTCTTCATCTTCAGGAGGAGAGCAGTCTGGCTTAGAACAACCTTCATCAATGCTTACATTTACAGAGTTCTCAATTGTTTTAGTTCTCTTGTTGTACACTCTGTAGGCCTTCATCATTGTTGCATATCCAAGTAGGATACCTTCATCTGATTTCTTCATCAAACTTTCCAAGATGGTCTTTCTGATTCAGAATATAGCAAGGACTTCCAAACATTCTTAGGAAACCAATTTCAGGTTTTCTCCCCCTAAGAAGTTCATATGCAGTCTTCTGGTGTCTTTTCACAATGAGGGATCTGTTCTGGGTAAAGCAAGCTGTGTGTACTGCTTCAGCCCAGAAATGAGACTTGACATTGTTTTGAGCCATCATGGATCTGGCAGCTTCAATAAGAGTTCTGTTTCTTCTTTCTGCAACACCATTCTGTTGACGAGTTCTGGCAGCTGAGTAGACTTGTGAAATTCCCTTTTCACTGCAGAATGAATTAAGAGTGATATTCTTGAATTCAGTGCCATTATCACTTCTTAATTGCCTAACAGGCCTTTTGTAGAGAATTTCAGCTTGCTTGATGAAATGAATAATGCTGTCAGCAGCTTCACTCTTGTGTCTTAGAAAGAAAACCCAGGTGTATCTTGAATACTCATCAACAATTACCAAAGAGTACCCCATTCCAGTGAATGATGGAGTACTGATTGGTCCAAATAAGTCCATATGAAGCAGATCCAAACAATTTTCAATGGTTGAGCAAGTCTTAGACTTAAAAGTAGCTTTATGTTGCTTGCCTTTCTCACAAGCACCACACAGCTTGTCCTTCTCATAGTTAATCACTGGAAGACCAGACACCAACTCTTTCTTACACAGCTTGTTGATGTCTTTGAAATTCATATGAGACAGCCTTTTATGCCACAACCAATTCAGCTCATCTTGAGACTTTGACATGAAACAGACTTCTCTTGTGACAGTTGGATTTCTCATGTCAAAAGAATACAAAGACTCATCCTTCTTTGCAATAAGAACCACATTGCCTTCCAAATCAAGAACAATTCCCTTATCAGACCTGAATCTCACTTCATAACCAGCATCACACAACTGACTCACACTAATCAGATTGTGCTTCAAACCATTTACATATGAGACTCTTCTGAAAGTAAGAGGACCATTTGAAAGAACACCAAAACCTTCAGTCTTTCCTTGAGAATCATCTCTAAAAGTAACATTAGGACCAGCGCGAATCCTAAAGCTACATAGCAGGGACTTACATCCGGTCATATGCTTAGAACATCCACTGTCCAAGTGCCAGGTATTATCGTCATGACCGCCCTGCAATTATGATAAGAGATTAGTTCATTTTGGGAACCCATCCAAGGATGGGTTCACCAGAGCTGACCTTCTGGTCTGACTCAGATTGGGGAACTAAATACAGACTCTTATCACATTTTGAAACCCATTGTTGCTTGGTCTGTCCTTTACCAGATTCAAAGTTCTTTTTAGCAACACTCAAGGTTTCCTTCTTAACAAAACCTTTGCCTATTCCAACTTTCTTACATTCAGCTCTCAATTTTCTTTGATCAACAATTTTTGGATCAGACACCTTCTCAAGAAAATTGGTTTTCATTGACACCTTATCAGTTTTGGACTCAACATATTTTAAAATCAACTTGTCAGAGTCAGACTTGGTGTTACTTGAAATAGACTCAGATTTTGCTTGTGACTCATTTCCTAGAGAACCAGACTTCTTACTCTTTAAAAGCTTAATTTTCTCTTTTGGAACACTGTGATCTCTATCCTTTCTTTTGTTTCTCTTTAAACTATTCTTGTTTGTTTTATTCTTTGAATCTGACACAGATTGGGTGATGGTCAGCTTGGACAAGTCAAGACTTTCTTCAGGTTTTAACTCAACAACCTGATCAGCTTTAGACATAGCTTCAGCAATGGTCTGACCCATAGATTCAGGATCTTTAAACCCAATACCAGATTTCTGAACCAACTTAATTGGTTTAGAAATAGTCTCTTTGGTTTGGACTTTGGGTGGTGAAGGAGGCTGATAACAGGCTCCATAGCACATACTTCAGCTATGGCTATGGCCCTATCATAATCACCATCAAAGATAGCTTGGATCTGATGACGTATTTGTTCATTCACACATTTAGCAACTCTTTTAGAGCTTATACACCATGTTTCAGTAATCTGTTTTACCTTTAAAAACTTTTCTTCTGCAGTTTAGCTTCTTTAATCAAAATGGAGTTTAATTCTTTTGAGCTTTAACTTCAGATTCTAGTTTTTCAATGGTGTGACTCTTAGAGCTGTTATCAAGTTTCAAAAGATGTATTTCCTTTTTGAGTTCTTGATTAAAATGTTTTTGCAGTAAAACCTCATCACCAAGTTTGTTCAGTCTGGACAACTTCTCATTATCAGACAGATTTGAAAAGAAAGTTACCTCAGGTGGAGCTGTCTGACTGGTGGATGCCTGGTGAGCTGACTCAGATTGCTGTTGTATTTTTACCAGATCTTCAGCAAATCTTTGAGTAGCTTCTTTAGCCATGAAACACTTGGCATCTTTGTACAGCTCATCATCAGATGATGTGGCACTTTCAACCCAGTCTTTGGCTACCAGACTCTTCTCATTTCTGTTCACCTTCTCAGTCAGCTCAGCTACTTGTGCTTTCAAGGCTTTGTACTTTGTCTTGAGCTTAGAGTATTTTTCACCTCTTCCACCTTTGGCTGGCACAGCTTGAGCAGTTTCTTTGGATCTACAATCACCAGCCATATGTCCAGTCTTGCCACACTTGTAACAAGTAACCTTGGACATATCAAATGGCTTCTTGGCTTTATCAGCTTGGCCACCTCTTCATTTTCCTTTAAACTTGTTAAAGGATCTCCTTCTGATCCTTTCAGCCAACATAGCTACTTCATTAGCTAGTTCATCACCATCAGATTCATCACATTCAGATTCAGCACAAACAGAGTTAGGATTTGACATCACAGGAATATCATCATTAACATAAAGAATGATCTCATTACTAATTGAACTAGGGTGTTCAGTCATAGAAGCAACAAGTGCAGCAGCATGCTGACTATAAGAATCACCCATAGCAATTAGTTTTTCAGCCTCTGAACATTCTTGGTTATGAAGCAAACCAAAAAGTCCAGGGAGATCAAGATCATGATAAACAGAACTTAATTTAACAGATGAAATATAGTTATTCCATTTGGGTGGTAATGAATCAAGAAATTTGCTCTTTAAAACCTCATTTTTCTTATTAATTCCAACAACAGCTAAATCATTTACCAAAGCATTAAAGCGGGTATGAGTGTCAGTCAATGATTCATTTCTCAAAGAGAAAAATCTCTCATACCTCCTGGTCAATGTAGTAATTGTGGATTCCATGGAGGTAGAGCAACCCTCAAACATAACAGTCAATGTACCCCACATTTTCTTTGCTGTTGAACACATTTTAATTGAATGGTAAAGGTCTTTGGGCACAGCTTGGACAATGAAATTTCTAGCCTTCACATCCAAGTTTGCCAACCTCCTATCCTCATCCCCCCAATCTGCCTTGTCCTTAACAATAAATTTGACTGTGGCAGGAATGGTTGGTTGACCTTCCCTGACCACAGCTTCTACCACAATGTTTGTGTAGGAACATAAGGACCATCCGTAAGGATGTCAGGCATATTGTTATCGATGGATTCAAGGAACAAAGACATTCTACCTTTCCACCCACTGAAATCATCTTTGTCAAACATGGGTGGTCGGGTTGAAGAACCATTATCAATATAAGATGACATTGCTTTACTATAAATGAAAATATGCAAGGATCAAGTCAAGTTAATTCTCAACCACCGCTCTGATACCAATTGATACGTCCCACGGTGTATCAATATACCAAAGTATATTGAACACATAACAGTTGTAGAGGGGGGTGAATACAACTTTCCACAATCTTTACAAACTTTTAACACAAAACGTTTTAAGATTCAGATAATGAATATCAAGCAAGTTAGTAAAGTGCAGGAATCATTAAAACAGTAAAGCGGTGAAGAAATAAAAACATTCTTGAACGCAGATTGTTACTTTCAAATGTAATCCTTTATTAAGAAATAATCTATACAAAGAATTATAGGGTTGTTGCGGAATAAAGATAGCCTATAGATATCTAAACAACCCTATGAAGTGACAAACAACAATCAATTAGTTTCAGCTCAAGAGAATCAGCCCAAGCTGATCTCGTACAGACTAAGCTGTGTGTAAGAGCAGATAAACTTGTGTGAAGAATGATTCTCAGGAAAATGCCACACATATGCAATCCATGAATGAGGCTTTTATAGGCACAAGCGCTCATTCATTAGGTGTCCGTTGCAGCTACGTGTAATTCGTTCAGTGGTTGATGAAGGAATAATCAATCGTGCCTTTCATGGTACTTGTGGTCCCCCACGTACTGACGCACATTCTTCATCTACCAATAGGAGTATGGAAACGCATATGTAAACAACCACCAACCTGGATCCTAGGATTCTTCCTAGTCACGTCATTTGTCCTTATCTTCAATCCAGGTTGTTATCTTCAGTTGATTGTCAGACACAGATTGGGCCGTTTGTCAAGGCACCAATCTGCCTAAGTGTTTCCAAGCTGACTGCTAATCCCAAGCTGTTTTCCACTAACATCTTGGTCTTCTATCTTCAATCCTCCTCTTCGACTTGGACTGAATGCTAATACAATTTGATGCAGCTTGAATAACACTTGCTTCCATAAGATATTACAATTACAAGTATGAAGCATGATCTGGGTCAGAGACAGATCGTAAGCTGTGTCAGCTTAGTTTGACCCAGATCAGATTACAAGAACCAAAAGATTACTAAGTGTTTATAGGTCAGATTTGTCATCATTAAATTTACAATTAACATTGGGACTCAACAAAGTTGGTTTTACTTAACATTTTGTCAAGATCTTAATGAAGTGATTTCTTCTACTTAAACTTGTGTTCTTGGTGATATTGTGTTCTTCGATAGTGGTACTAGTTGAATGCAAGTATTGTTTTAGTTGTTTGTCTATGAATAACTCTTGCTAGGTCATGGTATGATAGTAAAGATTACAAGTCTAATAGAAATTATTTTGTTAAGTGGATTTAACGGTTGGTGGTACCACGTTTCTTTCACAAAGATAAAAATTGTTATTTAAATAATCAAACAAACTAGTTAGTTCAAGAAATTGTAATAGGGTTGGTGGTACCACTTGTTGCAAGAAATTGGATCGAATAGGTGATCGGGTTGATTTTACAAACGGAGTGCACCCGGTTGTGTTTTTGTCTTATCACGATTATTATTACCAACATATATGAATTTTGAGCTTAACCTATATGCAACCTAGACTTTTTGCGTAGTGGATTCGACATAGATGGCTTTTTAATTATTTGTTTACAACTCAAACTCTTTTCGCGTGCTCTCGATTGATACCGGTTGAGTACTTTATTTTACTTGTCGTTTACATAGTTTTCAGAAACGCAAAGTGACAATTCGGTCACACCAAACTTTTTACTTGTTTCACATTTTTACAACCTTTAGTACAACAATCAGTCTTTGTGTTCGATCCTGGTCTTGCCAGTTAGCTATATTACATACGAACGGGTACACTGCCCGTAAGTGTGTCGTAGTCAGTTAGCGGTAGATCTTGTTATAAATTATAAACTAGATTTCACACATCAAGTTTTTGGCGCCGCTGCTGGGGATTGATTTTAAGTACTTTTGGTTGAGATTCTGTGAATCGATCTTTTTTCGTGCTTTGCACGGGGAAGTTACTTGCTTTATTTCACTTTATTTTGCTTTAATTATACCCTAGGTGCTATTAAGGTTTTTGTTTGTTGTGTTGTGTTCGCAGAATATTTCCAGGTAGTGGATGAACACTCGAACTTCTGGGAGACCATTAGTGAAGGCCACATCCAATCCCGAAAAACTCAGAAAGCGCACCATAGTGAAGGCCACATCCAATCCCGAAAAACTCAAAAAGCGCACCAAAACACAAACATCACAACCATCAACTTCCGACCCATTTTTCATAGACACCACTCCTAGATCCAAATCCGACCACATACTTCACGAGACTTATTACGAGTCGGGAAGTAACGAGTGGGGTTACCAATCCGAAAAAGAAGAACCACTTTCCGATAAAACACCTACTCCACCCGAATCACCGAAAACAACCGTCAACATGGCCGGTCAACAAAACCCTCCCGATCTCTTCAACATGAAGATCGAGGACCTTCCTCGAACTATACCAACATCTCGCCAATCGGCCATTCGTGCACCCGAAATTGACACATTCACGGTGAAGGGCAATCACTTGCAAATGGTTAAAGATTTGTGCTTTGACGGAAGGCACAAAAGGGATCCTCATGAGCATCTTGACAAGTTCGAGATGATTTGCAATCTATTCAATTATGGGGAAAATCAGGCCAACAACGTCAAGATGAAGCTTTTTCCCATGTCTCTCACGGGAGAGGCTCACAAATGGTTGAAGGGTTTGGCACCGGATAGCTTGACTACTTGGGGTGCGGTTAGGGAAGCTTTAATTGAGAGATTCTTTCCGGCTAATCGGGAAAGAGAGCTCATACTTGTAATCCGATCTTTTAGGCAAGATGAGGATGAGTCTATAGTTGAAGCTTGGTTAAGAATGAAAGATCTCTTGTGGGAATGTCCCGGGCATCGGGTAAGTGTCACCGAGATTGTGGGGATATTCATGGATGGGATGAATAGGGAGAATTATGAGAAGATGGTGATGACGTGCGGAGGTAGCATTAGTTACAAGACCTCAAGTGAGCTTTGGAAAATGTTTGAGGATATGGTAAAAGCTCAAGTCTCTAGGTCTTCGAATAAAGATAAGAGGTAGCGTAAGGTGGTAGCTAGAGTTGATGAGGGTGAAACATCCGAGATCATTATGGAAATTAGGGCACTTTCTAACCGGATGGATGAGAGATTCTCAATGGTGGAGAATAATTTTGGTGGACTTGAGCGTGATGTGAAGATTATGGCCGGGGGTTGTACTAATTGTGGCGGACCACACCATCCCGATGAGTGTGAGTCGGTAGTTAATGAAGACGTAAATTTCGTTCAAAACCAACGTCAAGGGCAATATCAACCTCTTTTCCAACGTGGCGGAAATTTTCAAGGCCGATATCAAGGTAACTATTCTAACTCTTCTAATACTTATTCTAACAATCCTGGTGGAAATTTTCAAAATTGGTGGCAAAAGGATAACAATCATGGCGCGCCTAACCAACAACAACCACCATCACCTCCAAGGCGAGAAGAAGACGAGGGCGAAGGATCACCGCTAATGGCCATGATGTCCAAGTTCCTTGACAAACAAGACAAATGAGAGGAGGCCCAAGAGAAAAGGAATATCTCAATGGAGAATTATTCCAAGCTTTTGAATGACAAGATCGGGGGCTTGCATGACAAGATTGACGTAAACAATCGCAACACCCATGCTTTGATTTCCAATTTGGAAAAGAGAATTGATAGAATGGGCACTCAATAAAGGCAACCGGGTACTCTTCCAAGCAATACCCAACAGAACCCGAATCAAGACAAAGGCTAATGGAGGAATGGGGATGACAAATACAAAGGTCCCCAACACCGGAATGAAACCGTCCCGACAAGGTAATTGTTCCTCCTAGTGACAACTCTTGTGCTTTTAACGTTTCTCCACAGGTTGAGCAATTGGATGAAAGATTGGATGACGAACTAGAGATGAAGTCACCGCCGATGGAGAGCACTTCGGTTCCTAAAGCCACACCGATCAAGGAACCCGTGTTGAAACCCTACCAACCCAAGATTCCTTTTCCATAGAGATTGATGAAGGAAAAGATGAAGAAGCGAATGGATAAATTTGTAAGTGATTTAAGGAAGTTGCATATCAATATTCCGTTTTTAGATGCAATTGTGCAGATGCCAGGATATGCAAAATGTTTGAAGCAAATTTTGATGAACAAGAAAAAGTTGGCTGAGGTGGAGACTAAAATTTTGGAGAATGTTTGTTCGGCGGCAGTGGCGGGTAAGTTGCCCGAAAAGCGTAAGGATCCAGGTAGTTTTACTGTTTCTTGCAAGATTGGTGATGTGACTGTGAGTAAGGAATTGACCGATTCAGGTGCTAGTATTGATTTAATGCCTTCATCTATTTATGCTAAACTGAACTTAGGAAAACCTAAACCCATCAACATGAAAATTCAATTGGCCGATAAATCCGTTATAAGACCTATGGGAATTTTAGAAGACGTGTTGGTCAAGGTGGGTGGTTTGGTCTTTCCGGTGGATTTTATCATTATTGATGTGGGTGAAGCATTAAACGTACCCCTTATTCTAGGAAGACCATTTCTTGCTACATCCGATGCTACCATTGAGGTCGGGCGTGGTAAGCTTACATTGAGAACGGGGGATGAATCAGTAGAATTCTTGAACACTACTTCTTTTTCTTCACCTAATGTGGTTAATTCTATTGAGACTGTTTGTGTTAGTTCTAGTGATTCTCTGATTGATGAATGGTCGGAAGATGAAGTGGATAAAAAGGGAAATAAAGGGAAGATAACACTAGTGATTAATTCTCGACCGACAAGTAGCCGAAGTGCCAAGATCCGTAAATTGTACGATCGTGTCAAGTCCGCGGTTTCTCATTGCAATGTGAAGTTGTCAAAAGAACTATGTTCGAATTTGTCAACCAAAGAGAAAGAGGGGTTGATGTTGGAGGTGGATGCTTTTGGTAGAGCAAATGATTGGATTCGAACGAAGATGAAAGATGATTGCTTCCCACCTATTAAGGATGGAACTCCCAACAACTTAAGTGTGGGGAGGGGGGTTAAAGGCCCCCAACTCGGTTAATCTTTGAGGTTTGATCGAGTCAAGCTACTGACTCTTAAATAAATAAAGCGCTTCTCGGGAGGCAACCCGTGCCTTTTATCATTTTTAGTTGTTTTCTGTAGTTTGGTTCTATTTTTATGTTTTTCGTTGAGATTCACAGGTGAGAAATGATTCTGGGTGAACCGGTATGTGAAAATGTGTGTTGAAAAGTCCGAAATTGGAGAAACAGGTATAAGTCGCGGCACGAGGTTGTCTGCTCGCGGCGCGAGTTTTGGGTCGTTCAGGTCAGAGAGTTTTCTCGCGGGCGCGAGGTCTTGTGGTCGCGGCGCGAGGTATCTAGGCTTCTCGCGGCGCGAGGTCTTGCGGTCGCGGCGCGAGTTGAGAGGGGCGGGCCAGGTAAGTTTCTTTTCCTTTAAAATTAAAAATAAAAATTAAATAAATGGGAACTTAAACATCACAGGGGCCGATCTATCTATCTTATTCTCACTTTCTTCTCTTTCTTTTCTTGACTTCTTTCTCCCCAAAAACACACACACCACACACACACACTTAGGGTTTGTAATTCCTCACCTCTTTTCTTCTCTTTTTCATTCCTCCATCTCCATTCCATCATCACCATGTCAAGAGGGGTATGTATTTCTCAACTCTTTTCTCTTTAATTTAATTTAATTAACTTAGGGTTTCGTTTATTTTCTTTAATTCTCTTGTAATTATTGTTAGTACATTGTTTAATTATGTTTGTATTGTTGTTTATTATGCTTAGAGATGATAAATTTTGCAAGAATCTTGAAAAATCCAATTAGGGTTCTTAATTTTAATTTGGGGCTTTTCTAGATTTAGTAACCTTTAATCTATTTTAATTCAAATTAGTTAAAGCATTGTTAATTAGTGATAAAACCCATTCAAAAAATTCAAAAATAAAAAAATCAAAAAAAATCGTACTGAGACTCGCGGCGCGAGTTTCTGTGCAGATGGCCCATTTTTGTCGTTTCTTTTTCTTAGCTTTTCGTTATCACCCCTTAGTGTCTCCTTTTACTTATTAAGCATATTTTTGGTTGTTTTTGCAGAGGCAACAGGGACCACAAAGGTATGAGGGCAACGTTTGGCCACAAGATTATGAGTTTGACTACGTGGATGAAACCTACAAGGCGCCCTCTGCAAGACAGAGCAGCATGATTAGGTCGCTGAAACCAACAACCCATCCATGGCTTAAGTTCCCGAATGCTTCAAAAGGAGAGCGTCAGGCTTACTTGAACAGGTTGTGTGAAATTCAATATTATGTATTGGTCGCTCCTCGGACCATGGATTGGCAGATGATTCGAGAGGCGGATCTCATGGGTTATTTTGAACAGAGATTTTTGACCGAGTTTATGGATGAAAGGGCTGGTCGGTTGATACGTATACCAATGTGGAACAGAATTTTTGAGTTAAGAAAGGAGGTGGTGAAGGAGTGGTGTCAAGAGTTCTACTCCACTCTGCAGGTGCAAGACTTACCCATACAGGATCCTATGGAGGATCGGGTAATACATTTTAGGTTGGGAGGTAAGCAGCGCCACTGCACTGTTGCCGAGTTTGGATACTTATGTGGAATGTTCCAGATTCAGGATTTTGAGGATGGGGAGGTATATCCGTTTGTAAACAGGAGTCAATTTGCTCTTTCATTCTTTGAGGACGATGTGACGTTTGACACATATTGGCTGAGCATTTCTGGGAAGGACAGGTTTTATTCTGGGGTTAGCAAGGTGTCGGACATTAGGTCCAAGAGACTGAGGATTCTTCACAAGATGATCACCTATTCATTTCTCCATCGGGGAAATGCAACCGATAAGCTCACCTCTGATGATTTGTGGTTACTTAGGCAGTTTCAGGAGCTCCCTTCTTCTGGTTGGTTCGGGTGTGCTCCGTATATTTTGGCTAGACATATGTATAAATCTCGGGAGCATAGGTATTTGTGTGGTCATTTTGTGACCCAGATGGTGGAGAGGCTTGGTTGTGACACACCCGCGGGTAGGTCGGGTATTACTCTTTGTTTGAACACCTCCCTGATTGACACTACGGAGATGAAGAAGTCCAAGTTGATGAGGAGTCCTAACCCGAGGGATTTACATTCGGACGAGGAGCAGGAGCCGCCTGCACAAAGACAGAGGGTGGACTCACCACCCCAAATACAGCAGCCTAACCCTTATCCATCTTATGATTTTCCAGATTGGGGAACCAAGCTTGATGAGATCCTGGGTAATCAGCGGGAGCTCAGGGACACTCAAGACATGATGGCGGATGGACAGAGGACGATGTGGAGCCAAGTGAACCGTTGGGTTTCCAAAACGAGTACTGGTCTCCCTATATCAACCATTGGATCAGACCAGAGTCTCCACCTCCACCACCACCTACCCAGGCATTTAGTCCTCCTCCAATTTTCATGCCGGCCAGCACCACTTATGGATTTTTCTGTCCACATCCTGATCAGCAGCAGCAGCCCAGTTGGGCAGGCCGAGTTCGAGCGCAGCAGGCCCCAGTGGGACCACAGGGGGCGCTCAGGATATGCCCCAATTTGGGACATATAGACATACCACTGGAGAGCGCTATTCGGGGCCTGGTTTTGATTTCTACCGAGGCATATTTGGTGAGCCGGCAGATCCTGATGCTGGTGACGGTGTTCCCTCCACCCAAGACATGGAGGAGAATTGATCTTTCTATCATCTTTTCTAACTTCTGAAACTTTTGCAACTTTGAACTTTATTTTTTTTTGATTTGGTTGTAATTCCGCCGTTTAGGCGATGATACATTTGTAGTATTTTCCGTATTTCCCTTATTATGAACTACGTAGTTGTCTTGGTATTTTGCTTTTGGTAATTGTCAGGTGATTATTTCCAGTTTGCAAGTTGAATTGTGAGAGAATGCTTTTGGATTTTTGGAACAAACAAGCGGGTTTATGCTGGCAGTCAGTTCAGCACCCACTTAAATTTTGGCTTCAACTTTGCATTGGTGAATTCTTGCTTTCACCCGGAGGTTTTTCGTTTTTCCTTTCTACATTTTGCATTTTTCCCTTTTCCCATTTTTTGCCTTAGTTATTCGTCCATTGAGGACAATGTACAACTTAAGTGTGGGGAGGGGGATGGTAAACTGGAAAAATGAAAAATTTTGAAGTTTCTTTCCTTTACTAGCATTTTGGTTATGATTTTAAATTTTTGAGGCTATAGGTTTTGTGCAAAGACGAGAAATGAGGACTTTGAATTTTGCTAATCTAGGATAAAACTTGAGATTGTTTACCTTTAGCTTTCCTTTCCTAGTGCTTGTGGCATTTCATCGTTCCAAGGGGTCATAGGCTTGTTCCGAACTTCAAATAATCTAGGTTGCTTGCGAATTGTACCTTAATGATGAGCCTAATGTGAATAATAGCTTCACTAGATGATGTATTGGTAGGCACCTCTTGAGGTTTTCCATTTGAATTTTGCAACTTGTGTGCATGAAAAGCTCAAAATGTATTAAATATGCTTGTGGTAATTTGACTTAACATATGGTTTGCACACCGGATGTCCGGTCCTTAATTCTTATGTTATAGGTTGTAGCTCTAGTCATTATGTTTGGTCTTTATATCGGGGTGTCTGGGGTGCTTCAGCATCAAACGGGTGGCACATGTGGAATGCGCATAATCTTTTTCAATAGTCTAATGCTTATGTGGTCTTTGAGACTCGAACAAGTAAGTCCTTGGGGTAACTTCGTTTTACCTAGCTCACCTAAAGCTTCCAACTTGGGATGGGTTGTCAGAAAGTTCGTTACACGGGTCTCATCGAAAATCACGGGTGTTAAATTATAAAACTTTTATTCTCACATGTGTTTGTGTTTAGAGCATGGTCTCTGGATATGCAACCCAACCTTGAGTTCTGGCGTATGTCTCTTAACGATACTCACGTATCCGTAGCGAACCGCTGGCCGGACGCTTAAAGTACACTTTCATATGATCACCTGATGTGTGGATAGAGTTGCAATTCTAGACCGTAGGAGTATGTTTTGTCAAAGGACTCATAAGTATAACGTAATGAAAACCCTATGGAAAACCAATGGCGTGAGTGTTTAAGTGGACAATTATACCGATAATCATTGTGGAATATTGCTTATGTTGCCAATAATAATGTTGATGGCTAGTAGATTATAGCTTAGTAAGAACGAGCCTAAGGTCAATTGGAATGATAGAAATGTTCAAGAGGTATTAACACAAGCATAGGGAGGATTCTAATTGTAACCGAAAGATGGTTTTGCCCTAATAGCCGAATTTTCTGATTTCGTCTTAAACTTTGCTCATTAGTTTTTAAATGCATTTGCTTTTGGTATTCGACGCCGCTTGGTAGGAAACTTCACTTATAACTATGTTTTGTTTTGAGAATTCGGGATTTGTTTGGTTATTGAGATTGATTAAAGTGCATACTTGCTTGAGGGCAAGCAAGGTTTAAGTGTGGGGAGGTTTGATGTGTCTCAATATATACATATTTCCCACATCTTATTTGGACGTTTTAGGCATGTTTGATAGCCGTTTATACATGTTTTGTGGTGCTTTATGGTATTTGCTAGTGATTTCAGGTCTAAGGCAGGTATTTCACTCACAAATGGTAGAAAACGACTTAGGAATGGTCCAAAGGCACTCACGGATGAAGCATGGTCGAAAACGAAGCTGAAATGACGAATCCAGGTGAAACTCGCGGCGCGAGCAGCATTCCTCGCGGCGCGAGTTTTGCAGTTTTTGGCCCGTTTTTGCTCAGAGACAGAAATCGCGGCGCGAGGAATGGGGGTCGCGGCGCGAGAATGTGCTGCAGTCACGATTTTCTCTCTCCTGGGGTATAAATACCAAACACCACTCAACCCTAAACTGAATCTTGGACACCCCAGCCTCCATACCTTCTCTCCAACCGATTTTTAGGGTTTTTCAAGGGTTTTTCATCATCCAAACTATTTGAAGACTTGAAGATTAATTTTGGCTCTTGATTAGTGATTGTAGCTCGGTTGTAACCTCGATTTGGATTACTACTTCATATTTGGTACACTATGTTCTCCTTTTTATTTGAAGCTTTAGCTCTTTTCATTATGAGTAGCTAAATCTCCATACATCTATGAAGATGAAGTGAAACAATTAGTTATGGTTGCATAATATTTTGAATTCAAGTTGGTTTACTTAACATTTTGTCAAGATCTTAATGAAGTGATTTCTTTACTTAAACTTGTGTTCTTGGTGATATTTGTGTTTCGATAGTGGTACTAGTTGAATGCAAGTATTGTTTTAGTTGTTTGTCTATGAATAACTCTTGCTAGGTCATGGTATGATAGTAAAGAATACAAGTCTAATAGAAATTACTTTGTTAAGTGGATTTAACGGTTGGTGGTACCACGTTTC